>JAGWCC010000641.1:0-410354 GCA_022651775.1 Drusus annulatus
TAATATAGTTGCGAATGATGAATACTTGGAGCAAGTGGATGAGTTTGTGTATTTAGGAAGGATGTTTACGAGAGACGGAAAGGCTGATAAGGATATTGAATGAAGGGTGAATGTAGGAAACTCCATTAATGGAGGACTGAACGCTGTTGGCGCAAATAAGAAATTGTCCAAAGAAGCGAAGCTAGCAGTCCACAATGGAGTGCTTATACCAACTCTGATGTATAGCAGTGAGGTATGAAACTGGCAGAGGAAGGATGAAAGTAGACTGAGTGCTGTGGAAATGAGATCCCTGAGACGTATGTGCGGTAAAACCACGTATGACCGTATGCAAAATGTGGATATCCGGAAAGAGTGTAAGGCTGATATAAGCGTTATGAATATGATCAAGAAAGGGACGCTTAGATGGTTTGGGCTTGTAGAGCAAATGAACGAAGAAAGGAGTGTAAAAATAATATATGATGCGAAAGTGAATGGAATAAGAAGTCAAGGACGCCTGAGGAAGACATGGCACGATCAAGTTAATCAAATACTTGAGTCGGGTCATGTGACGAGTCAGAATAACATAAGAGTATGTATGAGACGATGTATGAATGTGAATGAAGCAAGGAGTGTGTGCCAAGACGGAGTTATATGAAACGGCGTGGTGGTTAGTTAGTTAGCATCTATTGATGTTTATTTTCCTCGTTCTAGAATGAAAGTTACATTATTAATCACCAGTAATCTGTTCACCAAACACGGCTAAAGCCATTTCAAGCAACGTTTCCATTCTGAATGGTGGTCTTTCACCAGGGCGATACTTAAAGTATCTACCACTCTGAAACAAATTTAATCAGAATGTAAACTCATAAAATTTAGCATTATTCTTTAATCACCTTCTCAGTTGACGTTTTGTCTCTTTCAATTTATATTATCTGTATCTCTCTGTTCTTTTGTTATAAGTTTTTTTTCTAAGCTTACATTTGATACTGATAACTGTTAGTTTAGCAGTGCTTGCTAGATGGAAGAAGGCGCCGCATTTCGGGATCCATGATCTTTTACAAAGTTATTTTTTAAAATTATTTTACTTATTAATGTTGAGTGTTAATTTTCGTTTAAAAAACTTTCTCATTTATTTTATTTAGAAAGGTGCCTTCACCTCGCTTTCTATCAAGGTTTATATCTGTACTAATGAGATTTAACCAAACATTAACTTGTTGACTTTAAGTAATACATTGGTTCCAATTGGACATTTTAATTAATGGGAGTTGTAGCTTTTGAAACACGCCAAGTTTACCTTCGTGGAAATTGGTGGTGCAAAATTTTCACAAAAGCTTTTCGCGAAAAATGAACGATTATTTCCGATTTCTATGGCAGGAAAGTCCCATAGAAATTTCGCTGGACGGAAACGAATGTCGATTCGGTGACTTTCTGATATTTAGTCAACAAATAATAGATGTGTTTCATTTCAAATATCTATTGATCAAATCTTTTTACACACACATGAGCAATAATATGCAGCTTTCAATCGCACTTTTGAATTTTTCGAAGCAATTAAAAAAATATATAATTTCGGTTGTGATGTGAGGACGTCACAATCAAAAATTTTAAAAAATTACATCACTCCTTTTTTCAGTACATACAGGTATATTAAATTTATGGCGTCATTCTCACAATAGTTGGTAGTGTGATTACACCACACACAGAGGGGTGTACTCCGTGAAGGTACACGATCACTGCTTACCTCGCCGTACTCGCATAAAAATATTTATAATGTTGAATTAAATAATATGAAACAAATGCAAAAAATAAAACTATAATACGATTTTTTTTTTTTTCTTTTTTTTTTTTTTCGTAAGAAGCAATCACATGGTTTATTAAATACTATAATACGATTTCAAAAATATGTAAGTTCAGCTAATCGCACCGCCGCAAGCGCCGCAAGCGCTCCACCGACCGTCCTACTATAACGTGTCAAAAGCAGTAACTACATATGCCCGGACGCCGCTAACGTCACAGTGAATTATTCTATGTTGGGACTAAGCTATACAAAATATGTATGCTGTGAGCTGTGTGCGTGTTCGAGTAACTCATTTGTGTTAGTGTCTAGGCAGTGCTTTTACAGACAAAATCCAATAGCAATCAGTGACATCTGTTGGTATCTATCTCTATTATAAATTAATCCGCTGTTTTTCCTACTGCTCACCCTGATCGAAAATTCTGTGCACGCCCCTGCATACACACATGTAATATATAGTGGTTGTCAGAGATTGGAAAAGGATGACTTTCCTTTCTTCGATAGAGCAGATTGCTCGGAACTCCTTTAGGGTATCCAATTACGAGTGCCTAGCTAATAGACGAACCAGATGAAACAAAATTCTAAGACTCCCTCGATGCAACGCTAAATCAAAATAAAATGAAATCATCTTTTGAGCCTTAATAATAATAATAATAATAATATTTGGGTGGTTTGTATAGCGCCGTTTTTGTAAAAAATCGCCTCAAGGGCGCTGTATATTTGCAGCACGTTTCAGAATGATAGCTACTCAAAAATCGCCCTGCTGAAATACCACCATTTAGAATCGAAACGTTGCTTGAAATGGCTCTAGCCGTGTTTGGTGACAATATCTGAATAGCCAGGTACTTCGCAACCTTTCTCTTCCCCATCTACGAAACCGTCAATATTTATTTATAAAATATTATCCACCCATTTTTGTACGGAAGACCAGGATGAGAAACACATTCTATATTTTTTCAATTAATAATTTATTATTCAAATTACGTAAGTGCCGGTTGCAATAGGCAATGTTCTATTTTTAAAACCCGTTTCTATGAAAAAGTGCGTGAAGTATTTTTTTTGAAAGACAGTCGAAGAAAACTTTTGACATTAGCGCGAATTAATGTGTTATTCTAGAAGAATACTTCTCAAAGAAGAAACATACCAAATCATCTTTTGAAAGCTGTAAATCACAAGGCGATAAGAGGAAATAGTTTTACAGAGGGGTTTGAGGGAATTGAGAAATAATTTTAGGTGAGATTTTCCATATTGCATACGTAGATACATTTTCAGATGAGCACGTTGTATAAATATTGTAGAAAGCTGATGTCGGTTTCACCAAATAAAACTGAGCACTCGTTAAAATAATTTTTGGCTGATATTCATTTTTAAAGTTAAGACAAAGGAAACATCTGGCACGGATAGTCTGATTCACTCAGTAAATAAAATTATCGTATTTATTATCAAATTTTCTTTTATTATCTACTTGCCTGTATTTTTTCATTTAAATGTGCTTAATTTGTTACAAAGAATTTCTACTGCTGAAATGATTTTGTCGCTAACAAAGGTCTTAAAACAAAGACCTGCTTAATAATGAACTTAAATTTCGAAGAATCCCTAAATTTATAATTCCACTCCGAGTGACGGAAAATTGGAAAGAAAATACAAACGAAATGAAAATTATTATTTCTTCGACCACGTCAGATGTTTTTTTTGTCGTCCTTTAGTTTAAAAATATCAACTTGATTCTCAGTTTCGAATGTTGCAATACATAAAAAACAAATAAATTATTACAATACAAGCATAAAAAATATACATATTAGGAAGGATTGACTCGTATTTCAAGTTCCATGGTTGAAACTCTCGAAACTTTAGGTACCTTTAAGTGAGACTTTAAATAAGGACACCCACAATAAACTTTTGATGGGGTGGCCTAAATCAGCAACTCTGCTTTGATAAGTAGGCTCTTCGCATTTTTACATATCGTCGCTGGAAAGGCAAAAGGGCTATAGCGCCATTTTGGGAAATTTACACCGGAGCACTTTTTGTTTTTTTTTTTGTTTTACAGTAAAATTCATAATTCTTCAGTACCTGGTTGGATTAAACAAAAAATGTTTCAGTTAACTCAATGCTCTCACTGAGTTACCTAAAGCGACAAAAAGCCAAAAAGTCCCAAACTTGTGTCGCTTGAGTCAAGCCTTCTCTCGAATAGTAAATATATTTAAGATGGTTGAAGGGCCACAGAAGTCTTCAGAATCAAACTAGAGTCAAAACTTTCGACGCAAAAAACAAAACTGATAAAAACTGCATATTTGACCAAAGTGTCGTTTAAGCCCTTTTATCTTTCCAGTGACGATATGATTGGAAAGCAATAAATTTCAGAAATCATCAAAACCGTCACATTTTGGAACAAAAAATTATATTTGAATTCAATTCCTCTCAATATTGTACACACAACGTAGTTATTTTGATTATTTTAATACGGGGAATGGCAATGGTGTCCATCAATTCATATTTTGAGTGGGTCTGACAAATGGATAATTCCCTGCCTATTGTTTGTTTTCAATTAGAACACTTAAAAAAAAAAACTATTTTCTACCTACTTAAATGCAATATTGAATTAAACCTTGGCATGACTGAACATTTTTCGTATTTTTTTATTATTTCATAATACCCGCTGACGAGAAAGAAAAAAACCATCGAATTAATAAATAGAAGTTTTGTTTGTTTCGACATGGCAAAATTGATTGGTTTGTAATTAGTTCCTTTGACAGGCTGACGAGTGGGTTTTCGTTTGTTTTTCAACTCAATTGTAACAAAGTGGCATTTTTGTGATCGGGACCATTGAGCATAATATACTTCGCAGTTCTGTGTGGTGCGTATAAAAATAAATCGTCTATGCAATCAAAATATGTCACAGTAAGCCGCTGCAAATGTTTTGGTGAAAACGCACTTCATATTTACGGTCCTCTTAAACGATGAAGAACGGCCGGGATGCTAGACAGAACACCTCCCTGGTGATGGTCATGCCAAAGACCAGTTTGTATTGCAGCGGCTGGAATTGTAGGATGGCATCCTACATATAGCGGAGAATGATCCTGGCCGTCTTAGTGTCTCTGGTGGTATTACTGTCAGTTTTGCAATTCCTCCGAGAAAATACCCTTCTCTTGCTTTAGACTTCCTCCAGTAATTTTCGGGGTTCCGATCCTCTGGATCGAACCCGTTAATTCTCCTCCCTCACCCCTGCGAATCTCTCGGTAGTCAATTCCCTCTTGGCAAGCTTGTTGTCCGTTGTTTTTCGGTAAGCTGCGCACCGACCTGATGCTGTCTTCTGTACCGCTTCTCACCAGTGACTTCCATACGTGATAGTGTTGTGCATGCAATATAACCAAAAGTGCGGTAAGTATTTGTACTCAACGTCGTTTATTATTTTACATAATTTATTTTATGGTTTCGTTGGAAACACATCGTCTTGCTAAATGTCTTTATTGGTAAACATGGTTTTTATTCATTTGACTAGGTGTTCCAATTAACTAGGTGTCCCAATTGACTAGGTGTTCCAATTAACTAGGTGTTCCAATAAACGTTGTTTCCCATTCCAGTTAATTAACCAGAAATAAGAGAGATTCTGATTCTGATTCTGGTAATAAAATAATACAGAATTTCTCATTTTCATGTTAAACTCGAAGTTAGATTATTTGTGATGATAATGTTTTTTTACAGAATTTATGTATTTTTTTAAATTTTGCCGCTCTAGACGTATTTCGGTCGCACGGGCGATAGAATACGTGAATCTTAGATTTTAAGTGAAATTTTATGTTAATTTGAGCGTGAATGTGTTTGAAGATAAAACCAATATTTGCTTTCAATTTTTACACAATTGGTTTCAGCAAAAAGATTATTGCCACCGGGATTTAAAATTTATGTTTGACTTTAACACCCAAATGTTCTCTCATGGGTGTAATTTCACGATAAGAAGAGTTAAAAAGGTTTGCTTTACAATTATATAATTATGAATCTGATCTTACTCGATGGTTTTGTACTGTATGAATTTGGCAGGTTTCCACCTCATACAACATTCAAGTGCGGAGCTTTTCGTAAGCCGTAATAAATAATGTGGAAGTATCTTATCTGTACATTAAGCTGATTAAGAAAGCGCTTTATACTTTAAATTGTTCTCACGGCCTACAATTTATGATTTTTAGAAATCCAAGACAACCATCTTTAAATTAAGATGGGACAATTTGCCTAATTCATTTCATTTAGTTTTGGAATAGTTACTGTTAGCACCAAAATGATACTCCTTGAGGTGCCTGAAACGACGAATCCGCGAAATGATAAAAAGCGTCGACCACAACTATGAATAATTGGTCTGGAATGTGCAACTTGACACGCTTAACTTTGCATTTAGTGTCGTCGCTTGAAGTGTTCGTAGATTTGTGTATAATAATAAATCAACGATTTATTACATAGTTCATTCATTCCTCCTCTGGCTGCCTGCTAAGATAAGTTTTTCAAGAAACTGAGAAATCTACAGTTTATTTAAAACAACGTTTTTGATTGATTAATGGGAGAGTTTTTATATTACAGAAAACGAAATGTGTACGTAGGACGTGATAAATGAAATTATGGAACTTATTTTCCATTTGGTAGATAATAATTTTTATTAGTTTTTTTTATTATTTCAAAATTTGAAACTGTTTATTCGTGGTGCAACTCCATTTTAATGATTTTAATAATACCAAACTTTAAACCTGACAGGTTTTACCTTATGACGGGCATCTTCAGACTGGAACAGTTTTAAGTAAGTCCATGGAATATATACTATTACGTCCAGAATGGACGCTTAGTGAGTTTCATAGTGAACATCTGTGACTTTGGGTTTTGTTTTATTACTGGCTTTACCATAACATTCAAAACCACATTCGGGTAGTTTTATTACCTTCTGGGAGACGGGTTACACGGGATGCGTCAGATGCGTCTGTGGGTTTTTTAAAATTTTATTATGTGATATCTATAGTTGTCAGCTTTATTTTTAACAGTTGGCTATTTTTATTTTATTTACTCTTTGATTTTCCCGTCTCTGTTTGGTCAATGTATTTTGTAAAAGGTATATTTACACTGGTGGTTTGGTAAAATATCATAAAATAGTAATAATAGGTAGACATCAGGGTATTCTCTTTTGTAGATTTCCCCTTAGATGTCTGCGACAAAAATACCAGATTACATTTTACTTTGGTATTTTTATGGGTATTACCTATTTACATCCATGCATAGAATATTAATATTTACTTAAAAATAAAGTTTAACTATAGTGAATATATCAATCGAGTCAGCCTTATTTTCAATTGACTATTCATCGCGAACTTTTCTTCTATTTTATTTGTAAGTCTGTTTATTTATAATTATTCAAATTTGACTAATTTGTTCCCCTTATTCCACACATGCAATATTTTTACATCTCTATCTTTATGAAATGAGTGCTGATTGTCTAATAGGTGTGTGGCTACATTAGACAATTCCCCTTTACTATTTACCTAGCTTGAAAAATGTTTTTTTATCCTAGTGTAAAAGATCTCCCAGTTTGTCTAATGCAATACGCTGCGCATTCGCCACAATTGATCATGTTCACTCTCGAGTTACTACATTTTTCCTTTTATCCTTATGTTTTTGTTTGTTTGCAAGAAAGTGTTTCTACTGGGGTATCCCGTTCTAGGACAACATTATAATATAAATATCAATTTAATTGTTACAAGTAACATTAAACATGTTTTAAACAGTATAATATATTAACATCGATTGTGAGGCAAAAATACTTCATAAGAAATAAAGTATTTTTAAGAGTGGTAGATACTCTATATATCGCCCTGTTGAAAGACCATCATTCAAAATCAAAGCGTTGCTTTAAATGGCTTTAGCCTTGTTTGGTAACCAGATCTGAATAGCCAGGTACTTTTCAACTTTCCTCTTACCCATCTCCTTTTCCTCCCATCACCTTCAACCTTACAACATACCCCAATCGGAGGACCAATCTGTGTTTTGTTTAGGCACGGCTTCTGTATTACTTCTTGATATAACATGGCTAAAAGATTTTTTTGTATGTAAACAGTACTGTACAGGGGATTTAGGTGAACCTTTACTCAAACAATAAGATTTCATCTACATAAAACAATTTCAAATATTCGTTAGCAGAAATACATAAGGTTGCCTTACTATATTAGTAAGTTATTTCAAAAGTGTGTTCACCGAGTATTAATTGAAAATTGTAACAGAGAAGATTAGTTTATGTAATAATAATTACAAAACGCAAACTCGTCTAGCTTTCGCAATAAACTATTAACCTGCAAAAGTTGTACTTCCTGCAAGGCATTAAACCTACCACTTTGCAAAGTTTACAAGCTTGTTTACCTTGCAAAACTTTAAGTTAGCTAACGTTTTAGAACTTGGCGATGGAGAAGATTTTTTACAGCGGAAAGATAAGACTTTAAATAATAATAACCATTTTTTAATGATAATGTTGCATGTCCATAAAGATCTTTGAAGATGATCTCATGAAGATTGGTACCACAAAAAAAATAGTTAATTTTCCGGAACGAATCTGTCATGGAATAATAGTTTTTATTCCGGTTTGAGGCTGAAGAATGACAATTCAAAAGAAGCCAGCGTTACCAACCGATTGTGCGGAGAGTGATGTATACCTTAGTTGTTTCTGCGAAAGATGTGTTTTTTTAATTTTTATTTCTAGTTCCTCCAGACTCTTTTTTAATAGGTCAAGAAAAAAAAACGTAACAAACCGAGAGAATTTGCATGAACATGTAATTTATTTTATTTGAATGGGTTAATAGTCTCCCATTAGTTTGCCTAGACGAAATATTACAATTCAGAATCTGAATGCGCTGCTTAATTTTGCAAATGACACTAGCCAATCATTTTACTCTAATTAGATTCAAACCCGAATCTTTCCTTTAACATCCTTGGCCGCTGGACCACTTGTACGGACTTTTTTTGTTTCCGTCTAAATTCTATCTTATTCCCTTCTTAACCTAACCTAACCTTGGTGAGTGGGGTTAAATAAAATAGTGCTGTAAGCACACAAAACATAATCTAAAAAATTTCATTTTAAGTACTCGTATATTAACATACACACAAATATAGCCTTACAATAGCAAAAGGCAGCCCGCTCACCGGATAGAAAAGATTATCTGCTCATTTATGCACCTCTAACCACAGTTGACACAGGAAGAGGGACAAATATTCCCTGGCACTGTTCAAAATTTCTACAATACGATATTTAAGTGACCAGATCGTAATAACCGGGTACATGCCAACGTTCTTCTTTCCCTTCACCCCACCTACTTCAACTTCACATTGGAGATGCAATTACCTCACTGGCAGGAAGTTAAGACTGTTGTGCGGTAAGCACACAAAAAAACGTTCAATGAAATGATAAAGGTTTCCGAGTTAAATATTTAGCACAAAAAAGTTTGAAAATTCTTCTTAAGCCTAGTTTAAAAGACACGTATTACATCTTCAGATAATCTGTTATTATCCATAATACTACTCTAACTTGTATCACAAGCATGTCTCGGTACTTAACGATCATATCAGGACTTCCATGAGTAAAAGTAAAGTTCTCTCACATCATAGGTGACTCCTGTTAGGAAGTGCTAATAGGTTATTTCTCAGAAAAAAAGTTGAATAAAATGAACATATTACTAAGTTTTGGCGGTGGAATATTATTAAGACTAGTACATTATGGAGAACTTTAATTGCCTAAGCATGATGGAGTGTTTCGAGAAAACATTTCAATTCAAGTAAGTCTTTAATACCCACACAATATAACCGATAATCCTTTAGTATTTGCGTTAGTTAACTATTAAATAAAGTTGTTTCCACTATGCTTTTTTGTGAAGTTAAGCTACACATTACATTATGTAATTCTACAATACACTTGATTTTACAGGTGAAACTAGATAAAGTCCACAATTCTGTCTGGTACAGGGAAATAATAATTATTATTATTAACTACAAATATTAATACACTACACTTACATATTATTATATGTTTCTTTATCTAAGTATGCATGTATTCTGAAGAGTTGGTATTAAATTCACATATAATAAAAATTATATATTTAGTATTTACAACGAACTTATTTGCATATAATAGAAATTTTCCTCGTTGCTATGTTTTCTTTCGTATTCTTTGAATCTCGTATGTCCGTATGTGGATCAAAAAAGTTTTAAAGCTTTTTTTTTCCAGTTTGCCAAGTTGGACTGACCATGGATTAAGGACGGTAAAAACATAGATTTATAATTCCTTGCACGTATCAAATGAAAAATAAACTTTCTGAAAAAACTAGATTATACCTTTGTTTCGAGTTCCTTTTTAGAAACACGTGTTTTTATTCTCTCATAAAAACTTGTAATCTTCCTTAAAAAAAGGTATTAGGTTTCTTTCTCTCGAAAGGGTTCATTTAAACTGAATTTTGTTAGTGTTTTGTGTTGATTCAACCTCAATTTAAGCCCGTAACAGTTTTAAAAAAAGTTTGTAAAACACCACAACATTTGCTTTGTAATTCACTAGTAAATAAATGTGAACTTAAACAACAATTCTTTTTCACCAGGTTTTATTAGAATATTTGGCATTCCATTCTATATTTCATATGATTTCTTACATCTTATTTTTTTAAAACATAAAATACAAATTTAATGAAAATTAAACAATAACTTTGTAAAGGACCACAGATTTTATTTTAGTTTTTACGACCGACCGGTTACTATCACCTTTTCAGCAGACGTTTTGCCTCTTTCTTTTCATATTATCTGTCTCTTTCTTTCTATTCCTTTGTTATAATTCTAACATTATTTTTTTGTTTTCTTACTGTTCTCTTATTTAATTTTTTATATTGTATTCTCCCTCTCTAAACACACGCTTAAATTTTTTGTTTAGTTTAATTGTGTACTCTGATAAAAAAAAAAAAAAATCTGTCCTTTTTTACAATTATTAAGTTATTATTTCATTTTTATTAAATATGTCAAACCACAAAGTATTTGGAAATGCAAGAATTCCCGAGCTACAAATAACCTGTCGTTATTTTAAAACTTCCACTACCATCATAATAAGCGAAAGATTTTGCTTGTGTAATGTTTGAGGATTTATGTTAGGAGGCGAGAATTGAACCCGCGACGCCTGGGTGGAAACACGAAGATTTGGACCGCTCAAACAACTATTATATCAGAACACAAAGTGGTTACTATATCCTAACTAACTAACTAACCATCACGCCCTTTCCCGCAGGGGTAGGCAGAGAGGACGGACCGCCTTACAACTCTGTATTGGTACACACTCCTTGCTTCGTTCACATTCATACATCGTCTCATACATACTCTTCTGTTATTCTGACTCTTCACGTAGCCCGATAAAAGTATTTGATTCACTTAATCGTGCCATGTCTTTCTCGGGCGTCCCTGATCTCTTATTCCATTCACTTTCGCATTATACATTCTTTTTACAGTCCTTTCTTTGTTAATTCACTCTACATGCCCAAGCCATCTAAGCGTCCCTTTCTTGATTCTATTCATTTTTTTTTTTTTTTTTTTACATGAATACCGCACAAGAGTCTCAACTGCTCCCAACCGTCTAGAGCCAGTGAGACTATGGCATCCCCAAATTGGGTATGTTGTGAGGCTGAAGGTAGTGGGGAGGGGAAGGAGATCGGGAAGAGGAAGGTTGGGAAGTACCTGGCTATTCAGATCTGGTCACCAAACACGGCTTAAGCCATTTCAAGCAACGTTTCGATTCTGAATGGTGGTCTTTCACCAGGGCGATACTTAGAGTATCTACTACTCTGGAACGTGCCGCAAATATACTTGTTATTATTTTTACATGAATTAAATGTGTTATGACACATATTGGTTAAATAAAAGTTATTGGCGCACGCCGGGTTTGAACCCGCGACCTTTTGATTCGTAGTCGAGCGTCTTACCACTCGACCATGGAGGCCGTCAATTACGCTTCACATACATTCATTACGCTTACATCAGCATTCTTTCCGGATATCCACATTTTGAACATGGTCAAACATGGTTTTACCGCACATGCGCCTCAGGGATCTTATTTCCACAGCATTCAGTCTACTTTCATCCTTCCTTTGCCAGTTTCATGCTTCACTGCCATACACCAGGGTTGGTATAAGCACTCCATTGTGGACTGCTAGCTTCGCTTCTTTAGACAATTTCTTATTTGCGCCAACAGCGTTCAGTCCTCCATTAATGGCGTTACCTGCATTCACCCTTTCAATATCCTTATCAGCCTTTCCATCTCTCTCTATTTCCTAAAAATAAATAAAAAACAAATATAATATCCAGTTGCGTTATCTTGCTTTTGACATTGTTTGTTTTGGAATAGACATTTCGGCTATCGCAGGACTTTTCAAATGTGATGAAATGTGTCAAATGTTTGACAATGGCGTCTGTAAATAAATACAAATGGCAGCGTGGTTTTTACGAGATCGAAGTTGCCGCTGTCAGTGAAACACCGAATTCGTTATGAAGTGCTATTCGCGTTTCGATCATTTTTCAATTTGGACCGTTCGCAGTTTACAAACACGCATTGTTCCAGCGTCGATTGGCAGATATTCACAATTTCCCACGAGATTGAATGGGCCTGAAAGCTCAAATAATGGATGACAAAAAAAGTAAAAATTAAATGAATATTTCCCGAATCGAGAGCAAAACAGAAAACCGCTAATGAATTGGCCATGTTCTTGCATATTGACATTATTTTGACGTTAGGTTCTAGATGACTAGATAACATAAACGATATTTGATCCACGTTTGTTATTTATTTATTTTATTGTATACGCACAAGTGAGCTTTTATATATATATATATATATTTATAGAAAAACAAACATTCCCAGGTTATGAATAACCCAACAATATTTGAAAAACTCCTACTTTAAAATTATTTATATTTTAAATTGCTATGACATCTCCAAATAGGGTATGTTGTGAGGATAAAGGTAGTGGGGAGGGGAAGGAGATTGGGAAGAAGAAGGTTGGGATGTACCTGACTATTCAGATCTGGTCACCAAACACGGTCAAAGTCATTTCAAGCAACTTTTCCATTCTGAATGGTGGTCTTTCACCAGGGCGATACTTAGAGTATCTACCACTCTGGAACGTGCCGCAAATATACTTTTATTATTTTCATATGAATTAAATGTGTTATGACACGTATTAATTAAACAAAAGTTGTTGGCGCACGCCGGGTTCGAACCCGCGACCTTTGGATTCGTAGTCGAGTGTCTTACCACTCGACCATGGAGGCCGTCAATAATAATAATCATAATAAGCGGAAGATGTTGCTTGTGCAATGATTCAGGACTTAGCTAGCATAGGAATTGAACCCACGACGCTCGGATGTGAATCCGACGCGTTTGTCTACTTAGCTACTAACCGGTCGATGTATAAGGTACATTAAACAGTAATACAAGTAAACATTATTTCATCACACAAAGAGTAAGAATGAGTAGTTAACATTAGTATTCCATGCATTGTATTTGTTTGATAACATTAAATTAAAGATATATGATATTATAGCCTTCTTGTATCTACATTCCGTGCAGTTAAATACATCAGCCACCTCTGCGTATAAATTAGGTTGTATAACTTTGGTTCCGCCGTTTTTTCTGAAATTCGAGGCTTAATTTTAAAAATTTGGTTGTACATTTATGATTCAAAGTATTGTCCGTCGTTGGCTACTACTTTCTCTCATCTTTCGGGTAGCGTACAAATCCCGCGTTGAAGAAACTGGCCATATTTTGAAGCGATCTACGATTCAATCCAATTTTTTACTTCTTCATAAGACCGGGATTGTTGGTCAGCCAGGTCGTGTGTCGTTGATCAAAACAAGTGATAGTCAGATCAGTAAATTAAAACCTCTCGCAAATGACGAGAATTTGACTAGTAAACTGACATTTTCAATCGGGAATAACTTTATGATGCAGACACAAATTGACTAGCGTTTCTATGGGGTTATGTTAACAAATGCCTAAGTTTTTTGCATGGCGTTTATGATTTATTTATTTCGACCACTACTTGCCGCTAAAGCTATCTACAAGAAAACGGCGGAAGCAAAGTTGTACACCTATTATTACAAACTAAATGCAATCTGGGTACAAGCGAGTATCTGAAAGACTCAGTCCTGATATTATTGTTACAACTTAATAGACTTTAGGATACAGTAATTCTCGTTGGTATATGCAAGGCAATTAGGTTCAGTAAATCAGGGCTGTCTATAATACCATTAACAATCTCTGGCTATACTGTGCGAAAGCTTTTTTTGGAGAAAATGGCGTGATCTTGGTCTAGAAGAAGTTCGTGTACATAGAGAAATGATTCATTTCAGAGCCGAGCTTTTGAGCATCTGATTGAGTCGTAAAAACGATCAATTTGCAAGTGCCGAGTGCCGAGTGCCGAGGGCTGAATTGACAACTGCATTGAAGGAATTAATGAAGACTAATTAATCTAAATGATGAAGTAAGAAAACCCAACTAGTTCGATTCTCAAGAGATACAGGCAAATTAAATTCACTGTTGTAAATACATTCTTCTTCTACAAGGAAACTACCTCAGCTCAAAGACCTTGTGGAGCTACCATTGCCAGGTCTGATTGGCTACACTACATAGCGGTAAGTTAAATTTTCAATTATCTTTTCTTTTTTTTTACTGCATGTATCTCAAGGGTCTATAATTGTTTGTCGAAATAAGCTTAATGTATATATTTTTAAATAATTGCTGATGTGCGCACTGAGTACAAAAAACCACCTGTTTCTTAAAACACTGCGATGAGGGTAATTTTGGCAGTTGTAAGTTGTAAAAACTTCTGGGCTCTAAGAGTATTTTTTTAACTCGGCGTTCGATTAGAGTTAAACATAAACTGCAAATTTTGTTATGGCTGAAATATTTTTAATGGCAAGATCATGTTATCTACAATAATAACAGTGTAGTGCAGAGATGCATTAAAATGCTAAATTATAAATTAAATTTAGTATATTGGCTATAACATTCATGAAAAATAGTTTTTGAATTTGTGATGGTACACACTTTTTTTTAGCAAAACGCAAAATATTGAATATCTTAGAATGACTTTACAGTTAGTGAACAGGTTCTTGCCGTGGGGTCTTCGATTGTTGATTGATTCAATGTGTGTTGTATGTATATTTATTGCTACAGCAGTAAAATATTTGTATTTTACTATTTATTAACTAATGATAAATTTACATGTGGCTCAGCACCTAAAATGACGCTAAACGTCACTTTGTATCATTCATAATAGAAGCAATACTGCACAATATTTACCTTATAATTCTATATGGGCAGTTGAATATGAAAAAAATACTTAAATATCAGTGAAGTGTGCAGTAACATATTTTCCAACGTCATACCTAAAATTTCAGTATGTATTTCATAAATAATTAAAAAGATTACTGTTTAAAAGTTGTATTTACTGGAAATCTTACACATTTCCCTAACTGCCCGTATAGAATTAACAGATAAATTATTTGTAGTATTGCTTGTATTAACTAACCCAACAGTGTGTATTTTTGGGTGCTGACCTTTAATAAAACATTTTCCATTTTGATTTGTCCACTTTATATGAAAAAAATTAAAAGTACAAAGTGATCAATTTGTGACAAAAATATTTCGATTCACTTCAAATCAACAATCAACAGGACAGCATAAACGTATTTTTTTTTGTTATTTGTCAATTTAGTCGAGTTCTGTAACTGATGATATTATTATCATACTGGCTGATATTTATATAATAAGTCATTTTTTATCAAAAGATAAAATAGAAGACAAAAATAAACACAAGTGGAAATCCGTCGAAGATTTGGATACCAAATAAATTCCTCGAAATATCATTCCGTTAGTGTCTCTTTTTATCGAGGCTCGTTTCGCGAATTCATTTTTTGCACCGAGTTCATTCCATGTGGAAGAAAATTCTTCGTAGGGCAGCTATTCAATTTCTCTGAAATAATTGAATTTTCCTATTTCTACATAGCAATGAAATTCAAAACCTAAGTATTCTGAGAATTCATATTTGCGGATCCCCATTCCTACAGTTGGCTGATGTTATCGTAGAATAAGTAAATATATTCATGATATCTTTTGGATAACTACTTTTCTTTTCTTCAAATCTAAAAACAATAGCAAATGTATTAGAATAAATACTATTATGTTATGTTATGTCTTTCAACTAAAGTTGAGGCAAGCACAGTACTCACACAGATGTATAGCTTACATACAGCGTGTTTCGTTTTAAACTTAAAAAAAACAATTAAAAATTGTTTCACACTTCAGTGATCGAAGTCGAATCACGCTGTTATGTAATTTTATTTCGTTGTTTTTAAAAAATTGAATATTCTTAAAATACAGTTCGGAAAAAAGTCTGAATTCAAAGGAATATTAAATTAACAATTACAAAGAATCCAGTAATTCGTAGTATTTCCCAGTTTGATGGATGCCAATTACTATAAAATATGATATTTAGATTTTCATAAAATACCAATTCATAAAAAATCTAAATAAACAAGTTACCAAAAATCATGTAAAACATTCAGAGATTTTTTAAATAAAAATAAAAATACACAATTATGTTTATGGAAAACACTAAGGCAATTGGCTTTATTTAATACATGATATACATACTCAAATACCGCGTTAAAAGATTATAATAAAAACAGTGTTATGTATAAGAAACGTGTGGAAAAATCAAGAAATAATTATGCAGATTGGGATTTAATATTTAATCGACAATGCAATTTAATGTGCATTTAATCGATTTACGAAAATTATAAACGATGTACCTTTAATGTCGAAGCTATCTCACTAAGCCATTTTATTTACGACCTGTATTAAAAAAAAAAACTTGAATTATTACAATTTCGATACCATGTACACAACAGCGCTCTGTCGAACCGAATGAATAGGACAAGGATACCCTGTGAGTGCGTTCGCAATATTCTAGAAGAATCAACATAAACACTTGCGGTCCCCTTTCCACTAGTGACGATAAACAGGTGTAAACAAGATAAAGGGTTCTTTCTTTATGACGCATCGCAAGTACATCGCCACTGGAGCGTATACCGATACACAATACATACAACGCTAAGATAAAAACAAAGAGTTACGTGGTATGTTTTGTGTGTCGGGAAGACTTTTAAAATTAAGGTAAATTAACCGCTTTAGGTATATTTTCCATATTCTAAAAAAAAAAAAAGTCAGAAAAACCTCACGATTCCCTGGCGGAACAATAAATTAAAGTCTTAACGTAGATGAATTAAATGATGTAGATACGTTACTGAGAAAACGAGCGTGGATGAACTAAACCAAGTCCGCAGGACATACCTGAGATTTACTGCATTTAGTATCACACAAACATTCGTTCGACAGACAAACTGTCACCAGCCGTCACAAAAACGCGTCGCTGTAGGCTTTTTTCTAAGAAAAATGCCTTGAGAGGTGTAAAAATCATTCGGGAGCAAAAAACATATCTCATGGAGTTTCTTTCCATTGATTGTTATTACCCACATATCCACTTTCAAAAAATACAATTATTCACAAAGTTTTTAGCTACTAGAAAACGGTGGAAAAGATAGCGAATGCAGAAATGCATAAGCGTGTGGAAGACAACCACGGATAGTGGCGCAATACCCGGTTATAACAGTAGCGTGGGACGTTCATATAGCTATCTCATCCGTACACACATATTTTTTGAATGGCTATCCTTTTCATAAGCGGGTGAAACGGAAAACAAGACGGTACTAGTGGTGCTATATTTTTCGTAAGATTTGTATGAATATGACCTGTCTTGTATTTTATGTCAATGGGTTTTAAATAATTGAGAACTCAAAAAAGCTAAATAGTAGATATCAACCTTTTCGTTTCTTCTGTATGTTCACGAAACTTGAATAAATAATCCTTTCTCTCCACATTTAACTAAAACGACCCAAACATATTTGAAAGTAATGTTATGAAAATGGAGAGAAATATGGGTACTGCGACTAATTGAATCTGCTTGTTGGGACGTAGTCGGCTGGGAGATTCCCGCTGCGAGGCACTGACGCACGATTAGTCTATTCTATATTCCTCCCCTCGAGGCCTCCTAATCACGGCTTCCTGCTTCCTGCCAGCTGAGGGTGAGCGGGTGAGGGGAATGTGTGGGAGGCATCGGAAGCCTCCCCGAGAAATTGAGACATTTCCGGCTTCCCTAAAAGCCTTCGGAAACATGGTGAATAAAGGACACCCATTTTTAAAAATTCATGTTATGGGGATCATAAATTATGATAAAGTTACATACATTATTTCATATCCATTTGAGCAAAAATGTTTCTGTTTTGGAAAATCTAAGCAAAATTTGTATGTTTTAACATATAATTTTATTTTAAAATTGCAATTCGACTGCTTTGACGTTATGTGTTGAAGTATACAAACACATGTGACGCTTTATAACCATACATATTAAATTATTCAGGCTTGTTACTTGTTGAAAATTTAGTATAGCAAGCACAGATTTCAAAAATTTTTCTGATCTAGTTTTTGGAGCACATACATTTTATGAAAGTATACAGTATCTTCATATAACATATTTTAGTTTCTTCGTGTACTCGTATGTGTGAATTGCACAAAAGATTTTAGACATTTACCCTATTCCATAAACCCGATAAAAAATGTTAATGATTTCTACTGGATTATCATTATTAGTTGCCTGGCCCGGTAAAATAGAGTTTTAATACTTGAATTTCTGCATTTTGCCTAATGACGTTACGAATATATAGACACGTTATAGCCTTACGCACTTACGTTACCAGTGAATTCATCATTCAAATATCGGTCATGTATCAAACTTTATGACAACAATAGATATTCATAGAATATGTGTGTATAAACGAAAAATATGTAGGACTGGACTGCGTTCTTTACTTGCTAGTAGCGTTGAATGCTTTAGTAAGAATGAGATCGCACTTCGCTTACTTGCTTACGCGAAGACGACATTATGTTAGTCAACAATGGAGATAGTTTTTTTTTCTAAAATAATAAATAGTTTGCGCGTACTTAGAAATTAAATGTTATTCCTTGGCTTTTAGTAGTCTTTGCAGTGTAATTAAAACACACACGAGGGCATTTTGGCACTTATTTTTGTTATTTAATTATATATAGTTAACGACCTCAAGCAACGCTTGACAGTTTAGTACTAAATCGGCTTAAAAACCGAGCACACCAACTGGCGCGGTTTTTGCATGCCACTTTGAGAGCGCTACAACGTGTCTATATATTTGTAACGTCATTGATTTAGCCTGCATTCAACTGTTTATTCAATTTTTATTTTCTCTTCTTAGCTTTTATTTGTTTTATTATTGTTATTTTTTTACAGCATTTTGTATTCACCACTAGTTTAATGTTTAAGTTGATTTATTTTTATTTTTCAAGAAGTATGTATTTTTTTGATTTATTTTTTTAATGTATCATGTACTATCGTATAATGCTCTACCTGTCAACATTAACAAAATTGTTTTAAAAGCCCACTAGGCCGTAAATAAATAAATAAATAAATTTAACGTATCTCGTTCCGCACAGTAAAAAAGTCGATTTTAAATTCTTTTACATTATTAATTAAAATCCACCATGTCAATGTATAAACGAATAGTTTTTGAAGCTTTTCTGTCACAAAATCAGTTCATATGCTTTAAGTTGTTTTTTTAATAATTGACTTTTAACACAAGTGGTGGTGAACACAGAATATTGTTTTTATGTGTATTCCACCACAAAAAATCAAATTTTCAATAGGCACACAAATACTGTTTCCCTTTGAATAATTTTATGTTATATTTGTTTATAATTATTCCCAAAACAACAATTCCATAGCGATTAATTTCATTTAAAAAAACTTTCCCAAAGAAAAAAGCAGGTTTATCGACGGCTTATAATATTTTTGTTATTCCCAGTTTGAACTTAAACAAAATAAAAAATTGTATTTTGTTGACCATAAACAGTTCTTTGTAAGCTATCCAAACTTTCAGTGCTAGTGAGAAGCACGAAGGCCTTATCCCTTCTCAAAACTAAATGGTTTGTTATTCATAAACCATTTCCAATTTGAATAATTCGTACTTAATATTACCGACTACTTACTGGAATTCATTTTACACTACATGTCCTCCTTTTCACAGCTCACCATCGACATAGAAAGTACAAAATGGCCCAAATAAAACAATATTTTTTAGGCTGTGATGTGAGTACGTAACATAAAAAAAAACATAATACTTATTTTCGGTACATATATTGAATTAATGCCGTCGTTCTCACAATAGTTGGTCGTGTAATGTTCAGCATATGTGTCTTCCATGCAGTTCATCGGACTTCGATTCTCGGGTGTGGCAATTAAAAAAAAAAAATCTTCCTAGAAAATCCCCGAATTTTTATACCACCCGTGTGCGTTTTATCTTTTCTTTCGAAACTTGGATCCCTGTTTATTCGCTCTGCATTCCCAAATATTTATAGGGTCCCTTTACAACTTAATTACACATTACGGTCACATCGTCTTTGCATTCTTTTCGGTCCGCCTCACTATTAAAAAGGTCATATATAACTTTAGCACATACATATTCGATTAATTTAGCGAATTTACACTCGAAACATTTTTAAACACCTTCATATTATTTCATTTATCATTTTTTAATACAACAGCTTTTGAGTAATTTTGTAAGGTACACCAGTTCAAAATACCCAAGCTGGCAGCACCTATATAAGATAATTGAAAAACCATGTTAATATATTGTTGCACTGCGGCTGGAACCTAACCCGTGAAAAATGAACTCAATACAGAGATATACCATAAGACTATGGAGACCATGGTAAAATAACGTAGGTCAGAACACACTATCTTACTTTTTTGACACCTATCTGACCGTTACTCTAAATTTATTTTGCAGTTGAGGTCTCATCTAGTTGATTCTATTACATGAATTTTACTTCGCCCAATTTAGTTAGTAAATCAACGCAATATCCGGCCTTATTTATATCGATTTTAAGATACATAATTCTATGAACTTGAAACTAAGTAAAAATATCATCACATCGATTGTTGAATCAAACAGAGTACTCAAATAAGTGTTTTACCTACATACAGCATGTTTAAAAAATGTTTTTCGACTTTGAAAATGAAAATTTTACTGAAATAAAAGAAAGATTTTTTTTATGAAAGAAATAAATCAGTTGTTTCTACGATAGATTAATATCTAAAATAAAAATAAAAAAACACAGATTTATCCAACTTATTTCTATGTAACCCGTCTCCCAGAAGGTAATAAAACCACCTGAAGGTATGTTTGAAACCAATTGTAAAGCCACCCCATCAGCTATAAAACAAAATACAGAAATATAATAATAATTGGCTAATTTCCATAGCGCCGTTTTTGTGGAAAAAACCTCAGGGGCGCTACGCCACAGATGTTTAACACGATAAAGACCCAAAAAGCGTCCATTTCGGACAAAAGTAATATATATATATATATATATATATATATATATATATATATATATATATATATATATATATATATATACTATTGTATAAATTGTACCAGTCTGAAGATGACTGTAACAGGTTGAAACCAGTCCGGTTGAACAATAAACAGTGAAAAAAAGGTTAAAATTTGTCTTAACTAATCGTGCAAACGAGTTTTCTGCTCTCGTCTACCACTCAGATTTTATATTTCCCCCGAGTAAGTTCCATACTCGTAAAGCAGACATAACGTTTTTCGCAAAAAATATTTTTAAACCTGATCATCAAAATTTTTTTTTTTCAAATTTAAAAAAATATAATTCCTTCTTTTGTAGGTTGAAGTAAAAACAACACAATACTCGTAAAGCAGACATAACGTTTTTCGCAAAAAATATTTTTAAACCTGATCATCAAAATTTTTTTTTTTCAAATTTAAAAAAATATAATTCCTTCTTTTGTAGGTTGAAGTAAAAACAACCCTGATCCAGTTTCAATGTAACAAACTTCGCATTTTAATACACATTATGAAATGGCTTCCCAGAATAATCTGTTTAGTAAGTTGTGGGTAGCTTGAGTTTGTAATTTGTCCCCAGTGCTGAGATAATTAAAAACAAGTTCGCCCTGTTATTAGTATTGTTACGCAGTACCGCTAAAAGAAGGGAGCTGACATAGCGGGACTGAATAAATATGCCGCGTTGCATAACTTCAAATGATTACCGGAAACGAAACGTATATGAAAAAAATTAAAGACCGTTATGAAAGAAAACTTTTGTATCAATTCAAGCCACTGAAGAGAAAACCGGTGCAAGTGTGTTGTAGGCGTGATGGTGGGCCCGAAGTAAGGTAACTTTTTTATTACTTCTGCAAAAATTGATCTAATATTTTTAAATATCGAATTCATTTCTGGGACCAATGATCCTTCGCGTTGGCTAACCCGGGGCCTGGGAGCCAAAAGGTTCTATGTTTTTATTATTATTATAATTTTTTAAACTTTCATATTATAGTGAATACCGCACAAGAGTCTCAACTGTTCTCGACCGCCTGAAGCCAGTTGGACTATAGCATATAGTATTTATAAATATATCGCATATCCCGTATATCGGTTTCTCTCAGAATTCTCTCGCTTTCATAGCTAGCTACTTATTCAATCGCCATCAATATGTTAATTATGGGCAATATTCTTCTTCTGAATATAAAACCAACTCCGGAATTCTCCAGGGATCTAACCTCGGACCCCTCCTTTTTCTATTATTCATTAACGACATTGGCCAGGCCATAAAACAATCTAATTAACTTCTCTTCGCTGACGATATTAAAATTTTTAAGCTATCAAAAGTTCAAACGATTCCATTCTTCTGCAGAATGATGTTGATTCCCTTGTCAAATAGTCAAAAGTTAATAACCTACCCTTTGGCATTCAGAAATGCTATTTAGTAACATTTACGAGGTTCAAAGACACGTTTTGGTTCCCCTACCAAATGAACAAAATAAATTTAAAGCAAAAAGATGAAATCAGAGACCTTGGCATGATTTTTGTGGCAAATTTTTCGTTCAAGTCTCACATATCTGACATTGTCTCCCGTGCTAACGAGATGCTTGGATTATTTCTTCGTAATGCAAGATCATTTACTAAAGGGATCGTAAACCGTAGAACATACGAAGCACTTGTTTACAGCATCTTGGAATACAGCTCCATTATATGGGCCCCTTCAGAATGTAACCATATCCTCGAAATAGAAAGAGTGGAAAAGAGTTTTATTCATTTCGTTATTTTTATGTGGAATGCTAGATTTTCGTACCCTGCAAGCCCGCCGGAAGATGTTTTTGGATAAACATTTTTATAAGTTGATTTCTGGAGGTATTTATAACCCATATATACTAAAGGAGATCAACTTGTTTGCCCCAAGTAAGTATATTCGTGCGAGGCATCATGTGACGTTTTACACACTGAAAGTCAGAACTTCCTTATACAAAAACACGCCAATATATAAAGCGATGGAACTATTCAATAAAGCTGCATCTATCTTAGATATATTTAGATGCACATATACTCATACAGAGTTCTGTCATTATCTTTCGATGTATGTACAAGAGTGACCGTTAGGTATATAACGATTTACATAATCTTAAATAAAATATTTTTTTACACACATTTTTACACTTGCCAATTCAACGATTATATCGTAACATGTGTATGAGAATGAACCTCTTTTATATCTTATCTTTTTTGTTTTTTATTGCTAACATTATTTTCGATATTATATCATATATAGTGCGTCACACTTCTTTAGTTTGTACTCATATAACTCCTTCGAATATATAATACCTTGCCTTTATGTGAGGTGTACATAAATGTTTAATTTCTTATTGTAGATACACTGTGCATGTATCTACAATATTTTTATATGATTCATCTCTTAATGTATTTGGTGAACAACTGTTCTTATGAGATCTTGTTCAATAAATCCCTAATCGGGGTATGTTGTGAGACTGAAAGTAGTGGGGAGGGGAAGGAGATGAGCAGGAAGACGTTTGGGAAGTACTTGACTGTTCAGATCTGGTTGCTAAGCACGGCTAAAACCATTTCAAGCAATGTTTCGATTCCTAATGGTGGTATTTTACCAGGGCGATACTAATAAGTATCTACCACTCTGAGTACATCAGTTTTTTTTAGTTCATATGTTTTAATCATCATTATTGAATTTATTCAGTGGTTTTTTTGTTCGTTTTCGGTTCGCTATTTTTTAATCTATGAGAGTTGATTGCTTAAAATGTTCATCGGTATAGCCTGCAAACTCATATCTTTAAATCAATAGTGGCTGAAAAATATTCCGTTTGGTTAAAATTTTCATAAAATTTCAAACGCGCCCCCAAACACGAGGAAAATAAACGCGAAATAATAGATGTATTATTCGCTGTGCATCAAAGAGTTAACTCAAACACCGACAATTACCGTACTATTGTCTCGATACTTATTTTGAAACGTAAGGCTTTTTTAAATCCCATCGGAAAAATCGCTGTGTTTATTGTTCTGTCAAGGGATTAAAAAAAATTTATAATGCTGACGTATTTATTCTCTCTGACAAAATGAATAATTTTTTACAATTATGTTGCTAATTTAAAATTAACTTTACGGGTTCACCTGGTGTAATTAAAATTTGCTCGTACCTGAATATTAATTGTTGATAAATTGATCTCACGGGGCTTTGACAAAAACATATTGATAAGTCCCTCACCAGTTAATAATAATGAACAAAAATCTTACCTTTGCTAATATTTAAATATTAATGTTCATACTTAATTACTGCATGCTGTTTGTAGATATTAATCAAAGCTCATACGATAAGATTATATAATTTCGATAGAGGTTCCAAATAAAAAGCTATTTTACCAACTTTTACAAATGCAATGATAGCCTTCTTCAATGGAGTGATCAGAAGCAAGTTGGGGTACGCTAGTACTGTCTGGGCTCCACATCAGACCAAATATATAAATATGTTGGAACAGATTCTGAAAAAAATCCTCAGGTATGTGTACATACGTTCGCACAGAACATACCCTATGTTCATGCATCACAGGGAACTACTCGAGGAGACAAATTATCAAAGCTTAGAGACTAGGCGCAATGCTGGTCTCATGACAATAGGCTTTAAGATTATAAACCACTCGATCGACTGTCCATACCTCTTGGCATGCTACTGCTTATTCGTGCCTGAGAAATACTGCCGCAGCAGAAATCATGCCATGTTCAGCACATCCTATGGTCGGACAGATGTTTTGACACAGCATAGGATGACAAGAGGTATAATTCTATTTAAAAATATCATGTAAATATATATATACCACAAGGCACAGTTCTCAATACCACAAGGCACAGTTTTGGGACCCCTTCTATTCATTATGTATGTAAACGACATATTTGAAGTCGCTCAATATGGAGAAATCGTCTCATATGCCGATGACATGGTACTACTCTTACAAGCAAATACATGGTTCGAATTAAACAAGAAGGCTAACACAGACATTAATGAGTTGAAAAAGCGGTTTGACGAAAACTTACTAACGTTAAACTCTAAAAAGACATATTACGTACCATTCTGTATTCAAAAACAAAAAACATCGTTAGAAATAAACATTAAAATTTATGCCACAGTAAATGACAAACACCACCACTGCGATTTATTAAATACAAAAATTTCAAGCAAAACTTCTAAAAAATACCTTGGCATCACCATCGACCAATGTTTAAAATGGTCACCACATATAACTAATCTCAAAAATAGAGTTCGAAAACTAACATATATTTTTAGTAGTTTAAGGCATATTCTTAATAAAGAATTACTAAGAATGACCTATTTCGCTTTCTGTCAATCCATAATTCAATATGGTATAATAGGATGGGGCGGCACTTATAAAAATCACATACAAACCCTTTACATCGCCCAAAAATTATTAATTAACATAATCCTAAAAATAATTTTTTTTATATCCTTCAGCACTTTTATTTAAAGAATTTAAAGTCAGAAAATTAAACACTCTTTATTTGTACCACGCCACATTACAAATATTTAAAGAAGACATTTTAAATAAAACCGAACCATTCAATAATACAAAAAATCTTAGACAAAAATGCACATTACCAATCCCGATATGTAAAAAAACAATAGGCCAGCAAAGTTATAAATATCTAGGAATAAAATTCTTTAATAGTTTACCAGAAAAAATAAGATTAATTAATGATGATCTTAAGAAATTCAAAACACAATTAAAAAACTACACTGAAAACTTAAAATAAATATCTTTGAAAAATCATTACAGCAAATTATTAGTAACTAAATAAATAACACCCCCTCATACACACAAGCATTGCTTTTTTATGAGGGTAATTTATAATTTAAAATGAAATGTTTAGATTTAAAAATATATATATTGATATAACACTTGCATAACACTACTATGTATTATGTTTGATAATAAAAAATAAATATATAAAAATATAAATTGATATATTTACCAAAAAACGTACCCATGTTCACAAAACTTATTAATTTAAAAATGTTATTCTTTAAAAATGTTTAGTTTTTTGTTGTTTTCCGTTATACTCTAATTGGATTTGATATCTGTTATACAAAAATAATAAAAATAAATAAAAAACTTACATAAAATACACTCACGATAAAAAAAAAACAGGTGACAGCGAAGGAAACAATATCAGAGTGTAACAAAAAAATCGTATCTACCAACGCGACGTGGTTACATAATTTATCTACAGTAAAGTTTATCTGAAAAAGAGTTTGGCATAAACCCCTAAAAGGTCGCACCTTCGTCCTAACCGTGTATTGTTACTTTACGACTGGGTAATGTTTTGAATTTGATTTAACCGTTTCGCTAGAAATATACACGTCTTAAAGATCTACTGGTTTCGAAGTATTTTTCGTAACACGAATAACATTTTTACACCTAGCGTAATTCCGTCCGCCACATAAAACTGCTCGAATAAATTTATCCCTGAAAAGAATAAATTTCAGGTAAGTGCTTACTAATGCATTTAATTTCACTCTTTAGACCATTCGTCCGAATAAAAATATTCACTTTGTAATGTAATTTTCCACTCTATATGCAAATGGGAGTCGTAAATTTATGTAACGCCCTCCCGAATCTGACGAGTTCTTTTTATCATCTTTAAACGTCTGTTTTAGGGTGGTAATCTTTACGACTTAGATAAACTTACATCCCTTACATAGATACTCGACGAAAATAAAACTCATGCTGAGGAATACTTCTTTGAATCACCAATTGACTTTGAAATGTAGTCAGAATATGAATATTTTTCCACACGAGTACACCGAGATAATAACTTTTCATAATTGTTTTTTTTTCACGTTCGTACAGTGGGGTTAATTGGACAAGTATCAATTGCAACAGTAAAATTATATTATTTAACAACTGTATTTCTTATTAGTAGAATAAGTCACTTACAATTATTCTTCGGGATATTTTTAATGCGACAAAATTTTACTGAAAACATTTATCATTTGACTGTTTGTTTAAACAACAACAGAAATTAGATCTTTCAGTGTGTTTAAATAATTTATCATGAATTTTGATTGCTGCATAATTCACCACTTGAGTATTCGTCACCTCATAGATTCACCAATAGTTCAGATACCAATAAAAAAAACAGACCGAAAACGGACTTCATCTATTTATTTTAGACTTTGACATGAAGCACTCACTTTGTGGTAAGACATAATTAAATTTAAATAAAAGCAACTTTTTTTGACACCACTTTATTATAAACATATACCAACCGGTTTCGGCTCTACCAGAACCTTCTTCAGGGTTGAACAAATATTTATTATAATACATATTTGTTCAACCCTGATGAAGGTTTAGGTAGAACCAAAACTGGTTGGTATATGTATCTAATAAAGTGCTGTCAAAACAAAGTTACTTTTATTTAAAATTTATTAATTTAAACTTTCCAAGACTTGCATTTTGGATTCGACGTAGTATTTCAGTAATTTGTTTTGACAGATTTAGAATTTCCATGCTTGGTTTTTCAGATGATCATAATAACTACCTCATGAATATTCATCGGCCTTTGGCTTCATTTTTGTGTTTTGGGAATATCTTATAATGTTAACAAATATCCGGAATGGCCAGCATCTGAATAGTATGCAAATGTATTAAGGAAATCTCCATAAGATGGCCCAACCCTTAACCGAGGGTAGATAATAATTATAATTAAAATTAGCTTGTTGGATTAATATTCCGACTATTAACTTTTAAACTCTTTGTAATTAACAGTGGCTGGTTCATTTGGGAAAAGCAAGCCTGCAAAACCCTTTTTATTTATTTTACACGGAGGTATGATTTACTTGTTGATGTGATATCGTTTAACCCTTTTTAATAAAGATAAAAAAAGATTTTAAGACCGGCTTCGAGAGCTCCGTAGTAAGTGTGATGGTTCTGGTTCTAAAGATTGAGGGTTCAAAACCTGAACCGAAGTAAAGATATTAATACATTTTATATCTCTCGGTTTTTATAAATCATGCATAAAAAAAATTGTATTTGCATCGTATTTTAGAGTGAAAAAGGGGTATGCGTTGATTTAAAATCATTTGAAATAGCTCTCGTTAGGTTAGGTTTGGTTAGGTTCTTAGACCTGCACAGTCAGACTTTTTCTTCTCATCATTCCTTTGTTATTCTTCCCATTCACATTTTTCTCCGTCTGACAACATTTTTCTAAAAAGGGTTGCATACTTTCACTGGCTCCGGGTAGCAAAACTCTCGTGTCACATGAAAAAAGACGATGAGGTGGAAATCATTGTAGGTTTTCGTGGAAAGTATTCGATTTGTGAACGAACGAACGAACACATTCACATTGAGCGAACAGTAATTAGTTGATTGATATATTATTTGGGTCACCGATACGTGCTTCTTCAGTGCAGATATGGAACATAAATACACTGGTAGACATAAATATTAAGTTTAAAAAATTTCTATTGCTATAACCGCTGAACAGGAAATCCTTTGAGGTGGGTGGGATCTACATCGATTTGAACGAAAACTGATGTCATTAATATGCAAGACAAGCTTATGAAGTTGGTTCAACTGTTCAAAAAAGAATTTCTATATTTGAAATATTACGATCGATTTCACTCGAAATAAGAGAAAATTAACGTTAATTTGGGCACACAGGCACGCTTAAAGCATACTTTTCCTGCGTTTTTCTTCAGAAGTTGAAACTGTTAATTTGTGGTGGATTTGCATTCTAATGATACGTTTAAAAACCTTTAGCAGGCACGTAGCAGAAAAGCATCGGTTCAACTGAACCGGTAATATTAACCTTGTTAATTGAACCTCAGTTTTTGATCAGTTATGGTGCCATGAAAACAGTTAGTTACTAGTCTTTAATTTGCACTAATAAAATTCCGATAAAAATTTGCATTTTTTCACAATACTGAAAGTGTAAAATTTTCTTACCTTTTCCAATTCATTAAAAAATAAAATACGGAAAAACACATTTTCTGTGTAGCTTTTCTTTGAAGTCCGTTTTATGGTTTCCGTGAAAAGTCTTTAGGAATTTACCACTTTGTTTGCGGAATTTCCTTGTATTTTCCAGTGTGTAGATTTTGCTTGTTTAACTTTGTGTTCGTTTTTCCTTTTTTGATTTTCTAAATTTAAAGGCAATAGAAAATGTTTCCTTTTCCATTTTAGGCTTTAACAGATTTTTAACAAAAGATGTCTTTAACAGTTCACCAAAAAAATGTTTGTGTTTTAAAAAAAAAAACCAAAAAATCTTAAAAGTCGTATTGATAATGATTATGGGACGCAAAACACAATCCTTTGCTATAAATTAACACTAGGATTTGTGGCGTGTTTACTTAAATATAAAAGATATTTTATTATACGTAAAAGGTATTAAAAGTAAATTATTTTATGTATCTACATAAAGATTTGTAATAATCACGACTGTATGTAATAATATATATTTCTAATTATTAATTTAACTTTCACGATTTTTCTCCTCCTCCTGTTAATTGTAAACAAGTCATTCTTAATAAATTATTTTAAAATACCCTATCTGAGTTCAATGTGTAATTGATATAAAAATATAATGATATTACATTGATAGTACACTGACGGCTTCCACGGTCGAGTGGGAAGACGCTCGACTACAAATCCAAAGGTCGCGGGTTCAAACCCGGCGTGCGCCAATAACTTTTATTTAATTAATATGTGTCATTACGCATTTCATTCATATAAAAAATGAAAAAAAAGTATATTTGCCGCAGGTTCCAGGGTGGTAGATACTCTAAGTATCGCCCTGGTGAAAGACCACTATTCAGATTCGAAACGTTGCTTGAAATGGCTTTAGCCGTGTTTGGTGACCAGATCTGAATAGCCAGGTACTTTCCAACCTTCCTCTACCCCATCTCCTTCCTCTCCCCACTACCTTCAGCCTCACAAAACATACCCCAATTGGGGATGCCGTAGTCTCACTGGCTCTAGACGGTTGGGAGCAGTTGAGAATCTTGTGTGGTATTCACTATAAATAATTTTTAAAAACGTGTTCGAAATAGGACCTAAATATATATTTTTTTTTTGGTTATTAAGTTGGTAAAGCGACACATAACCTACTTCAGATAACTTCATTACAAATAGAAAAATTATGTTGCATTTATGTTGTGCAATTTTGTGCTATTTCACCAACGGATTGCTTTACTCTTGAAGAAAATACTCGTACATTGTTTAGTACCAGGTTTATAATTAATTTCACAGTGTGATTATCGCAAAATAGTGGGCAATGTTGTGAGACTGAAAGAATCGGGGATGGAAAGAAGATACGTTTTGAAAGAACCTTTCTATTTAGATGTCACCACTAAGTACTTAATAGAGACCTTGAAAATGTAAGACATTTGGAGAAGGTAGCTGAGAAATGGGGAAGAACATTGACGTTACAAAAATATAGACACGTTATAGTCTTAGAATATTTACACGAAATGTGGCAAGTAACAAACTCACTAACGTTCCTAGTAAATTCGTCAATCAAATTTCGGCCAAGTATCATCATGTATGACACAGATAAAAATTTATAGAATATGTGTGTATGAACGAAATGGATGTAGGATCGGACTGCGTTCCGTACTTGCTAGTAGCGTTGAATACTCGGGTAAGAATGAGATAGCACTTCGCTTACTCGCTTACGCGAAGACGTCATTATGTTGGTTAACAATGGAGATAGTTGTGTTGTCTAAAATAATAAGTTATTTGCAGTCATTTACGCGTAATTACAAATTAAATGTTATTCCTTTAAGTAGTTTTTGCAGTGTAATTGAAACACTTTCTCATCACACACGAGAGCATTTTGGCACTTATTTTTGTAATTTTTTTAGATATAGTAGACGACCTCAAAGGACGCGTGACAGTCTAGTAATAAATAAACTTTTTCAACTTTTAGGAATCCTCAATATCAGGTAGTTATATCTTGAAATAGTGTTAAAAATAACTCATTCTTCAAAATCCTTAATGTATATCACACATAATAAAAATACAAGGGCCAAACAACAAGAAAGACTTTTAGTAACTAAATACAATACAGCTTTTGCACAAAGACGCCATATATACATCGCGCCTAACACTTACAACAAACTCCCACCACAGACTGTAGCCATCATCAATATGTATTCCTTTAATCAACACATTACTAAATGGCTAATAAGTAAGGACCGCAAGGAAATTGAAAACCTCCTAAAATATCACTAGAAATTCTTCACTTATTCCATGACAAACTAGAACATTGTGTAACAAATATCATCATTTTTTTAAAATTATTCTACTTGTACTCACTGTCACTTACCTCAGAACAGGTTTTTATGACCTAGTGAGGTAGGTAATGTAACAAAAATAATGTAGGAAACAAAAAGTTAATAACAAAAAAAAAACCGGCTAAATCACCGAGCACACCAACCAGCGTGGCTTTTTGTTTGCCGCTTTGAGAGCGCCACAACGTGTCTATATATTTGTAACGTCATTGGAGGAACGTGTATTTATCACGAACCTTTTCTGGAATGGTGGACATTAATAGTCTCACCAAGGAACGGAAAACTACTCTTTTAATAGGAGCCTATCACCAGTTAAACGGTCGCGTCAGCATTACGGTAAATTCAGAAAAAACCTCCTCTTTTAAGATTACAAGAAGACTTTGGCCATTGTTCCTAGATAGATTTCTAATCTGCTTTCGGTAATTCCTCCCAGCTTCCGGCAGATCGATCGTACCATTGAAGATCATTCCTCACGAACATTGTACATTTTTGAACGTTGGTGTGTTGGTATTTAAATACCAAGTGATTATTTATGTTCGAAACCACAAAACAGAATATAATCTTAAGAAATGTAAGCTTCGCAGATTTGAAAGAAAACTTACATCGCTTATTTAAATAGATCTTTCTAAGAAATAAAAATTGTTCATAAAAATGTTTTATCAAATTCAGGCTTTCGTGGTCGAGCAGTAAGAACGCTCGACTACGAATCTATAGCCTGCGGGTTCAAACCCGGCGTGCGTAAATAACTTGTATTTACTTAATATGTGTCACAACATTTAATTCATAAGAAATAAAATAAAGTTAATTTGAACCCGTGACCTCTGGGTTCGTAGTCGAGCGTCTTACCACCCGACCATGCATTCCATCAAATTGTATCGTTGTTTAATTAAAAAAATCAATGGAGACTACGAAAAATGGCTTTAAAGCTGCGGCAAGGAATGATGCTAAATAAAAAAGGAGAAATTTCATTTGAAATTGGTGGCACTCAAATGCAAAACGCAAAAGAAAGCCGTTTTATGATGTGAAGCGGTTTACCAAGGGCTTTTAGAATAAAGTACCTCAAACACTTAACCCCCTTACTACTTCTTCAACGTTCAGTGTTAACCGGTTTTTAGGGGTAGGCTGTAAGCTGTGAGGTCTTAACCCCCTCCCCAGTGCAGCTCTGCTAGCCGAAACAGCCGACTTGAAAAGCGCTATAAACTGTAAAACGTCGTGTTCTATTATACAACTAATTAAAAATAAATATAAATAATACTTTGGGTTTCTTACCTACGTCTTTTGCAAGCACTAAACATTAATGCCGAACTGCGATGGCTTCATTACGGATTAGCCAGCTGAGTTAGTGACCTGTTTAGCACTAAGTTATGGCTGCCGACAAAATAGCGAGGGTGCAGCGTCAGCTAAAGCGGGATGAAGGTGCTTACACTTCATAATTAATTTGCATGTGATAGATTTGCCTCCTTTATGAATATGGAAATTTCCATCAACACAGGGTTGATCGCCTACGTGCAAACTTTGTCGAAATGAGTTATGGTTTAATACTTAACAATTTGTTGGTAGTAACGTTTACACGAGGACTTAAGTAATGTTGAAGGTACAAAGAAATAAATCTAATGATTAAAAAAAACTTATATTCATCTTGATGAAATGAAAAAAATATAACTTTGTATAAGACCACACACTTTATTTTAATTTTTATGACCCGACCATTTTTGGGTACAAAAATAAACTAAACAAAAAATAGTGAGCGGTGATTTATAAATACAAAGTAAGAAAACAATATAACATATAATAAGAGAACAGTTACAATAGAAACAATAGAATAACCATTGAATTATAACAAAGTAAGCAGAGAGAAAGAGACAGAAAATATATGAATTGAAAGAGGCAAAACGTCAACTGAGAAGGTGATTATTAAAGAATAATGAGAAATTTTATCAGTTTACAGGAAATATACCTATTATTGGACTACTGGAGAAATTTAACTAGTTATTCAAATATGACTATTAATTTGAATGGACTTCTTTATTTCCAGTGCTTCAAAATTATGTAATCTGTTTCTACGACCATTTTTGTGGAGAATATGAGCACCGGTGCTTTTATTGAAGCTATGAGTTTTTTTCAAAAGATGATTGGCAAATTCTGAAAAAACCGTGGTTATTTAAACATCTAAGATGTTTTTTTTACGCGAATACCGCACAAGAGTCTCAACTGCTCCCAACCATCTGGAGCCAGTGAGACTATGGCATCCCAATAGGGATATGTTGTGATGTTGAAGATATTAGGGAGAAGAAGGAGCTGATGAAGGGGCTATTCAGATCTGGTCAGCAAATACGGCGGCTAAAGCCATTTCAAGCACCGTTTCAATTCTGAATAGTGGTCTTTCACCAGGGCGACACTTAGAGTATCTACCACTCTGGAACGTGCCGCAAACACACTATATTTTTATATCAATTAAATGTTAACACATGTTATTACCGACACATATTAATTAAATTAAATAAATTTGAGCACGCCGGGTTCGAACCCCGCAACCTCTAGATTTGTAGTCGAGCGTGTTATTATTCGACCATGCAGGCCGTCTCATTGTGTATGTATATATAACCGCATACTATGCATTTTTTGCTTAGGCTAAGCAAAACCAATCGGTTATAAAAAAAAAACTGTGATCTTATACAAGGTTATTTATTCATTTCATTAAATTTGTTAAACCACAAAGTGATTGCTTTTTACGTAAATATATATAAACCTTACTTCGATATAATTAAAAAAATGAAAAAAGTTGTCTAAATTTTTTTTATGATTCTTCGTAACTTTTGGGGATTCTTATTCTCTTGCAAAAGAGGGGAGGGGGAGACCAGAGAAATTATAATTTGTATTTAAAACCTTCCTGGAACCATTTATTTGTCCATTCATTGGTGAGAAATCTAAAAAGGCACTACCACCACCACTATAGATAACATGAGTTATGGTTTTAAAAAAATCTTCCCAGAACTTGCCGCACGACTCACGAGCCGAATGTTACTCACAGAACGCGAGTTGTTGACCCTTGATTTATAAGTTTTTATTTAAAATGGATGTTCAGGAGATGGGAGACGTAAAAACATAGCAGTTTGTGTCTAGCAATTCGAGAACACGGTATATCAAGTTGAAATACTTTGCTGTTGTACGAGCTGGTATCTATTCCCTTTGATACGGTATAATAAAATAGCACGCATCTATCAAAATTGACTTTCCGTAGTTAGGAATTCGATATAACGTTGTGTTTGTTTGTGCTAAATGCATAAAACAAAGTGGGTTTTCGCGGTAGTGTATTTTCGACAATGTCGCGTCAATATGTTAAATAGGGCCAAAATAGATTTAATTATTATTCAAGACTAAAATAACAACATCAAGGCAACGATTAGAAACTTCATATACCTAAATACGCAATCCACGTACCTTGATGTGAAGCAAAAATGTCGTTTATTTGAGAATATAAATAAACTTATTTTTTACGAATATAGTGTTCTCTGTCGCTTTCTCGTGTCCTAGCCATATCACTCAGCCACATATTTTCCGTTGTCGACAGTAAATTCACTAATTTATTCCAAAAACCTTATGTTTACTTTGATGTATATAAGTTTTAAGACGCTTCACAATCGATTGAAGAAAAACATTTGTTTTTTATTCACCACCCGAAAAAGCTGCAAAATAAAAAGCCACGCAATGTATTTTTAAACTCATGTAAATCCGGAAGTTTTGTCTACCCAGACCCAGTAAAATCTAAAGCAAACAATCAAGGGAAAGCCATTTAGCAATGCTGATGTCTTTTTATCTTTATTTGTTCAATGTTATGGAATACCACTATTTTGAAAAATAATATATAAATTTAAAACAAAACAAATTGTCATTTTCCAACACCTTTTAAAAATATGCTCTCAAAAACACTCAAGAGAGCACATAACTAGGCAGCTAAATAAATATATAAATAACTATTTATAGTTTTTGTGTTTCATTTGTAGAATTCTATTTCAATATTTTTTTTATTCAATTGAATTAGATTTAGTTCTGCTAGTTTTAGTTTTATCAATAACGTTTTTAAAGAGTTTTAATTTTGGCTTACAAGTTTTGAGATTGCTCTAGTCAGCGATTCACAGCCGAGGAGTTAAAGAATATGCGATGCTATACGTTAAGCGTTTTTTTGAACTACTTATCTTTTAACTGTTTTATTGTGGAGTAGTAATAAAATTTTCGTGGAAAATCCGTATCTTTCTTACCAATATACGTCACAGTCAAAAGTAATTCGAAACTTCTAACAATAAATTCCAACCCGTCAGATGATGCTTGTAGAAGAAAAAATCAAGCCATGTATGAAATAAGCACACGGAAAGACTAGTAATTTGAATAAAATTTTCTTTTACGTTGTGTAAATTAGCAACTTTATTATTAGTAAATTATTTAAATCGGTTATAAATCATTAAACTTCGGATCAGAAAGCGAAGCTACCGAACGCTGAAAAGAGGAGACACGATTAAATAAATCAGTTTTTTTAATTTGTTCATAGACACTCAAAATTTTCTTCAATCTTCTTCAAGTAGGTACAACACTTCTCAGATAAGTATAATCTACGTACTGTAAGATCGGAGCGATGTTTAGTATTTTCACATCTTGTTTGAAATTAATGACAATTAGTGCAGCCATACTTTTGTAGATAATCTATTTGTATTGAGGCGTGTTGAACTTCTTTGGTTTCGCTAATATTATATAAATACTAGTTGTCACCCGTGAAAAATAAGAGGTTGTAATTTGACTTACCAAGATGAAAACTGAGATTTTTTTCGACAAAATAAAATATATTAGTTTCTTTAATCCACCTTAAATAATAATCCTTGCTCAACGTTGTAATTCTTTGTAAACGAATTATTTTAAAGTGCTTGGAAATGCGTGTTGTTGTCAACGAAAGCTTATAGATTTCAAAACTTTCTTCAATTTAATAATTGCCTGCAAACGTAAACCGCATGGACGCATATTTCAAATATAGAATTAAAATAATCTTTCAGTAAAATATATTGTAGGTTAGGTACTTGATGGCTTGTCTGGACTTAATGGATAATTTTTGAAATTTTATAACTTAGGAATCAGTTCCAATTTTGAAAATGTAGCGCTCGTACGTAAATATTCGTGCGTACGTACAAGAAAATTATATCATTAAATTCAGTTCTGGTAGGTAGTACTACTCGATACCTACCACTAAATAAAATACATGTGAAATATTGAGCATTTGGTAATATGCCCCAGACTTCGGAATTCTCTGTATTTTAGGAATATTGTGAAAAGTTGGTTGCGGAGATATTTTTTTAATTTTCTGATAAAGTATGTACATAAATTACATACATTTTTTAAATAGTTCACTAAATGGGCCACCCTTGAAATATTTTTACTCCAAAGAGCCAACATTACGTAACCACGTCTTATAACAAACTAATTAACCATCACGCCGTTTCCCCGCGGGAATAGTTAAAAGAGATGGACCGCCATACAACACACTGTCTTGGGACACACTCTTTGCTTTATTCACATTCATACTTCGTCTCATCACACACTTCTGTTATTCTGACTCATGGTATGGCTCGATTCAAATATTTTATTTACTTGATCGTGTCATGTTTTCCTCGGGCGTCCCTGACTTCTTCTATTCAATTTCACGTCATAATTTCTTTTCTCACTGCTTTCTTTGTTCATCCGCTCTACATGCCGAAACCATCTGAGCGTCTCTTTCGTAATCCTATTCATTGACATTCATATTTCGTCTCATACATACTTTTCTGTTATTCTGACTCTCGACATGACTCGATTCAAGTATTTGATTTACTTGATTCTTCTCACCTCGAGCGTTCTTTACTTCTTTTACCATTCACTTTCACGTCGTATATTTTTCTCACACTTCTTTCTTTGTTTATTCGATTTACATACCCAAACCATTTAAGCGTCCCTTTCCTAATCAAATTCATTACGCTTACATCAGCCTTGCATTTTTTCCGTAATATCCACATTTTTAACAGGGTCACACATGATTTTACCGCACATACGCTTTAGGATCTCATTTCTACAGCATTCTGTCTACTTACAATATCGTATTATTTCATTTCTACAACATCTTATAACATTTCATATCTACGTCTTCCCGTGATATGAAATAACGTTATTGTTAATAAATGGCAATCTAATAAATTACATTTTCGTGCCATCGTTTTGAAACAATCATTTATCACACATTCCGCAGAATATGAACACATACAAAAACAAAAGCCATGAAAATGATAACGTGCCAAATACACATAATAAATTACACCTAACGACAATCTACGATCTGTGAGAATTCTGAAAATCGAGATTAGTTGCGAAATCAAACCCAACGAATATACAGCCTTTTCGCGAAGGCTTCTGCAAAGACGCAGTTAGAATACGGATCGTAGAGATAAATAAATGCTTAGGTAAAAAGGTCCTTGAATGTGATACGCTTGTTTCTTTCCATTTGATCTATTTGTAAGATCGTATTTATTCTAGATAATATCTTGAACCCATTCTAGATCACTGCGAAATGTATTCCTTCTGTGAAATAGAAGTGATTTGGATTTAGAAGATTTAAATTTAGTGGTTTTAAAGTAATTTGGATTTTTTTATTCTCTTGTACTTAAAAATGGACCCGAAAATAAAACGAAAAATATGTATTAAATTTTGCGTTAAAAATGGAATAAAGTGCTCCGACGCACTTAAAATGTTGACTGTGGCATTCGACGAGTCTAATTTGTCTCAAAAAAGTGTTTATAAGTGGTGCAAGCGCTATACAGAAGGCCGAGAAGATGTTAATGACGATGAGCGTCCTGGAGTTATGGAAAAACAAATCATGGATTTTATTCTTTGATCCATTTTTTTGAAGTAAAAAATCGAAGAACACACAAAAACTTTTCTTACCTTTCCAGTTGTCAAAAACAAACCACTAATTCAAAATGGCTGATAATGCTAACATATGATAAACATATGTGTACCAACATAACAAAAAAAAATCGATAGTCGAATGTACACGGCCCGCGAAAATTCAAAAATCACCTTTTCTTTTGAACAGGCCTCGTAAATATACAATAGTAAATACCCTAACTGCTCCCAACCGTCTAGAGCCAGTGAGACTATGGCGTCCTCAATCGGAGTATGTGGTGAGGCTGAAGGTGGTAAGAAGGGAAAAAGATAAGGAAGGGAAGGTTGGGAAGAATCTGGCTCTTCAGATTTGGTCACCAAACACGGCTAAAGCCATTTAAAGCAACGTTTCAATTCTAAATGGTGGTCCTTCAGCAGGGTTCTGGAACGTGTCACAAATTTAGTATTTAGTTTTTATATTTAGTAAATATGTTCTGACATATCAAATAAAATGTATTTGCGCACGCCGGATTTGAACCCGTGACCTCTGGTGTCGTAGGCGAGTATCTTAACACTCGACCGCGGAGGCTGTCATTTAGTCGCCCCTGTGATATTTCACAAACAACTCGATTTGTAAATTAATCAAGTATTATACGCAGTGGCGGCTCGTGACTTTTTGGTGTACTTGAGTGCTAAGATTGAAAAATACGACGTTGTTAATGTTGTTGTAGCTGAAAATGTTTTTTTTTTTTGAAAAAAATATTTTTTGTATGAAGTTTTTCAGGATTTTTCACTTTTGGTGGTGCACTGCACGCTTTGCTGAATAATCTAAATACAAAAAACAGAAATATTGAAAAAAAAAATCGTATTCGGCTATAACATCATCAATAACGTCGTATTTTTCAATCTTAACATTCTAGCACACTTTAAGGTCACGAGCCGCCACTGATTATACGACTGTTCAAGAGTACGTAAGATATTTGTGGAAAGAAATGTTGTTTCAATCCCCTTCCTTGCAAAACCAATCCAGATTTTTTCGTGTGTCACATATCAGCCAACAAATAATAATGTTAACAAAACGTTTATAAAGCTTCCGTCTCCAGATGTTTCTTATATTATATGGGAAGCTTACAAAAAATAAATAAATTATGTCGCAATTTTAATGAAGGTCTAGAGGAATTGAAAATAATTGAACTCAAATCAATCATCCGCTGAAAACTACAATTGGTCACTCATAACAAAATTGTGAGAGTGCGTAACACTATTTTTCGTTTAATTCAAAATCAAAAATGGTCGACACTGATAGTTTCGCCCTGGTGGAAGATTATCATTCATAATCGCAAAACCTTGCTTCAAATGGCTTTAGCCGTATTTGGTGACTAAATCTGAATAGCTAAGTACCCCCTAAACTTTTTCTTCCCATCCCCTTTCATCCTTTTTCACCTCCCGACCATCTTCAGCCTCACAAAATACCCTAATTGAGGATGCCATAGTCTCACTGGCTCTAGACGGTTGGGAGCAGTTCTCTTGTGCGGTAATCACTGTATATTTTTTTTATCAAGCCTATTATATTAAGCCTGATGCAGAATCGTTATTTATATCAAGAGGCACAGACAATCATCGGAAGGACCACTTTTCTTTAACATATTAGAGAGTGAACCAGTAATCCTCCCAACTGCACTTATAATTTTTCCACAATCGATTTCTGAACACCCGATCTTGCCTAACTTTATTACGTTATTAAAATTACTTGTATTTTTATACAAACAAAAAGATAAATTAAATTACTAAGATACTAAACCGTCTTTATGATTTAATTATGCCTCTGAACGGTAATGTGTATAAATGTGGAAAATGTTTTCTGTTTTAGACATTGTTTAAATTATTAAAATCTAAAAGAATTCTGGAAATTCAATTTGGATTACATTATGCTGTTACACAAATGTAAATTTTATGTAGAGTAAGATATAAATGAATAAATATGATCTTTGAGCATGGAGTGTTTCTTATTTTTTTTTTCCGTTTGTTTGAGGGGGTCAGAGGGGACCCTCCAGGTCTGCATGCCTGTTTAGAGCCTCAGACGTCGCCCTTCAGACCTCATTAACTCCACCGGAGAATGAATGGAGCGGGCATTCGTTGACCACAATTGTCATGTTTAGTGGTCTGCACCGCATCGTATTCACGCATTGCCGACTCGGTAAGGCCTTACTTGTGCGTCGTGTGTGTACAACGTCTGTGGGAGCACCTTATCCTCTTGATGGAGGACTAGGACCAAAACCCAGGCTGTCTCTCAGTGAGGTCTGGAATGAGACGGGCATTTTTCGCGTCAGCCGCCTGCTACTCTAGTTTCCACTTGTCTTCTGAAGTGAGACATAATCGAAAGAGTCTCCCTTCTTCCATCCAGAAAGGTTTTTGGGTATTTAGGCGGCATGCAGAGTGACACATGACGTCGTACGAAGGTATTGCGCTTTGTAGCAGCGCCCTCTTGTATTCCCTTTGTGTTTTAATCTCTCTTCTGACATTTGGCGGGGTTATATTTGCAAGTAGGGGGAGCCAAGGAACAGGAGGTGATTCAAGGTCCCGCTGACGGTCCGCATTACGGCATTCAACTGAACATCGACCATGGAAGTGGGCGCTTCTACCCCGTACTAGGGCACAGTATTCAGCTGCTGAAACTAGGGCAACGAATACCGTTCTGAGCTTGTTGGTGTCCCATCCCCAACTAGTTCTAGTTAGCTAATTAACTATGTTGAGCTTGTGCTAGTTTTTTTCCATATGTTGTCAGTATTTCAAGCATCTGTCCCATGTAAATTTAAGATACAGGGGTGGGGGGTCATTCTTATTAGCCCAGCTGATAACCATTTAAATGTTTTCTACTATTTTGAAATTTGTATCAATAGTTTTATTTTTACAACACAAATTATTACAATTTTCTTGTGAAATGGCGAAAATAATCATTAAACCTTTTCTGATATTTTTTCTCTTTGATTTTTATTGGCTGAAATGATTTTTTTTTATATTTATGGGAGCAATGGCATTGTACAGAGTTTATTTTTAAAAATTTTACTCTTTTTCAAATAAGTAATTTATGTAGAAGTTTGTTAGTTTTGATAACCGGATTAGTAAATGCACGTGAAATAAACTTGTCATCTCTATTCAAATGCACATCTTCAGGCAGCCCCATCAGCTTAGGTAGAAAATAATTTACTTTATGATACAAGACTAATAAATTAAACGAAGATATTTATTATACATGCATAAGCAAGTAATTAAAATACTCTTTAGATTCTTTTCCATTCGTGGAATAACGCAAATGCTGTGGATAAAGTGACTTTGTGTCATCTTTGTAACTATTCCTCGCATATACTGATAATGTAATAAGCCTTATGCTAGTTTAGTACTTTTTAACGAACGAAATGTCTCTAGCCCATAGACCTTAGAATGATGAAACTTAAATCAACCAAATATTTTCTCCCATTTGTGAAAAAGCTATTGAAAACTAGATTATGACACATGTATAAAAAATAGAGCAATTATTTTTTTAACTGTTGACCTAAATTCATCAGCTTATTGTAACGAGATTATATGAATTTAAAATGCGGCAAAACATTAATCATACGACATAAGCCACACGAAGCATTAATAACTAAATTTCTATCGTAATGTATTATAAATTAGTAATTATTTATAATTTGAAACTGTTTATTCACGGTAGAACTCCATTATAATGATTATTGCCATTTTTTTTTTTTTTAATTTGGTATTATTAAAATTATCATAAATTATTTGTAACCCGTGAAAAATCACAGGAAAATTTTTGACTTACCAGGAGAATATTAGTTGATTTTATCCACCCATTTCAGAGATAGAATGATGTCTGCCAAAATACATTATAGAATGGTACTTTTTTGGTTAAGTGGAAATTTGAAAACATTATTATTTTTGAAATTTGATAATTTCAAACTCACACGTATGTAGGTACATGCTGTACGTACTCACGAAGTAAATTATTTTTAGTTGATAACAGTTTATTTTGCTCAATCTCAAAGAAACATAAAGGTAATTGTAGAAATGTTTAAAAAAAACTGTTACAATAACCTTTGGTTATACATGTCAACTTTTAACCGTCACTTTGTGTTACAGAGCACTCGCACATCATTTACATATTATAATTGACACCGGTTTTTTTTATGCATTTTTAAAAGTTTTCATTAAAATTAAAATAAGTAGGTAGGTAAAATGGTTCATATATTTATTAATTCCAACATATTTTTTGGTCAGGGAATGAAAATAATTCAAGTATAAACTAATAATAGTAGTAAAAAAATCAATTGTCTACTACAAATGCTCCACTTTCTAATATCCTATAACTTAGGCAAATAAATGCATATGAGTTTGAAAATTTCGTTTGTTCTTGTCATTAATTTTACTTCAATACTATTATTCAAACGAAGATGGCTAACTTACAAACCACCAAAAATGAGGACTTGGGTATAATCAATCATTTAACCGATGAAACTATTCTTTGTTTGCCCAGAATACATCGCTCATTTTCTGGCGCAAGCTAATAATCGAGGAATAAAATAATTGTCTAACGTTAAGAACACTATTTTTTTCATCTAAGACTGTTAAATTGTTTTACGAAATTAGTATCTACGCTTTATTATAAAGTGAAAATGCCAAATAGGAATGGGCGCTATCATAAATTGTAAAAGTGTGTACACTTAGAAATGAATTGTGTGAATAATTTCTCACTTCATTTTCCGAAAATTTAATTTTTAATGTAAAGCGGCTTCTTTTCGGGGTATTTTCAAGCCTTCCGAGATTAACTGATAACTTTAACTGTCTTAAAACTCCACCACATTTGGTTTTGTTGTGGTAAATCTCGTGGCGAAGGTTGGCAATAACTATTTTGATAGTATGCTATAGTTAATTCCCGGCTAAGAGTTATTCAATTACGATAATAATTGCTGTGTTTTGATTTTGCGTTTTCCGAAAACCTTTTTTCTCATAATAGGGCTATCATAGAAGGAAATTATGTTTTTATTTCGCCGGATATAGCAAAAATATGTATTTTTCTCACCTCGTTTATAGGAAAACTTTCTCGTTGTTCACGTGCTCTGCACCTTGATTATTTTGTCATTTTCCTAAACGTGCCCGTATAAAACATGTTTTGCAATTATCCCGCGATAGTGTGCTTGCAGAAAATTCTCACGCACATCTATCTAGTGGGTAGATATGCACTTTATGTAGAACAATAGAGTGTTCAATGGCAGCCTTAAAACTGGTAGTTTTTGTCAAACCAGAGTGGTAAAATTCGCCTTGGTTTTTACCAGAGCGATTGTCTTTCGAAAAAAAAATTCGACATCAAAACGTTGTCTAAAATGATTTAGCCGCGTTTGATGACCAGTCTGAATAGCCAGCTACTTTATAGTTTTCCTCTTCCCCATCTCCTTTGCCTCCCCACTAACATTAGCCTAACAACATACCCCAATTGGGGATATCGTATTCCCACTGGCTCTAGACGGATTAGAACAGTTGAGCAATGTTCACTATAAAAGAAAATCAACAATTTACCTACCTATGTGTTTTGAAAATTTGTATTTTTTCACTGACGAAATTAATTTAATATTTATTGTAGCTTTTACTCTGACCGATTGTTAATTAATGACCCTTGCGGTGATATTTCACAAAAATGTTCTTATTAACAATTTTAGTTGGGATTAAAAATAATAAAGGAGTGTGAAAAAAACATATCATGCAAAAGTGAATGAAAGAAGAAGTTGGGGATGCCCGAGGAAGACATGGCACGATTAAGTGAATCAAATACTTGAATCGGGCTACGCGAAGAGTCAGAATAACAGGAGAGTATGTATGAGACGGTGTATGAATGTGAACGAAGGAAGGAGTGTGTGCCAAGACAGAGTTCTATGACGGCCTGTTCTCTCTACCTATCCCTGCGGTTAGTTCTTTTTTTTTTTGTAATATCAAATATAACCAAAGACGATTTAAACAAAATGAAATTAAGAATATTATTCCAACAAGAAAGAAATTAGTGTATTTTGTTTGAATTTCACTATTTAAGGATCTTCCATTTATAATCTAAAGGAAGGAAAATTTGGACATGCACAGACTGCCGAAAGACATAGTTTGAGCCGCCATAGCTTGAACTTTGCTTCCTGAAAATTCACTCTGGTACATTCCTATCTTCTCTTGCTTCCAACCTTGGAGAAACAATGTATGGAGAGAGAGCTAATTATTTTTACCCAATTGATAAATCGATAAATCACTTTCTCCGGGTTTTTACGTCGTACACCATAAGAGAGAAAGAGACAACAAAAATAATACTACGCTTCTACGTACTGTCACAATGATCTTGGGCTCTTGGGTCACCGCGGGACTCCGCCCAATTTTTTTATTATGCCACTAAACTCGACACAACTAAACGGTTTTTTAGGTTAGATGCTATATTTTTGTTGATATCAATACTGTGAAAAAGTGGTTTTACGAATAAACATTATGTCGATATGGGATATGAATGGATGTATAAATACCCTAGCCTTGGCCTTAGCCACGCGCAGGTCCGCCGAGTCAGGTAAAAATCATCAAAAACTGACTACACTGCCTTGGATTGATACCACTCTATATACTCTAAGCTTCCAACATTAAGAACATTTAATTTGTTTTCATTTCTCCGCAATGGCTGCTGGTACATTAAGTTTAGGAAACATTCCAGTGCAGTTCCAGTGCGCCTAACGAGGGCAACCAACGGTCCGCGAGGATTTCCAAATCCGCGGAGACATCATTTAATTTTCCCCGCCACTGAACAATTCCCGTCTCAACCATCGACCTCACACCGTGCACGAGTATAACACCTATTACCACATGTATCGCACGACCTGCTTTCGCCGCAGTTTGCATCCGCGACGTTTAATTGTAATTATGCAACGAGTAATAATAATACTAATATTCGTGAATTTATGTATTACAGTATTATCTATTTTGCAAATTGTAAGTTTTAAGACTTTTAGCGAATTGATATCTTAAAATTAAACCGATTAATTAGTGCAGTTGAGTCGACAAATGTGTCGGGTTACCAACCAGGCTTTGTGGGTTCAATTCCTCTGCTAGCTGAGTCCTCCAGTATTGCGCAAGCAACATTTTCGACCCATTATGATAGTAGTAGTAGAAGTTAAAAAAATATTTCAGGTTATTCGTAAGCCGAGAATGTTTGTCTTTCTTTAATTTTTAAACTTGCTTTATTTACCTAATAGTTTCATAAAACGTATCTACACTAGGACAATAATATGATATAAATAAAACAGATAAACTTTGTTTAAAACCACATTTATTTTTCAATATTATATCGATTCGTTTCGGAAGCACCCTTCCATCTTCAGGACAATATTAAAATTAACCTTAAATACAAAATACTGAGAAATATATATATATATATATTTAGGAATCGGAATGGGAAGGAGAAGGGGTAATTGAGGGGGTTATTGGAATAAAAGAGCGGCTTACTAGAATAAATTAAATAGCATAATATTGAATAATAAAAGTTGTTACAAACAAAGTTTATCTATTTTATTTATAAATATGGCAAGCTACAAAGAAAATTCTTTTTACGAATATGTACTATTATGATAGTTAAGAAATATTTGTATACATCAAAACAAGAGGAAATTTAATTAAAAATTTACAACTTTCCAAAATATAACTCCTTGTTCAAAGAAAAACAAAATGATTAAACTATTAAAAATATTTTTTTTGTACCCACTTGTCAAGCCTCCATGGTCGAGTGGTAAGACGCTAGATTACGAATTCAAATGTCGCGGGCTCAAACCCGGCGTGCGCAAATACATTTTATTTAATTAATATGTATCACAACACACTTAATTCATATGAAATAATATAAAGTTTATTTGTGAAGCGTTCCAGAGTGGTAGATACCTTTAGTGCCGCTCAGAATGGAAATTTTTTTGAAATGGCATTTGTTGTGTTTCGTGACCAGATCTGAATAGGGTACCGAGTACTTCCCAACTTTCCTCTTTCCCATCTCCTTCTTCTCCCAACTACCTTTAGCTTCACAACACACCCCGATTGGGGATGCCATGGTCTCACTGGCTCTAGACGTTTGGGAGCAGTCGGGACTTGAGTGCGGTATTCACTATTAAAAAAAATACCATTTTTTCAATCAACCTTAAAAAAAATTACAAACTAAAAAGTTCAATACGATTTCGGTTACGCAACATAATGTCATTGAAACGAACTTGAAATAATAATAAAAATATATTTTTAGACTTAAATAAATTCCTTGGAAACCAAAGATACTTAAAGCTTATATGTGCTTATTTGGCAAAACACCAATTCATTTCGGTGAAACTATAATATTTTCTATGTTTAAGTTTAGTCTGGTAGCATTTATATCTGGGCATCGTAATTTGCTTTTCGTACCTTTAAAAATATCTGTTTGTCATTTTAAATAAAATTTACTCTGATTAGGTGAGCAATTCAATGAAAGAGCTTAATATTTTGGTAGAGAATGAGAGGAGATTGTGTGTTTATTGGATTTATTATTTCTGGTAGTCTGATCTATTTCGTGTGAAGTCTGATTTATTACGTGTGAAATTTTCGCTACTTTTGAATAAATATTTCGCCCAAGTATAATTACCATTGCTCTATTTTGGAGAATTTGAAACTATGTTTTGATATCTGTCGTTACACTAGAAAAGAATCGTTAAACCGTAATAAAAATGTGGATCAATAATGAAGAGGTAATGGAATTAATAACAATGAAATCTTGATGTAAGTCACCAGTTATAAGTTATACTCAGTAGCTAGTTACTAGCTATAAGTCCTAAGTGTAAGTCACTAGTTGAAAATATTAGTTGTAAGCCATTAGTAATAAATCTTAACGCTTAAAAGTTAGATAAATTAATTTGCAAAGCGCCTTTGAGGTGATTTTCCCACGAATATGGCCCTCTAAATGTTTTTTTTTAAATTATATTTTATTATTATAAGGCTGATAAGGATATTGAAAGAAGGGTAAATGCAGGAAACTCCATTAATGGAGAACTGAACGCCGTTGGCGCACATAAGAAATTGTCCAAAGAAGCGAAGCTAGCAGTCCACAATAGAGTGCTTATACCAACTCTGATGTATGGCAGTGAGGCATGGAGCTGGCAGAGGAAGGATGAAAGTAGACTGAATGCTGTAAAAATGAGATCCTTGAGACGTATGTGCGGTAAAACCATGTATGACCGTATTAAAAATGTGGATATCCGGAAAGAATGAAAGGCTGATTTGAGCGTCATGAATAGGATCAAGAAAGGGACGCTTAGATGGTTTGGGCATGTAGAGCGAATGAACGAAGAAAGGAGTGTGAAAAGAATATATGATGCAAAAGTGAAGAAGTCGAGGACGTCCGAGAAAGACATGGCACGATCAAATATGTATGAGATGGTGTATGAATGTGATTGAAGCAAGGAATGTGTGCCAAGACGGAGTTGTATGGCGGTCCGTCCTATCTGCCTACTCCTGCGGGGAAACGGTGTGATGGTTGGTTAGTTAGTTAGTTAGTTAGAAAATAAATTAAATATTTCGAAGAACCCTTGAATGTGAGATGGTAGATCATTAGTTCTTGATAATATGTCATTTTGTATGTTATGAAATAGTATCAAAGTACCTACAATCTTTCCACCAAGTTATCATTTTGTTTGACTTTTGTAAATATGGTTTCCTCGTGTAAGCATCGGTTTTTGTTCCGATACGAAGAAGCACTTCAATTTTCTATTGTTGGAAATACTGAATGCCTTTTAAAGCTGGTTCATCTTTTTATGGTGCAAGATTTCTGCAGCCATTTCACAAATAGCTTTTTTTTTTGTAGCGGCAAGCAATATTTATGCAATATCCTGATGCGGATATTCATGATAATTTTTTTATTGACTCAACAACTGGGCAGCCAGATCCGGTTCCAATTTACTCAATGCCACATATCAATTTCTTATTGATAGTACGTTAATAGAACATTGTTTACTGATACACGCTTCTGTGAGCAGTTGTTTTCTGTCATGCTTTAGAATTTTAAATAAGGTTTAAAGAAATCTAAGCAAGTAGTTAAACTATGTTTGTTTGATTAGTTTTATTTAGCGAATGCTTAGCCCGCGACTGTACAGTGATATAATTTTAAATAATGTCTGTACCTCCCAATTTATCACAGATATAACAATAAATAAGATCTGAAAATTTCGGTACCCATTTAAAACTTTCAAAATTTAAAAATAAATAAATGTATAGTGAATACCGCACAAGAGTCCCAACTGCTCCCAACCGTCTAGAACCAGTGAGACTATGGCATCCCCAATTGGGGTATGTTGTGAGGCTGAAGGTAGTAGGGAGTGGAAAGAGATGGGGAAGAGGAAAGTTGGGAAGCAATGCTTTTGATTTGAAGTAAAGCTGACGAAAGCGTAGTCTAACGACAAATTATTCCAATCACAAAGGGCGTGGTTATAATTGAACTAAAAGTACAATATTCTCCGGTAAACATGTCTTTAATAAAGTGTTTTATGGCTCACGGTGGCTTTCGTCAATCGGATTGAGCGGCCGAAATTCAGTGTCTCCAATACGGTATACAAAATTGCTCAGCCGGTATACGTTAAACCTGTTAAATTTTTCAGTGATTTGCCTCGGATGTCCATTGAAATAAATATACGTCTTCTCGTAGTTACACACGCGTTTTTTTATGGCTGAAAGCGGAATCATAACTTTATTTACACGTTTCTATAAAATAAAAATAAAAAAAACATTACTTGACTACTTTTTTGTCCATTAGCATTGAACGAACGTGCGGTGGAAAAATGTCGACGAAATTGATTTGAACGTGGATTGGAATCCAAAAAAAATAATGAAGCTGGATGGTGGAACATATCACCGAGTTTTTAAATTGCATAATAATACATGGAAAATGGAGGCTTCCTATTGATGTTTCAGCAATTGACTGCCCTACATTCTTGTGGAGCTATAAATACAGATATTATTCGCTGTTTGAATGCGACGTGTATCGATGGCAAACAAGTTCCTTTCAATATCACAACAAATGTTTTTAATATCAAAACATTGAACCGTTTGATATGAAATGATATTTCAAATGAAAAAATAAATAAATATGATTGACTGACTCTTCTAAAACGGAAAGTCCTAGTCAGACAGTAAAAATTGTTCAACGATTGTCATATTTAATGCTTTCTGTGTTAATCGGTTACCCTTCGGTCCGTCCGACTGCTAGCAAGGCATCCTACCGATCGAACTATCGACCACCTCATTGAATTCGCATTCTGAAGAAGAAAAAAACACCAATAAATTTGTTCAGGAAACTACGGCGGTATTTTTTATTTTAACAATGTTACTCCAAGCATCTGAAAAGTAACTTTAATGCTGTCAAAAAATAATGACAAAAGTTATTTTTGTTGTTGAAACGATAAAATCTGATGTCAAGAAAAACCCTTTGGATTTAAAAAGAATTCCATGTTTAAATAATATATTTAATATGTCATTATTACTGTGCTAATAAAATTGATGAATGTTTATAGTTAAATTATTGGCGTAAAAATATGAATACTCGTAAGTCGATATTTAAAAAATAAAATTATAAGTGCATAAATGCATAGATATATAAATAGATAAATTGATAGTTATATTAGTAGATGTAAATTTATATATATATATATATATATATATATATATATATATATATATATATATATATATATATATATATATATATATATATCATATATATAATATTTATTAATTAATAATAACTATTAAAATATATTTGACCGGTCGGTAGCTGAGTGGAGAACGCGTCGGTTTCCCACCGCTGGCTAAGTCCTCCAGCATTGCACAAGCAACATCTTCCGCTTTTTATGATGGCAGTTGGAATTTTTCGAATATTGTCAGGTTATTCGTAACCCGGGAATGTTTGTCTTACTTTTTGTAAAAAAAAAAAAAAATGTTACCTTTGATTAATTCAATTAACAGTTTGAAAGTAGTTCCATGTCTAGCGTTAAGTAACCAAAATCAATTTACAAATTTAATCCAAAATTACTCCTTGCACATCGCGTTACATCAGTTTAGTTTTTCAAAACTTCTCACAAAAAGAGCGTAACATATACGCTATGTTTCACCCAAAACGGTGCCGTATATAGTCGTACACTCTTATACACATATGCGGTCCTTAATCTCCCTCTTTCAATCTTTAAACATTTCTGTTTAAATGATCCGGTATTTTCCAAGAGAAATAATTTCAGCCAAAGTAAATGACATAATTCAGTTCATACGTATTCTCATATTCCGAAATCATACTTGCAGTGGGACGTGTCTTGAAAACGTCATGAGATAACCCTTACATATATCTGCAGCTGATGGGGCATTTGCTTTACGACGGTTAACCCAAACACTTCTGGACAGGAGGCGAGCCGAGAAAATACAGATTGTTGGGAATCGTCGGAATTGTCGGTGCTCAAAGCTACGTACGTGACGTGTTTCATAAATCCGTTGACGAAACTTGTACGGCATTAGAAAGTTTTCAGATTTGGAAAAATAATTGAATCAAATAAACTGTGTCATATAGCTGGTCTATTTGCTTTTTTTTTTGTTATTTATTTTTGATTAACTTTTTCTTACATTAGCTTCCAGACAGTGGGTGCAAGTAGAATAATATAAAATACGTTAATATTTGTTACACAATGCTAGATGATACAACAGACACTGACCGTAAAACTCACTTTAATTAAAACTTCATTAATTTCTCCATATAAGATACATTGATAGTAGGTAAAACTGCATGCCACTAAATCCTATAATTAATGATAGTGGATACGATACAAATATATATATTAACATTTTACATCGTAACAATCCTACAATTATTGATAGTATTATTGACGCATAACTACGTCAAAAAATGCTGTATATTGTTTTTTGAACTGTTGTCTGTTCGTTGGCGATTTGCAGTCGTGCTAGGAAACGATAACAAACTACCTACATTTTAAACACAACCTTCACGATGTTTTTAAAATTTATTTTGTTATTGTCCCATTTGCTCCCAACCGCCTAGAGCCAGTGAGACTATGGCATCCCCAATCGGGGTATGTTTTGAGGTTGAAGGTAGCGGGGAGGGGAAGGATATAGGAAAGAGGAAGGTTGAGAAGTACCTGGCTATTCAGATCAGTCACCAAATACGGCTAAAGCCATTTTAAGCAACGCTTCGATTCTGAATGGTGGTCTTTTGACTAGGGAGTATTTAGCACTGAGGAACGTGCCGAAAATAAACTTTATTTTATTTTATATGAATTAAATGTGTCATATTATGATACATATTAATTAAATAAAAGTTATTTGCTCACGCCGGGTTAGAACCCGCAACCTTTGGATTCGTAGTCGAGCGTCTTAACACTCTACCATGGAGGCCGTGTGCTCAGATGCACATTGTACAATTGAGCACATTTATAATTTAGTGCAGATATACTTGTAGGCGTGTGTAAATCAGGCAATTTAAAAAGCGCCAATAATCAATCAGAAAGGTAAAGTCTTCTTATCGAATGCCTGCGGTGAGCAACATATTGAAAACCGTTGAGTTAATAAATAATAATTAAAAATAATAATATTTGACTACCTAGCTAACTAACTAACCATTAGCCGTTTCTCCGCAGGGATAGACAGAGAGGACGGACCACCATACAACTCTGACTTGGCATATACTCCTTCCTTCATTCACATTCATACATCGTCTCATACATACTCTTCTGTTATCCTGACTCTTGACATGTTCCGACTCAAGTATTTGATTCACTTGATGGTGCCATGTCTTTCTCGAGCCTCCCTGACTTCTTCTTCCATTCACCTTCGCGTCATATATTATTTTCACACTCCTTTCTTCGTTCGTTCGCTCTACATGTCCAAACCATTCAGAAGTCCCTTTTTTAATCCTCTTCATTACGCTTACATCAGCCTTGCATTCTTTCCGGATATCCACATCTATCCATAATATTTGGATTATAATTATATTGCAATTTTTAAATCAAAAATTTTAAACTTACTATTTATAAACAATTTACAAGAATTGACTTACGTCTAACAAATCTTCTCCCGAATTAACATACATCACGCATCTATTAGTAATAATTAATACAAAAACTGTCTATCTACTTTTTTTGCTATTTATTAAAATGCAATTAGTGCAAAATAAAACAAATGCAAATATTACGCGCAACATACAAAGCTACATTTAATGACGGTAAAGCAAACTATATATTTTTATGTTCATATTTTTATGCATAAGATTATAATAGAGATGATGTCAAATAAATTTAAAGGAAGAATAAATTATGATTTCTAGATACACGGATATGGGACAAAATGCAAAATAATTAGATTGTTAACAAGGAACAAATCAAACACACAGAAATCTCTCGTGTGCATGGATGTCCAACTATACAATAAAATTCCATCAGAAATTATTGCAATCGACAATTTTCTTCAATTTAAAAAAAATGTTTGCCAAAACCATTAATGTGTTTTAATTTATATTAAATGTTTAATTTTTTTAATAGAATATTCTGAATAAATAAAACAGATACAATTTGTTTATAACCACTTTAATTATTAAATATTATGTCGCCCGGTTTCGGAAGCACCCCTCCATCATCAGGACAATATTGAAATCAACCTAAAATACATAATGCGGAGATATATATACATATTTAGGAGTTGGAATGGGAAAGAGGATTGATGGATAATTGAGGAGATTATGGGAATAACCGAGCGGTTTACTGCAAATATATCAAGGCTAAGAAAATAAGATAAATTAAATTGATTATTCAAAATCCTACATTTACTATTTAATGATTTTCTAATTTCTAATGGTTTTAAGTCATCTATTTTTTTCCTTTATTAAAACGTTGAAGAATTTTAACCCCTGTATCCCTATTAAAATTATGATCAGTAGCAATGAGGCGAACTCTGAAAAATCATTGTTTTTTAAGCATCTTAGGTTTTTCACTAATTCTAATATTTACATTTCGAGATGTCTTACCTATATAATACGAAGTCATGAAGTATATGAAGTTATATGTGGCAATAATCGTGTCTGTATAAATATATTTTTTTTCTTTAAAATTAGAATACACAAATGATGTTATCTTACTTAAAATTAATAAACAAATATTCACTAACCCAACCTATTCAACATTGACAGGTTAGTAGCTGAGCGGACAAATACGTCGTATTTACATCTGGGCGTTTAATTTATCAATTTGAATAGTTTTTTTTATTTATTTATCTAAATGAATAGTTTCTCCATTCTGGGTTTAATTTCTCTACTAGCTAAGTCCTCCATCATTGCACAAAATTTTTTTTTCACTTATTATGATGGTAGCTGGAGTTTTCCAAATACTATCAGGTTATTTGTAACCGAGGAATGTTTGTTTTTCTTTAAAAACCACAACCAAACCTTCTAATTGAAATGATTTTAAATACGCCATTACTTCACGATTAGTGATTCTATTTGATTGTATTATTCATATATTTAACTGCCACTTCATCTATTTATTAGAGTTCTGTTTCTGTTGTAAAGATATTTTACCATTTTTAAGAAGCACCAACATATGGCAATATTTCACATAGCATGAAATATTATACAGAATAATAAATGCATTTTATTCCCCAGTGCATGTGCATAGTAAATTCAATCTATAGATAGTAAATGTAACGGAACGTCCCACTCGTTCATGACTGGAAGAGATAGCGCTGTCGTCGCTTCAGAAATTTATATTTGCAACCGTATGAATCTCCTTCGAACACTAGAAATTTTCAGTGGAAAAGTGATAACAGAATGCTCTATTCATTTCAATGCATTTTAGAAATCTAAATGTGAAACAGTGCGTGTTTAAATATTGTGGAAGATGCCGAATTCTTTGGAAAGTATGCCCCTTTAATAAACGGGAAATTTTTCAATTTTTCAAATTTTCATGTCCAATCTTTAAGGTGATCGGAAAATGTGTATTTTTTTTCAAATACGAGTAAATATTGTTTTTAAAGTGATACCGCACAAGAGTTTCAACTGCTCACTACCGTCTGGAGCCATAGTGGGACTGTGGCATATAGGGTATTAGACAAATATTAATAATTAGAAATTAAAGTAAATAAATCGATAGATTTGTAATTTTTATGATTTTTGGCGACTTATAGCTAAGATATTCGCTCGAATCTCAGATTTCGTTAGTGTTTCAACAATACCTCGGTCGTGAGTGTGGAGGGAATTTCAATTGAATCATTATTCTTATCTTTTTTCTAGATTGGATAACAAAAGGTTGTTCAAGTAACTTTGCTTGGCTTCGATAATGGCGGTACATCAAATGATTGTTCCCCTTTTTACTGTTAAAATAACAATAATTGCTACGTATCGTTCATTTGGACAGAAATTGTTTCGTTTTCTCCAAAAAGCGATTAAAAACAGACGTTTGTTAAAAAAAATAGATTTTTTTTTGATTTTATGGATTCTTTCGTAATCCTCTACTAACTAGCTGGGGCTTATACAAATACCCCTCATAATGTCTATCTAACTAGTACTGCGGCTCATTAGGCCTTATTACTATCACCATCTGATGGTTTTATTTACTTGACTGAGTTTATTTTTACATTAGTGTTTTCTTAGGGAAAAGATCTTTACTGGATTAAAAACCCTAAGCAAGGAAAAGATAAAAAGAGATACATAAGTTCTGAACTTGTTACTGTTTGAAAAATTTTATTTGACTGAAGTTAAATATTTCATGTTTTTTCTACTTGGAGCTGCATCCTTTTTCATTTACGTCGTCTTTCCTAAGGAGAACAGAGGCGTGGAGTGGGAATGGGATGGGATTTTTTTACCTAGCCGATGTGATGCAAGTCATACGTCTCGTCCACCATTTCGGTTTCCTCGGCTTGTCCCTGGCTGTCCTCACGGAAGGTCATAATAATATGCTTCGGCATTCTGTGCCTGTAGTAGAACGGTAAGTCCTCGGGTGTATTGTAGTTTCCAAGCCCGCTAATCAGTGCGTTATCCGGGTTCAGAGTTTCGTAGAATCGCGTTGTGAGATCAAATGCGTGCTCCTGTATGCTAGGTATTTCTTCGTGTTCGTGTAAGCGTTTGAGGTTTGTGTAAAGAGGTGTGTTGTAGATGATTTTCACGCATTTGTTTTGTGTAGCTTGTATCTGGTTGAATGTTGAGTGAGCGATGTTGCTCCAAACCGGGATCGCGTACGTCATAGATGGCCGGATGAGACTATAGTACAGGCGAAGTTTCTTATTTTTACTCAGTGAGCTTTGGCGCTTGAAAATTGGGCTGATCGCCCCGATCGCTCCCTGTGATTTCCTTCTCGCTATCTGAATGTGCGGCTTCCAAGACAAACGGCTATCCATAGTTAGTCCCAAGTATTTTACTTCGGCTTTCCATTCGATTATTTTTCCACCCATTGTTATATTGCGTGTCGGAATTCTATTTTTGATTCTGCGCGTGAATGTAATTGCTTCCGTTTTCGCCTCGTTGAGTTTGAGGCGCCACTTTTTATAGTAGTCCGAAAGATCGTTGAGGCCTGATTGTACATAGTCAGTGGCCTTGTTTGAATTGCTGGAAGTGGCGTACACTGCTACGTCATCCGCAAAAATAGCTTTCCTGCAACTCCTCATGAGCGTAGGCATGTCGTACGTATATAGGGTGAAGAAATTCGGGCCTAGTAAACTTCCTTGGGGCACACCTCTGCGGACGGGGCGTTTGGTGGAAGTCGCATCCTTCACCTTTACTGTGAACGTTCGGTTTTTCAGGTACGATTGTGTAATTTTTATGATGTACGTTGGTGTTTTTGTCACGTACATCTTGTGAATTAAGCCGTCCGTCCACACTGTATCGAACGCTTTTTCGAGATCCAATAACGCCATGACGGTGTAGTGTTTCTTATTGTATCCTATAGTCACTTGTTCAGTGACGCGCGTGAGTTGTTGGACGGTAGAATGTTTCCTTCTGAAACCGAACTGTTCATCTTGTAACGTCTTCTCAAGATCGTGGTGATGGCGGAAGCGAATTAGAAGTACTTGCTCCAGTATTTTGCTGAGCGTCGACAGCAAGCTGATCGGGCGATAGCTAGACGGGTTCGTGCGGTCTTTGTTTGGTTTGTTGAAGGGCAACACACTGGCGTTTTTCCAGGCTGTCGGGAAATGGCCCCATAGAAGGCAGGAATTGAAAATTTTTGATGCGTAAACGATCGCTCTCTGCGGTAGATGTTTTAGCAGGATGTTGGAGATCTGATCTTCGCCTGGTGCCTTGTTAGGTTTTAGGCATCTCACTATGAGGGCGACTTCCTTCGGCGTGGTGAACTGTATGTCGTTCGGATCTGTCGGTGCCAGCTGGTTTATTGCATTTAGTGAGGCCTCCACCGCAATGTTTGTTTCCGCGTCTTCCATTCCGTCTGTGGAAGATTGTGCTTTTTCGAACCCGTCGGCCAATATATTCGCTTTTTCTTCGTTCGAGAGTGCCTGAGACGTAGATTCGGGCCACCGGAGCGGCGGAATGCTGTTGTCCTGGTAACGTAGGGCCTTCGCCATACGCCAGATGGAATTGTCCTCAGTGCTGAGAGTTTCGACTTTCTTCATCCAAAGAGAATTTTTCAACTTGCCGATTTCATCGCGAATTTCGCGAGTTAGCGAGTTTACAGCTGTTTTGAAACATCGCTCTCGGGTGTCGTGATGAATCCGGCGAAGTCTGTTTTTTTCCCTGATCAAGAATTGGATGTGCGGTGTGAGCTTCACTGCAAACGGTTTAAAGGTTTTATTCGGAATGAATTTGTCCCTCGCTACTTGTATTAAAATTCTAACTATAAGAGTCCAATTTTGTTTTCAAAGTCAATGTTTTCTCCTCCTGCGCAAACTTATAAAATCTCATGCAATATTTAGATATAAAACGTTTCTTTTCAGATCCCCGGGATACTTCGGAACTTTAAGTAATTATAACTTTCCAAAAAATTTCGATTACAGCATTTTTTTCCAATAAAAAAAAAAAACGTTGAAAAACTTACTACGAAAAATTGCTGCTCAAATCAAGGAAGATAATGCAAAAAATCTGTCTTACCTTAAATAAAGTTTTACAGTAACCTAAGTAAGACTACGTTAACATTAACCAAAAGTTATTTAATCATAAATGTAGAACTATCTGCTAGTTATTCGTTATTTCAAATTAGGTATTTGCCTCTTTCAAGAAAAAAGTACTTTTCCAATATTTGTAGGAATGTCTCAAATATGGATGTCATCAGTAGAATAGGGAATGTACATTTAGTCAATTCATCATTTCGTAAATTTTATTCGTCGGTTTATTAATACATATGAGATACTAGTCTTTGTAAATACCTGATCAACTCAGCACAAAGCATGTTTTTTTAAATATTTTTGAAGGTAAGACGGTATTTGAAAATTACTGTTTATAACCGTCGATGCTTAAACTACGTATAATTTATGAAACTCACTAATATTTATGAAAGTTACTAGCTATAAGTCCTAATTGTAAGTCACTAGTTGAAAATATTAGTTGTAAGCCATTAGTAATAAATTTTAACTGTAAGTTATTAGTTATAAGCTTTAGTGAAAAGTTATAGGTTAGATAAATTAATTTTTAAAGCGCCCTTGAGGTGATTTTCTCACGAAAACGGCGCTATAAAAGTTATCCATTTATTATTATTAATAATAAACAAAATAGGGGAGTCAAATAAATGTAATTTTTCTTTGGCGGTATTTTTTTTTGGGCAAATAACTTATTTTTTTAACATTCACTCTACACATGTCACCTTTAGGGATGCTATGTGGAGAGTATTTTTGAGGAAAGGAAAAAGAAGAGTTAACCTGGGTCTTGAATAAACCAATATTGTAGGAGGGTGGAAACACAGAGGCCGGCAATTCACAAATTAAATATTATCTGTTCCGTTTCTACATGAAACGCCTACTGAAATTTTAGTTAAAACGTTCGAAAATGCCTTCACTGTTTTTCAAACTGGGCCTGTTACAGATATTTCAGTATGTTTTTCATTGAATTTCAAACTTCACAGTTACAAAAAAATATTTACTAAAAACCTTAGACACGTTCCTAACTACCCGAATGGAATTTAAAGATTAATTATTTTTGTAATATTGCTTATACTAGAATGTTACACAGTGACGTGTAGCACAATTTTAAAGTGGTGAGGCTTAAGTTGTTTCCGTGTGGCCTAACCAGAGTTTATTTTATTTTTAATTTTGCACAAACAGTTTTACACCAATACATTGCAAAGGCGATAAAAAACACAAAAATGGTAATCATTATTATAAAAAGATAAAATTCTGGTAAAAATGGCAAAAAAGTAGTTTAAAAACAGAAAAATAGGTTTTAAGTTAGTACATAACATGGTCAAAACTGAAGAGCTAGTTCTTGCTTAAACTTGTTGTAGGTCATGTGAAAAATATCCACATTTCCTGCAAAGCAGTTAATTAAACGAGTAAGTTTTCCCAGGGGCATCACCATTGGTATGTTAGTTCTGCACCTGGGAAGAAATAGAAGCGTGTGTTGGCGGCCTCACGTGAAATTATCTGGGACATATAATCCAATTTCAGCTAGGGTGTCAGGTATTCGTAATACACCGTTTATGAGCTAAACGCAGTAATACCATATTCCTCCTCGAACTAAGGCTGCAGATACCCAGCATTCCCGAGATAAATTCTGTTGGAAACAGCCATGGGAAAAAACCAAACTCTTATCACTTGTAAGATTAGTCAACTCCTTTGAGTTGTGAATGACGCAACCCAACATTTTCGTAGCTACTTTGCAGATCTTTTTAATGTGATTATGAAATGTTAAACGAGCGGCAAACTCTGTCACGAAGTTCAAAAGTGTTTTATAGTGAATAAGAACGCTGGAGTAGCTGTCACTATAAAAAAATTGAAATTTAAAAGTAGCAGAGAACCCAATGAAAGCATTTAAAAATTTTAATCTACCTAATAATGTGTACGGATTTTATTTTTTCATGAAAACACATTCTTCTCTTCCTTAATACTGGTGGTACTCGTTCTATGTATTAATCAATACACAAGGGTAGTTACTTACGGCAGTGTGCCTCGTTTCTTCGAGATAAGTTACGGCGTATGATCGAAATGAGCCGGGAAGTCAATTAAAACTTTATTTCTCCAATAATAATGATTACTGGTTATTGAGTACTTACTCGTACCTTTGTACCGTCGGAAGAGGGAGGGAGTAGGTTGCTCTAACTTATGTAATAATTGGTTGAAAGCTTTTTAGAAAAAATGATCAACATTCCGCTAACTAGTGAAAAACTACTTTGTTCCATTGCGATAGCAAGGGGATGTAATTACGTTGCATTAAAAATAAATTCAGTGGAACGTTTTTTCTGCTCATCAAAAGGTGTACGAGTAGAGACCTCCTTTCTTTCATTTGAATTATCTAAGTGACTACTAACCATCTCGCTGTTTCCCCGCAGAGGTAGGCAAAGAGGACGGATTGCCATACAACTCTGTCTTGGCACACACTCCTTGCTTCATTCACATTCATACATACTCTTCTGTTATTCTGACTCTTCACATGACCCGATTCAATTATTTGATTTACTTGATAGTGCTATGTCTTCCTCGGACGTCCTCAAATTCTTCTTCCATTTACTTTCGCATCATATATTCTTTTCACACTCCTTTCTTCGTTCATTCGCCCTACATGCCCAAACCTTTTATGCGTCCCTTTCTTGATCCTATTCATTACACTAATATCAGCCTTGCATTGTTCCCGGATATCCACATTTTTAATACGGTTTATTAAATTATCTAGTTTTTAGAAATATGGCCATTCGGTCTTCTTATTTAATTTTTATTTAGATTTTCGCTTAAATGGTAGGAAGTATTTCAATCGGGCGATACAACACTCAAAAACAGGCGGTTTGCCCAAGTTCATATTTGATTAATTGTAATGAATCTGTTACGAAAATCTTAAATATTTTCCGAGAATGCTTTCGGAATTTAACGATTTTACATTTTAGATTAATGAAAACTAACCCTTGCCATTCACTTAATTACTGTAAAACGTGTTGTAATATTGTGTTATTGTTTTTCAGACCTTATTTTGCTTCCCGATAGATCAATTAAAAAAAAAAACTATTCATATAGATATGTGAATCAGAATTAAATAAATTGCACACTTCTAGCAGAACACCCTTTAGGTTTGCAACAGCAAACCCCACCATATTCCCCAGTCTGTTGTAGTTTTTAAATTCTGGGGAAATATACATACTTCGGGAAACGTTTTTGTAAATATGGTGCTATTACCGGTAAAAAGATAAATAAAATTAAGATAATACACAGAGAATAAAAAGATTATGTTGCTCGACCGAGACTTGAAATTGAAACCTCTACTCTATCCGAAAGTAACGTCTTTGCCAATTTAGCTACCGAAATCTTTTTGGATACTGTCATTTTTATCGATTCCATATTTTTTTGAAAATTTTATTGATATCAACCAGCATTGCCCAGGATATAAAATGTACTGCATTGTATAATCAAGTATATCGGCACGTATGGTTATCAGATACGGGCAGGGTCCGAAAAAACGATTCTTCCAGCTATCTTGAATGGTGAGGTTCTAAGGGTGGTAGAAGAAACCAAATATCCAGGGCACATCATCACCAGCAAGCTAATGGATGACGACGACATCGACAGGCAAAGGAGAGCACTCAGTGTGAAATCAAACATGCTCAGTAGAAGATTTCGGCTCTGTAGTCCACCAGTGAAAAGGACACTCTTCCTGGCGTTCTGTACTACCCTATACACGTGCGAGCTCTCGACCAATTTCAAGAAGAGTAGCGTGGAAAGGCTTCGGGTCCAGTACAACAACGCCTACCGTATGGTGTTCAGTCTTCCCAGGCACTGCAGTGCTTCTGGTATGTTTACCGAGGGGCGAGTTCCCGGATTTGCAGCTTGTGTCGGACGTACATGGTCCACGACAAATGTGTAGCGTTAAGATTATTTATATTATTTAGAAATGTTGATAAATCATTGTAATGTATATTTCTCCCGGCTTGATAAAGCCCGAATGACGCAAAGCAATCGCCTCTTCGGGGCAGGTCAGCCAGACTAAGGCAACAACAAGCGGGATGACGGGCGCGTAGCGCGGCTTGATCCCGGCCGGCCTATCGATCTTTGCGTGAGCGGTTCTGGGAAAAAAAATAATCTGTCTAACCCTTTCACGGGGGCCAGGTTAATCACCCGGCCAAATAAAATATACCGGAGTGATAACTCGGCCCCCAACTACACAACTGTCATGTTATTATGTATATAAATGTTAGGATAAGTTAGTTATTAAGCATCAAGCCCCAAAAAACCGGGCATTATTTGTAATTTGAATATTTGTACTTCTTTTGTGAATTTAATAAAAATGATAGAGGGGCGAAATAAAGTTGAGGTGAAAGCTGGTGAAAAGGAGAAGGGGATAGATTGCTAAAATCTATCCCACAAAATACCAACGACCCGGAAAGAGAGAAAGGGGAAACAAAATTCCCCATACAAATCTCCCAAATCCGTGGTCGCGCTCTGGAGCGCAATATTAATTGCGCAAAACCAGAGGAAGGCAGATCACCAGCATCCTCCACCAGTACCATTCACCTTGACTCATCTTCGCCCTGACATCGCCTTCAACTTGACTCCTGACTTTTATTTGACCATCGCCTGCCCCCCTGGACCGCCTGACTACACCTCTCTCTGGACCAGACCCGCAGCATCTTCACTTGAAAGCCGAGGCCCTACAAGCTGAACCCGTCGTCTCCCTTACAACGAGACGACCCCTTGGAGCACCTCACAGATTGGGACCGCCCCCTATACAGTTTACTTGTGTGCCCTGTTACGTCGGGTACACAGCTCTTATGAGAACCAGGATGGCAGGAACGAGATAAACGATCAACAACTCTAGAAATGACCTCATCATGGAATTCTGTCAGATCCCGAATTCTAGCATAGAAGCTCATTGGAGTAAGTTATTGGCCCCATCAATCTTAACGCTGCCAGGATGGACTCCGTCTTGATGGCTTTTTGCAGACATGAGACCTAATATCCTCCATTAATAATTTTTAGATTTATTATTTTATTTTTTTCTTATGAATTTATGTTTAATTTTTCTTTATTATTATGTGTGTTACGACATTTTTTTTACTAGTATTATTACTACGTATTATTATCATTTATGGAATGTATTGCATTGCACTACTCCTGCACACCTTCTGGAATATATTTTTAATTATTATTATTATGTATTTTTGATCATTTCGATTCGTACCTTCATGATGTTAATTATTTATAAACGCTTCCTTTAAATATTGTGTAGTGGATAAATTTGTTCGAGTAAGCAATGACATCAAACTGTTAATAATGTGACACCAAGGTTTTCTTAGGAAAGTTAATGGTTCAGCCAAGAGGAAATTAAACAAGGTGACCCCGTTTGATAACGATGGATAGTCATTTAATGCAACGTAAATACCTCGTTCCCAGTCCAATGGCAGTGAATAAAACTTTTTAGTGACTAATTATTTTTATATCCGGGGAAGGAATTGCGCATAAAGCGTTTTATCGGGGTAGCTCGTATAAAGCCATCGTAAATAATCTAATAAAGGTTTAAATAACCTTTCTTATTTAATGTGATGAAATCGTAAAGCCTTCGAAGACGTTATACATTATAATTACATATTTTGAAAAAAAAATCGCAATCCGATAAAGGCGCTATTGTTGTTTCCTTTAAAAACCTTCAAATCACACCTGTTTCCAGACATATTTCTCTACCATATTCTGTACGCCCTTTTTATACAAAATGTGTTAACGACCATCCCTACCAAGCCCTAACCGGTACGGTTTCTCCACAGTATAAACACCTGCCCCACGGAAGGGATCAACTGAAAGATGTGTGATCTATAGCTTGCATTTATACCTTTGCGGCACGTTTCAGAGTGGTAGATACTCCAAGTATCTCCCTGGTAAAAAAGATCACCATTCAGAATCTAAACTTTACTTGAAATGACTTTAGCCGTATTTGGTGAACAAATCTTAATAGACAGGTACTTCCCAACTTTCCTCTTCCTCTTCTCCATCTCCTTCTCCTCCCAACTATCTTCATCCTCAAAACGTACCCCAATTAGGGATACCATAGTCTCACTGGCTCTAGGCGGTTAGGAGCAGTTGGGACTGTTGTGCGGTATTGACTATATATATAATTTTTTTTTTTTTCAAATTCTGATATGAAAAAAAGCTGATGTTACAATTTCACTTAAGACCTTTCAACTGCTAGGTCCCAGAAAGGCCAATCAATTAATCATCTGTTCCTGAAAAATCGATATAATTTTTTGTTTTCTGTTTTTTTGTTGTTAATAGTGAATACCGCACCGCACAAGAGTCTCAACTAAACCCAACCGTCTAGAGCCAGTGAGACTATGGCATCCCCGATTGAGGTATCTTGTGAGGTTGAAGGCACTAAGGAGGAGAAACAGATGGGCAAAAAGAAGGTTGAGGAGTACCTGGCTTTTCAGATTTAGTCACCAAACACAGCTGAAGCCATTTCACATCTGCGTATTCACATTTTTTCATTAGTGATGTGTGTATTCCAACCATAATACTGTCTGTTAGCATTCTTGTCATTGTTGTGGATATCAGCTTGTGTTTTTGAATACCAATTCGACATAACCTTAATAAAAGTCTCCTTTTCAAAAAAACAGTGGAAACAATAATGTGAGATCTGCTGATAATTAAAGTAATTTAAACCGGTAATTAAGAAAATGCTTAGAATTTATGGGCGGAGTAAGTTATTAGAGGAAAGCTTATTTTGGGTGCCAACTACAATCCTTATATTTTATTATTTCTAATTTTAAAACTGTTGTATTTTGAATTTTGAAACTGTTGTATTTTGAATTTTGAAACTGTTGTATTTTATTATAATTATAATATTATGTATCTGCCTTAGAGAAGATCTTAACCAGCTTGCGAAATTACGAATATAACTAACTAACTAACTAACCATCACGCCGTTTCCCCGCAAGGGTAGGCAGAGAGGACGGACCGCCATACAACTCTGTCTTGGCACACACCTTTTGCTTCATTTACATTCATACATCGTCTCATACATACTCTTCTGTTATTCTGACTCTCCACACGACCCGATTCAAGTATTTGATTTACTTGATCGTGCCATGTCTTTCTCGGGCGTCCTCGACTTCTTCTTCCATTCACTTTCGCATCATATATTCTTTTCACACTCCTTTCTTCGTTCATTCGCTCTACATGCCCAAACCATCTAAGCGTCCCTTTCTTAATCCTATCCATGACGCTCATATCAGCCTTGCATTCTTTCCGGATATCCACATTTGTAATACGGTCATACATGGTTTTACCGCACATCCATTTCCACAAAGATCTCATTTCCACAGCATTCAGTCTACTTTCATCCTTCCTCTGCCAGTTCCATGCCTCACTGCTATACATCAGGGTTGGTATAAGCACTCCATTGTGGACTGCTAGCTTCGCTTCTTTGGACAATTTCTTATTTGCCCCAACAGCGTTCAGTCCTCCATTAATGGAGTTTCCTGCATTTACCCTTCTTTCAATATCCTTATCAGCCTTTCCGTCTCTTGTAAACATACTTCCTAAATACACAAACTCATCCACTTGCTCCAAGTATTCATCATTCACAACTATATTGCACGCTGTTCTCGTACTCTCTCTTTCAAACACCATCACTTTGGACTTACTTATATTCATCATCAACTCATTTTGCATACATACTTGGTTCATCCTAGACACGAGAAACTGTAGATCTTCCATATTGTCAGCAATCAGCACCGCATCATCCGCATACAATAGGCAACATACTTTCACATTGTTCATTATTAATTATGAATATGGTATTCAAAAAACATACTTGCTGATTTCGGTTTGAAGATCTCCAAAGATGTCTAGATTTGTAAATTAGATTTTATCATAAATTGTAGAAAAAATTTTTTAAGGCTTCTTTTAACGAACTGTTCTCAATGTAATATATCGTATTTTAGAAATTCGACACACTGCCAGGAAATATTTGTCCCTCTTCCCGTGTCAACTGGGGTTAGGGGTGCATTCATGAAGAGATAATCTTATCTATTCGGTGAGCGGGATGCCTTTTGCTACTGTGATTTTTGTGTATATATGTTTATATACAAATGCTTACATTTTGTAGGATAGTGATATTTTGTACAATTGTGTTTTTTGTGCTAAAAGTAATATTTTATTTAAGCCCATTCACCAAGGTTAGGGAAAGTATAAAATGGAATTTAGAGGGAGACAAATAGGTCCAGTAGCCCGAGTTGGAGATGGAAGGACTAGAGTTTTGTTCTAATTTGGAATAAAATATTTTGGCACAAATAAGAAATTGTCCAAAGAAGCAAAGCTAGCAGTCTACAATGAAGTGATATACTACCAATCCTCATGTATGGCAGTGAGGCATGGAACTGGCAGCAGAGGAAGGATGGAAGTAGACTGAATGCTGTGGAAATGCGATCCCTGAGACGTATGTGCGGTAAAACCATGTCTGACTGTATTAAAAATATCAATATCTGGAAAGAATGTAAGGCTGATGTAAGCGTAATGAAAAGGATCAAGAAAGGGACGCTTAGATGGTTTCGGCATCTAGAACGAATGAAAAAAGAAATGAGTGTGAAAAGAATAAATGATGCGAAAGTTAATGGAAGAATAACTCGAGGACGCCCGAGAAAGACATGGTACGATCAAGTAAATCAAATACTTGAATTGGGTCATGTGAAGAGTCAAAATAACAGAAGAGTATGTATGAGACGATGTATGGATGTGAACGAAGCAAGGAGTGTGTGCTAAGACACAGTTGTATGGCGGTTCGTCCTCTCTGCCTTCCCCCGGAAGGAAAACTACGTGATGGTTTGTCAGTTAGTTAATTATTTTTTGGTTATTATCTATTATTTGTTTTCTACCATTATGTTAATTACACAAATAATTGTTCTCCTAGTAATTCCATTATCTATGATTTTATTCAAGAATACACCCTTACAGACAATCAAGACGATAAACGATATAATGATCATTAATTGACTTGAGCCTGTTAGTAGATATGTTCTCGCAAATAGATTATTTATTCAGTGATCTCACAAAGTGAAAATCTGTGTCCTTCATTACTCAAATCAATCATTGTGTGCCTTTCTTCAAACGAACTCCCCTAAGTCCTGGAGGGGTAGCATTGTTTTAATTGACATATCTGCCTGTCTTCGTTCGGGAAAATACACAGTAATGTGAGCATTGAAATGCGATCCACGCGATGGAAATAATGAAATGAAAGTAAAATCGAAATAAATGCTTTGTGAAACTCTTTAGAAACTCCTGGTGTTTCATAAGAAGAATATTTCATGTGATTATGAAATATTATATTGTTTAGATCATAGATTCTCAACCTTCTTTTGCCCACCGCCCACTTCGAGTATATATTTTTTAGAAAATAAAACACAAAATGGGAAAAAGAGCAACAGAGAAAGAACAGCACATACATAATATTAAATGAAGCAATGACAAAAATAAAACGTACATAAAAAAGAACATTCAAGCTAAGGTCAAGTAAAAGTTTTGGTAGAGTCGTAAAAAATGACAAAAATCATTTAGACTGCTACCAAAATTTTCAAGAATTTTCATAGCTTGAGTTAACAAGTCTCGACATTCTGGACAGTTGAGAATAATAACCATAATTAGTAAAGTGATGATTGAGGAACAGCAATTCATTGTTTCTGAGTCTACGGCAACGAATGTTGAACTGGATGAGTTGCAAAAGAAAATGTGAATCTATAAAACAATTAATGATTTTGAAAATGCAAATTAAACCACAGTCTTTTCTACGCATTTTTAATGAATACATTTTCGATGATTGTTCAATTTCATCATATGAATAAAGTTAAAAGGCAGCAGTTTTTGAATGTCGTTTTAGTAAAAAATATCTCTCAAAAATGCAGTTTCGTCAATGAAATCGAAAGTGACCGGCGGTAGTTTTCTAATCTTTAAAACTGCAAATTTGGGAATATTGTTAGGTCAGTATCTTTCAGAATCTTTATAATATCAGTGATAATACGTTTATTCTTACCTTCACTTACTCTCCTGGCCAAAGTTTTTTTTGTACAAAAAAATTAGTCATTTGCACAAAAAAATTCTTGCGGATTCGATGTTCTCATTATTGAACGCTTTTTCACAAATTATCCGCGTCGATTGTTCGTCTATCGCAGTCATTCCCAAAGTGGTCTATATCGACCCTCAGGGGTCGATTCCGTCCTACAAGGGGTCATCAGTGAAAAAAAAATTTGGGGGTGCATGAGACGTAAATGGGGGTCCACGGGAGTGGGTTCCATTTAGGCAGGCCGTCACCAAAATGTTGGCTTCCCGCAAATGTAATAATCCACCTCACAGATAGTACCTATGTAGGTACTTACGTAATACTATCTGATAATGGACTTTAATTCCCTAATTATATTAATAATAATAATTTTTGTGGAAGATATTTTGCCGATTTGCTAGTACTTTTCGATTTCAAATCTCTACCGACTAGTGCTTTTTTTTCGGAGGGTAAATTCTGTTGATTTGCTAGCACTTTTCAATTTGGGATCTCTGCCGACTAGTACTATTTTTTGACGCGTTCGACTACAATTGAAGTGTTCACCGCGAAGGGTTCATTTCAAAGAACTAGCAGTTCCTGAAGCGTTCACAAAACTTTGAAGTTTTTCCCAACGCTAAAAAAAATCAATACTAGGAAAGCAGGGGGTCTATACAAAACAGAAAAAATTGTGACAAGTGGTCTACGGGACAAAAAAGTTTGGGAACCTCTGGTCTATCGCGTCGATCTTTTGTTGGATAAACGCAAAAATCTCGTTAATGATAATCCCGCTTGGGCAGACTTCGTTATAAGACTTCCTCGGTAATACCTATATATTATTATTAATTTATTTTGTTCTAGTTCGCGGAATACGTGTTGTTGTCGCGACGCCACCTAGCTATCCTATTAATTACTTCTTTTTTTGCGCACGCTTGGGTTTGAACCCACGACCTCTCGATTCGTAGTCAAACGTCTTTACTTGTCATATTTACACTGTTTGCATTTTTAGAATCGTTTACTTATAATACTTAAATATTAATGTTTTAATATGTATGGAGTTAACACAAATCTTATACAAGCAATCGCGTCCTTGTACGAGGGAAGCGTTGCATGTGTTAGAGTGAACGGTGATTTTACGAAGTGGTTTAACATCACAAAAGGTGTAAAACAAGGCTGTGTAATGTCACCATGGTTGTTCAATTTGTACATGGATAATTGTATGCAAGAATTGAAAGGTGTGGGCTTGGGCGCGAAAATGAACAATGTGAAAGTATGTTGCCTATTGTATGCGGACGATGCGGTGCTAATTGCTGACAATATGGAAGATCTACAGTTTTTCGTGTCTAGGATGAACCAAGTATGTATGCAAAATGAGTTGATGATGAATGTAAGTAAGTCCAAAGTGATGGTGTTTGAAAGAGAGAGTATGAGAACAGCGTGCAATATAGTTGTGAATGATGAATACTTGGAGCAAGTGGATGAGTTTGTGTATTTAAGAAGTATGGCGGTCCGTCCTCTCTGCCTACCCCTGCGGGGAAACGGCGTGATGGTTAGTTAGTTAGTTAAGTACCAACATATTAGCTGTCCTCAATCTAACTTCCTTTTCTTCGATTTGACAAATATGTTAACATGAATTCATGCGTTTCATCTGAATTTTCATACCTATAGCTTTTGGTAAATTGTTTTTTTAATCTGTTGATGTACACTTGCACTGTTATACCCATATCTGAACTTATTTGCTCTCAAGATTTATGATAACAATCATGATTTTAGATAGTTTTCATCGTTATTTGGAAAATAACAAGGAAATATAGCTTTAGAAATTGGAACAGTGTCTTGAAAGCGGAAAATTAATCGCTTCAGGGTGTACGGTTTTAGGTTTATGAGGAAAATTATATTTTTGAACACTCGGAAATTAATTATTTATTGAGTCTTGCACAGACTTATGGTCTTAGATGATTATAATTACAAATATAAATTTAAATCAGACGATATTACCCACAACCTCAGAGCAATAGTATACCAGGAGGGATAACTTATGTAATCAAGATTGTTGATTTTTTCGTTGATTGTTGATGTCTAGGTCTAGAGCTAGGGTATTTATACATCCGTTCATAGTACATGTCGACATATTGTTTTGTTCATTTATATAAACACTTTTTCACAGTATTGTTATCAACATGATATGGTGATTGTGTCCTGCCAGAAGTGACCTGCCAGGTAAGTATGTTGCTGTATATTTATATAAACTAAGAATTAATATTAAGTGGAAATTAAGATTTGTACAGCTGCCTTAAGGTGATTTTTTACAAAAACGGCGCTGTACAAATTGTCCAAATATTATTATTATTATTATTAGCAAAAATCTGGATACAACCTACAAAAACGAGTTATGTCCTGTTATGTCGCATAACAAACGTAGTGGGCGGAGTCACCGGAGACGCGGGAGACGGAAAACATACTTACGTATCGGTATCGAAAAGTGGTGCGATATTATGTGATACCTTGTATTACCCTATTGGGGATGCCATAGTCTCACTGGCTCTAGAAGACGGTTGGGAGCAGTTGAGACTCTTGTGCGGTATTCACGTAAAAAAAATATATTTCTCTCTCACAGTTTACGATGTAAAAACCCAGAGAAAGTGATTTATCGTAAATTTGTATAGTTTGGGTAAAAATATTTAGCTCTCTCTCAATATAATATATTCTTGCTCTACTGAGTCTACAATCCATCACAAAATTTAATTTAATTATAACGGTTTTTGACAAAACAGACAAATTGCATTTCTCAATAAAATTCGCAAGACCAATAAATTTTACTACCAGATAGCCTTTTCAAGTTGTAAGTTGTTGATTTATAACTTAGAAACCTGTATCTCACGCATGGACTTTGTAACAATGATGTACTATGCTTCCATTGAAACAGTTCAACAGAATCCGGTTTGTTTTTAGTTCCGCGGTCAGAATAATCATTGGTTACTGACTTTTTTTTCAGATATTTCTAGTTAAAAGGTATCGCCTTCATTAATTTCAATCCTGTGAATAAATATAACTAACCTTGGAGTAACAATATATGGAGAGAGGGCTAATTCTTTTTACCCAACCTATACAAATTTGGGATAAATCACTTTCTCCGAGTTTTTACGTGGTACGCCATGAGAGAGAAAGAGACAACAACAATTTCGCAAAATATCACACCGCTTTTAGGTATGTAACATGTTCTCCATCTCCCACGTCTCCGTAAACTCCGTGCACACGTTTTGATATGCGACTAAACTGGACATAAGTCGACGGTTTTTCAGGTTATATGCTATATTTTTGTTTGTAACAATACTGTGAAAAAGTGGTTGTACAAATAAACAAAAATATTATGTCGACGTGTGCTATGGATGCATGTACAAATACCCTAGCCCTAGTCCTAGTCACGCTCAGGTCTAGCCGAGTCAGGCAAAATTCATCAATACTGACTGTTTGATCCTAAAATCAACAATTTGATAGGTCCTAACCTGATACCTTTTGTCCAATTCCTACCTTCCCTTTTGCCAGTTTGTTCTGTTTGTATGACTGCCGTAAAGTGTGTTGAACAACCGATAACCCCCACCACTGGGCAGCCATATTAAGTTCTGGACGTCAAGAGCGGCGCGTTTTCGACTCCATCTTAGTCGTTTACAATCGCTTGGACCCCCCAGGGACGGCGCCTCGCTTCGCATCCGTCTCTGGAGGATTCGCCCACTCAACTTTCATCGCCCGGGCAGATAGTTCGTGACCTCTCGCAGACGTCTAACAGGTGAGCAAGCTGGCATAAATTCACCTTTTTTATCTGTCCATAAATACAATCGAATCATTCACTAAGTATAATCGTTTTACAGTCCACTCAAATTCAATCACGTCTTTCAAAAGCTGAATCGCAGTTTCTGGATCGAACACTGACTACAGATAGTACAGAAGCGCTCCCTTCTTTATATTATTGCTCTGAGAAGCTAACGATGTTTAATTTTTAGGGTACTAAGCCGTGTTACCCTTACCTATATTTAAATCATCGTTTGTTCGATTTGCTTAAATTATATTAGCACTACTGTAGGAGAAGTTCATTTTCATCAAAAAGAAACAGCCGTGAGTAGGTGATAAAAGAAAATGTGTATTATTTATGTGTTAAGTTTTGAGAATAAAGCGCACTTGGGGTGAAATATTACTAAATTGAACGTTCAGTAAGTATATCACTATTACTTACTCACTTGAAGATTTTATACGGTTGGAAGTAGAAATGTGGTTTTGCAGATGCTTAAGTCAGAAATACAGCCCCCTACCATAAATTTAATTTCTGTTAACTACTGAAGGCATTTGGATGTATAATAAATAATTTTAATGTGTTTATTTCCCATTTATAATTTCAAACGGAGCCATACAAGTTTTATTTGAATTATTGTTGGATATAACGAGGATAATTACTTTTTAACCACCCTTAATCATATTTATGTTGTAAAAATTACAAAAATGATCGATTTTAATTGATTGCAACATAGTTACTCTCGAAGAAAGTGACCCATCGATAAAAAAAAAAATTGGAAAAATTTTTTCTATGAATAATCGATAGACAAACACTGTAGTTTTTTTTTCTACAAAAATATTGCTGCTGATTACGAAATAAGAACAAGTGTTTCTTAATCTGTTTTTTTTTAACTGCTCAAATCATATGATTTTGCCCATCACTAGAATCATACAGTATGTGTTGGTCGAGCGGCAGACGTTGGTGTTTCAATTATTGCGTTCGTATAATATATGCAAACGTATTTTGCTCTCGTTCCGAATATAATAATATCTTATATCACCCAAACGAGAGATTGGCCCTATATCTTAAATAAAGATTACTGAAATATTATGAATATACTCCTCTCTAAGCATTACCGAAAACAAATTGCCTAAAGTTATGCCACTAAAACGCTTTAATAAGCAAGGTCAAATGGGGAAACCACGTCATCTCCCTGCGGATCGTACGTTTGATATTTAATTTCAGGTACGGAAAAGTGTGAGTTTCATATTGTATTGGTAATAACGAGATATATATACATATATATTATCATTCACCTGAAAACATACAAAGCTAAAATATAGCTGAAGGTGTATGTAAAAAGTCTGAAATCTTTTGACAAAATTTTATTTAAGTTAAGTACAATATTATTTTATTCATTATTTTAATTATAATGCTGACTGCTCTTAATTGAACCCTTTATAGAATTATTCCTTCCGTCCCCATTTTTTACATCTAATTTTCGGGGAATAATCTAATACTAGGCATCATATTAAATTCATTTCAGTTATTACAGATTTGGTCCTATGTGTATTATATTAAACCTTGAGTATCACACATAAATTAATTTTGTCTAAGTAACCTAGCGATGTGGATTTTTTTCCGAGTGACTTAACCGTATGTTATTTCTAGAGGACTGCGGCTTAGCAGGGGAAAGAGGGGCACTTTAAGCCACGGGGAACATTCATTCATCCATGGTCATTTTCTGCATAACTAGACAATATTAAATTGAAAAAAAAAAACACTGCCAAACTCTATTTCATGTTTTTGAGAAACACCGCGAAGTATTTACGCCACGTTGTTATTTTTATTAAAATTATCGTACTTCAGAAAATCATTATCACTACTTGTAGTTGGTTTTCATGCAATAAATAAACTTTTTTTTTACACATTGACTGTTTTGTTAGCCAGTATATTAGTGATTTATATCACCAACATAAACGTTATTTCTCTTTGTTGGAATAAGGATAACATTTTAGTAAAAATGACTGCCCGGGGCACGTTCGGTCATTTCTTATGAGGAACATTCTGTACCTATAAAGAAGGCTTGACTGCGACAAAAGTTTGAGACTTTTTGTCGCTTCGGATAACTCAGTGAGAGCATTGAGTTATTTCCTTAAACAGAAGTTCAGCCTTTTTGTTTTTCCGGCAGCGATATAGTATCAGTATCGCCCTGGTGAAAGATCACTATTCAGAATCGAAAAGTTGATTGAAATGACTATTACCGTATTCGTGACCAGATCTAAATAGAGTCAAGCACTACCTTAATTTCCTTTTCCCTATATAATTCCTCTCTTCACTCCTTTTAACCTTACCATTTCTCTATTTCTAAATAGAAATAATATTTTCAATTCAATTTTTTTTAAACAATGAGAAAAACTTCCGAGTTACGCGAATAACCTGAGAATGTTTGAAAACTTCTACTACCATCACAATAAATGGAAAATGTTGGATGAAGGACTCAGCTAGCGGATGAATTGAACCCACGACGCCCGAGTGGGAACCTGACGCGTTTGTCCACCCAGCTACTAACGGGTCTGAATTGCTGTTTAATCGGTGGTTCATTGCTGAAAATACTACAACTAGCGTATTGAATGAACTGAATTTACACCCTGGGTGAGGCACTTTCGACAGTATATACGATATTATATTATATATTATATTTAAAAATATATATTTATCAAATATCTAATTAAAACAAATAATTATTACATAAAAACACGTTCTTTGGTAAAAAAAAATAAAATTAATAAAAAATTGGTGAACGTATTTTTTTAATAATTCGTAATCAATGAATTATTTTGAAGTCTTATAACACTATTCTAATTTGTTTATCTATCGATTATCCGTATTAATATTTGTGCACATGTTCAAATAATATTTTCACATGTAGGTTCACTTGGGAGGAATGTCTTCAATAGAAGAAACGATTTTCAAATAATTCATATTTCTTGGAGGCACCTTTTGTTTAAATAATTGATGTTTGAATAGGTACTAAGTAGCACGAAATAAAATTGATCGAAAATTGAGAAAAAAACTATTCGTAATCCATCCATTTTTTTAATGTTTTTTAAATTACCATAATTTAATATGTCGTGGTTTATTGCACACCTCATATATAACTACGCTGTAATGTTAAATTTATTTTGATTTATTATGATGACATGTTTGAATAGTTCTCTTAAAACAAAGTATTTTTCTATAAATTGAAAAACACTTTCTTTTTTTCTAAGATGAAATGACTAAGTAACTAACCATCACGCCGTTTCCCCGCAGAGGTAGGCAAAAATTACGGACCACCATATAACTCTGTCTTGGCACACACTCCTTGCTTCATTCACATTCATACATCGCCTCATACATACTCTTCTGTGTTATTCTGACTCTTTGCATGGCCCGATTCAAGTATTTGATTCACTTGATCGTGCCATAACTTCCTCAGGCGCCTTGGACTTCTTCTTCCATTCACTTTTGCATCATGTATTCTTTTCACACTGCTTTTTTCGTTCATTCAAACTCATTCACTTGCTCCACTATTTATCATTCACAACTATACTAAGTACACACTGCTCTCGTACTCTCTCTTTTAAACACCATGACTTTAGACTTACTAACATTCATCGTTAACTCATTCTGCATACATACGTGATTCATCCTAGACCCGCGAAACTGTCGATCTGCCATACTGTCAGAAATCAGCAACGCATCATCCGCGTACAATAGGCAACAGGCAACAGGCAACAAATAACTAATCTGATTGTACTATTTTTCTTACTCGATCAACTAAATTTGATATCCGTGTAATGGTGCGACGATGTCACCAACATCATAAGTGTTATTTCGTGAGAAATTAAAATGGTGTGAATTAAGATTAACATTTTAAAATTTTAACACTTTTTCCCAGGAATTGATGTTAGTCCTGACCCCTGAGTGGAGAAGTGTCTAAATCTCGGGAAAGAAATCACTCGCAATTTCCTCGTCTCTCTCCCTGGCTGTGACTGTAAAGCCGGGTTCTTCGGGAATACCAAGAATGATTGCGTAGCAGTGCGGTGAGTGATCAGTTGCTTTGCTTAAGATTGATGGTGACAAAACGTCTGTGCCTTTAAAACTCTTTCAACGTAGGGATGTAATCGGCTAAGCGTGAGTAACAACATATATGTAAATACTCGTATATACTGAATAGTCTCTGCCCATTCCTGCAGTCGTGAGCATCTCCCAGCAAAAGGTATGATTATGCTATTAACAAAGCCGATTTTGTCCCTAAGTAGAAACAGTTTTACTTGCAACTTTCTACTGAGCGGGCCAAACTGACTATTTTAGGTGTATACTCGTACAAACTTTACTCCAAACAATTATCTAATTTACCGGGAAATGTCGCAAGGCGGTAAAAAAGGAGAAAAAATGAGGTCGTTTCGAGATGGAATAATTATCGTCGGGTCGAGTTCAAATAAAATCGGATGGCATATAAAAGACAAAAAGGTTCAGGTTCAATACTAGTAAAAAATTATTTCGTAAACAAAAAATAAATAAAAAAGTGATTAAAAGAAAAAATTCCAACGCAAAAATAGTAAAAAAATGACTGGTAGAGTTTCTCACGAATGATCGAAGATGTAATTGATAAGCCTGTGTGAAAGGTATTTTAGGGTGAGTACAGAGATGGCTAAACCTGTGTATTAAATATCTGAATTGATGTCAGCCATCATTAAGACAGGATATTAATTTCCATCTCGGGTCCTTAATGTTATCGGCCTAAACCATTTTCAGTGTTGGTTGTTTTTCTTCCAGAACGTGATAATTGACCTCTGTCCCAACTTCTGCTTTTCTGAGTCATGTAAAGGCACCGAAAAGCGTGTCAGTTATCGTCTTTCACTAGAAAAGAGTCCTTGACCAATGAGATATGTTGGCCTACTGCAGATGCGAAAATGCAGAGACTACAGAAGGAATGTCAGTAGACAGTGTGGTCATATTACGTAATGTCGTAAGTACATTTAAAAATACTCAAATATCATAATTCAACTTCAATATTTCATTACGTCATTAACTATATAACAAAATTTGAAATGCCGTTTTCTCGATCCGAATAAAATGGAAATTTAGAATCCTTTTAAAAATGATGAACTAAAGACGGTTGAATGAAAAAATCATCCAAAAGTAACATTTGTTAAAAAATCATTAATTTTATGGACAAAATGCAATGCTTGGGGTCGGAAATTAGGTGCCGTTTTTTCAGGCCCTGTGGGACCGAATGAAGTGAACCTTTAGAATTCTGATAAGAATGATAAATAAAAGGCGATTGAATGAAAAAAGATTTGTCAAAATTATACCAATTTGCGGCCAAAATGCGAGCCTCGGGGTTGGAAATTAGATGCCGTTTTCTCAGGCTGTATGAAACCGAGTGAAGTGAATCTTTGGAATTTTGTTTAGAATGACAAAATTAAGACGATTTAATGAAAAAATTATCCAAAAGTAATATTTGTTAAAAAAACATCAATTTTATGGACAAAATGCAATGCTTGGGGTCGGAAATGAGATGCCATTTTTTCAGGTCCTGTAGGACCGAATGAACCGAACCTTTGGAATTATGTTAGAAATGATGAACAAAAGGACATTGAATGAAGAAATCATCCAAAAGTAACTTTTGGAAGAAAATCATCACCTTATAGACAAAATGCAATGCTTGGGGTCGGAAATTAGGTGCCGTTTTTTCAGGCCCTGTGGGACCGAATGAAGTGAACCTTTAGAATTCTGATAAGAATGATAAATAAAAGGCGATTGAATGAAAAAGATTTGTCAAAATTATACCAAATTTGGCCGCAAGGCCAAAAATGCGAGCCCTCGGGGTTGGAAATTAGATGCCGTTTTCTCAGGCTGTATGAAACCGAGTGAAGTGAATCTTTGGAATTTTGTTTAGAATGACAAAATTAAGACGATTTAATGAAAAAATTATCCAAAAGTAATATTTGTTAAAAAAACATCAATTTTATGGACAAAATGCAATGCTTGGGGTCGGAAATAAGATGCCATTTTTTCAGGTCCTGTAGGACTGAATGAACCGAACCTTTGGAATTATGTTAGAAATGATGAACAAAAGGACATTGAATGAAGAAATCATCCAAAAGTAACTTTTGGAAGAAAATCATCACCTTATAGACAAAATGCAATGCTTGGGGTCGGAAATTAGGTGCCGTTTTTTCAGGCCCTGTGGGACCGAATGAAGTGAACTTTTAGAATTCTGATAAGAATGATAAATAAAAGGCGATTGAATGAAAAAAGATTTGTCAAAGTTATACCAAATTTGGCCGCAAGGCCAAAATGCGAGCCTCGGGGTTGGAAATTAGATGCCGTTTTCTCAGGCTGTATGAAACCGAGTGAAGTGAATCTTTGGAATTTTGTTTAGAATGACAAAATTAAGACGATTTAATGAAAAAATTATCCAAAAGTAATATTTGTTAAAAAAACATCAATTTTATGGACAAAATGCAATGCTTGGGGTCGGAAATGAGATGCCATTTTTTCAGGTCCTGTAGGACTGAATGAACCGAACCTTTGGAATTATGTTAGAAATGATGAACAAAGGACATTGAATGAAGAAATCATCCAAAAGTAACTTTTGGAAGAAAATCATCACCTTATAGACAAAATGCAATGCTTGGGGTCGGAAATTAGGTGCCGTTTTTTCAGGCCCTGTGGGACCGAATGAAGTGAACCTTTAGAATTCTGATAAGAATGATAAATAAAAGGCGATTGAATGAAAAAAGATTTGTCAAAATTATACCAAATTTGGCCGCAAGGCCAAAAATGCGAAAACCTCGGGGTTGGAAATTAGATGCCGTTTTCTCAGGCTGTATGAAACCGAGTGAAGTGAATCTTTGGAATTTTGTTTAGAATGACAAAATTAAGACGATTTAATGAAAAAATCATCCAAAAGTAATATTTGTTAAAAAAACGTCAATTTTATGGACAAAATGCAATGCTTGGGGTCGGAAATTAGGTGCCGTTTTTTCAGGCCCTGTGGGACCGAATGAAGTGAACCTTTAGAATTCTGATAAGAATGATAAATAAAAGGCGATTGAATGAAAAAAGATTTGTCAAAATTATACCAAATTTGTCCGCAAGGCCAAAATGCGAGCCTCGGGGTTGGAAATTAGATGCCGTTTTCTCAGGCTGTATGAAACCGAGTGAAGTGAATCTTTGGAATTTTGTTTAGAATGACAAAATTAAGACGATTTAATGAAAAAATATCCAATAGTAATATTTGTTAAAAAAACATCAATTTTATGGACAAAATGCAATGCTTGGGGTCGGAAATGAGATGCCATTTTTTCAGGTCCTGTAGGACCGAATGAACCGAACCTTTGGAATTATGTTAGAAATGATGAACAAAAGGACATTGAATGAAGAAATCATCCAAAAGTAACTTTTGGAAGAAAATCATCACCTTATAGACAAAATGCAATGCTTGGGGTCGGAAATTAGGTGCCGTTTTTTTCAGGCGCCGTGTGACCAAATGAAATGATTCTTTGGAATCCTTTTAAGAATGATAAACTTAAGATAATTGAATGAAAAAAATATCTAAAAGTAACATTTGGTTAAAAATCATCAATTTTATGGACAAAATGCAATGCTTGGGGTTGGAAATTAGATGCCGTTTTCTCAGGCTGTATGAAACCGAGTGAAGTGAATCTTTGGAATTTTGTTTAGAATGACAAAATTAAGACGATTTAATGAAAAAATTATCCAAAAGTAATATTTGTTAAAAAAACGTCAATTTTATGGACAAAATGCAATGCTTGGGGTCGGAAATTAGGTGCCGTTTTTTCAGGCCCTGTGGGACCGAATGAAGTGAACCTTTAGAATTCTGATAAGAATGATAAATAAAAGGCGATTGAATGAAAAAAGGTTTGTCAAAATTATACCAAATTTGTCCGCAAGGCCAAAATGCGAGCCTCGGGGTTGGAAATTAGATGCCGTTTTCTCAGGCTGTATGAAACCGAGTGAAGTGAGTCTTTGGAATTTTGTTTAGAATGACAAAATTAAGACGATTTAATGAAAAAATTATCCAAAAGTAATATTTGTTAAAAAAACATCAATTTTATGGACAAAATGCAATGCTTGGGGTCGGAAATGAGATGCCATTTTTTCAGGTCCTGTAGGACCGAATGAACCGAACCTTTGGAATTATGTTAGAAATGATGAACAAAAGGACATTGAATGAAGAAATCATCCAAAAGTAACTTTTGGAAGAAAATCATCACCTTATAGACAAAATGCAATGCTTGGGGTCGGAAATTAGGTGCCGTTTTTTCAGGCCCTGTGGGACCGAATGAAGTGAACCTTTAGAATTCTGATAAGAATGATAAATAAAAGGCGATTGAATGAAAAAAGATTTGTCAAAATTATACCAAATTTGGCCGCAAGGCCAAAATGCGAGCCTCGGGGTTGGAAATTAGATGCCGTTTTCTCAGGCTGTATGAAACCGAGTGAAGTGAATCTTTGGAATTTTGTTTAGAATGACAAAATTAAGACGATTTAATGAAAAAATTATCCAAAAGTAATATTTGTTAAAAAAACATCAATTTTATGGACAAAATGCAATGCTTGGGGTCGGAAATAAGATGCCATTTTTTCAGGTCCTGTAGGACTGAATGAACCGAACCTTTGGAATTATGTTAGAAATGATGAACAAAAGGACATTGAATGAAGAAATCATCCAAAAGTAACTTTTGGAAGAAAATCATCACCTTATAGACAAAATGCAATGCTTGGGGTCGGAAATTAGGTGCCGTTTTTTCAGGCCCTGTGGGACCGAATTAAGTGAACCTTTAGAATTCTGATAAGAATGATAAATAAAAGGCGATTGAATGAAAAAAGATTTGTCAAAGTTATACCAAATTTGGCCGCAAGGCCAAAATGCGAGCCTCGGGGTTGGAAATTAGATGCCGTTTTCTCAGGCTGTATGAAACCGAGTGAAGTGAATCTTTGGAATTTTGTTTAGAATGACAAAATTAAGACGATTTAATGAAAAAATTATCCAAAAGTAATATTTGTTAAAAAAACGTCAATTTTATGGACAAAATGCAATGCTTGGGGTCGGAAATTAGGTGCCGTTTTTTCAGGCCCTGTGGGACCGAATGAAGTGAACCTTTAGAATTCTGATAAGAATGATAAATAAAAGGCGATTGAATGAAAAAAGATTTGTCAAAATTATACCAAATTTGTCCGCAAGGCCAAAATGCGAGCCTCGGGGTTGGAAATTAGATGCCGTTTTCTCAGGCTGTATGAAACCGAGTGAAGTGAATCTTTGGAATTTTGTTTAGAATGACAAAATTAAGACGATTTAATGAAAAAATATCCAATAGTAATATTTGTTAAAAAAACATCAATTTTATGGACAAAATGCAATGCTTGGGGTCGGAAATGAGATGCCATTTTTTCAGGTCCTGTAGGACCGAATGAACCGAACCTTTGGAATTATGTTAGAAATGATGAACAAAAGGACATTGAATGAAGAAATCATCCAAAAGTAACTTTTGGAAGAAAATCATCACCTTATAGACAAAATGCAATGCTTGGGGTCGGAAATTAGGTGCCGTTTTTTTCAGGCGCCGTGTGACCAAATGAAATGATTCTTTGGAATCCTTTTAAGAATGATAAACTTAAGATAATTGAATGAAAAAATATCTAAAAGTAACATTTGGTTAAAAATCATCAATTTTATGGACAAAATGCAATGCTTGGGGTTGGAAATTAGATGCCGTTTTCTCAGGCTGTATGAAACCGAGTGAAGTGAATCTTTGGAATTTTGTTTAGAATGACAAAATTAAGACGATTTAATGAAAAAATTATCCAAAAGTAATATTTGTTAAAAAACGTCAATTTTATGGACAAAATGCAATGCTTGGGGTCGGAAATTAGGTGCCGTTTTTTCAGGCCCTGTGGGACCGAATGAAGTGAACCTTTAGAATTCTGATAAGAATGATAAATAAAAGGCGATTGAATGAAAAAAGGTTTGTCAAAATTATACCAAATTTGTCCGCAAGGCCAAAATGCGAGCCTCGGGGTTGGAAATTAGATGCCGTTTTCTCAGGCTGTATGAAACCGAGTGAAGTGAGTCTTTGGAATTTTGTTTAGAATGACAAAATTAAGACGATTTAATGAAAAAATTATCCAAAAGTAATATTTGTTAAAAAAACATCAATTTTATGGACAAAATGCAATGCTTGGGGTCGGAAATGAGATGCCATTTTTTCAGGTCCTGTAGGACCGAATGAACCGAACCTTTGGAATTATGTTAGAAATGATGAACAAAAGGACATTGAATGAAGAAATCATCCAAAAGTAACTTTTGGAAGAAAATCATCACCTTATAGACAAAATGCAATGCTTGGGGTCGGAAATTAGGTGCCGTTTTTTCAGGCACCGTGTGACCAAATGAAATGATTCTTTGGAATCCTTTTAATAATGACAAACTTAAGATAATTGAATGAAAAAAATATCTAAAAGTAACATTTGTTAAAAAATCATCCATTTTATGGACAAAATGCAATGCTTGGGGTTGGAAATGAGATGCCGTTTTTTTCAAGCCCTGTGAGACCGAATAAAGTGAACTTTAGGAATTATGTTTAAAATGATGATCAAAAGACGATTGATCATCATTTAAAAAAAATCATCCAAAAGTAACATTTGTCAAAATAATACCGATTTGCGGGCATAATGCTAGCCTTGGGGTCGGAAATTAGATGCCGTTTTCTCAGGCTGTATGAAACCGAATGTATTGAATCTCTGGATTTTTTTTAAAGAATGACAAACTTAGAACGATTGCATGAAAAAATCTTCCAAAATTAACATTTGTCAAAATAATACCGATTTGCGGGCAAAATGCTAGATGTTGTTTTCTCAGGCTGCATGAATCCAAATAACGTGAATTTTCGGAATTCTGTTAAGAATGATGAATTTAAGATGATTGAATGAAAAAGTTATCAAAAAGTAAGGAATTATGTTAGAAATGATGAAAAAAAGGACATTGAATGAAGAAATCATCCAAAAGTAACTTTTGGAAGAAAATCATCACCTTATAGACAAAATGCAATGCTTGGGGTTGGAAATTAGGTGCCGGTTTTTTCAGGCACCGTGTGACCAAATGAAATGATTCTTTGGAATCCTTTTAATAATGATAAACTTAAGATAATTGAATGAAAAAAATATCTAAAAGTAACATTTGTTAAAAAATCATCCATTTTATGGACAAAATGCAATGTTTGGGGTCGGAAATTAGATGCCGTTTTTTCAGGCAAGGTCGGACTACTCACTACAACAAACGTTCTTAGAAAAGAAATTAAATTACGAGTCCGGGCTCCAACAAACAATTTGAAATACGTCATTGGATAATTTCCAGGCTTCGGAATCACGTGTTTCAACTTTTGAAATGTTTTGGTTTCGTCCATCGCTCTATCAATAGTAGAGTATACTTATGTACATTATTTCGATTACGTTTGTTAGTCGAGTGGCAGACGTTGGTGATTCAATATTAGCATTAAGTTTTATAAAATTATCTTTATTGAGTTATTGTTTTTCTCTGGTAAGCCCCACTTCTAGTTTTATTCTCCAATAGTTATTATGTTTTTTGTAAGTTTCGTTTTGAATTTATAGAAGTCCAATAAAAAAATTATAATGAATTTTTAATCAAAGTTGACAATATTGATCAAATTCTAATTTATATTTAATTTGATAGAAATTTTATCATAAAAACAAGTTTGTTAAGTAACATTAATAATGTAAGACACCTGGTTAAACAAAAAGTGCTAAAATATTACTTTATTCTTCAATTAATATAAATTAACTTGAAAACTCAAATCAAACAAAGAGTTAAATACTGATCTACCAGAAAAAAATAACTATCAATTTGGAAAGCGACACTTAAAGAAAAAAGCTTAAAAAAAATAAATTAGATGAATATTAAAACAAACAATACATATAGCCCTCCTGACCGTGTTTTGCATAACCGTGGAACTAAATTTTTGTCTTGATACAGAAATTCCTCCCAGTGAGACAGACATAGAAGACAAATCGATTAGGTTAGTTAGTTAAGGCTGGAGGTGAAGGAGTAGATAGTTTAAGACGGGTTTAGAAGAAGCAATTTATGAAAAATCATCATTTTAACAGGCAAAATTCCACGATGCAGTTCCTTCTAAGAAGTCTGTGCCTCGGACTTTTCATCCACCTTATCACAGCTGAAAACATCGCGCCTATGGGGCCCATTGATGCTGAAGAAGAAGCAACAACTGCTAAGCCCAGTAAGTATTTTTTCTCAAAACATTTATTTGAAAATCTGTTCCTTAAGTCCTAGTCCTTGCCAAAGCGTAATTTGGACGCCTGAAATAAGTTGATCCGGCAATGTACATAATTTCAGAGTTGTGAAAATTGCACGAGTGAGGTACAAAAGGCGTAAATTAAAAATATCTTTTACTTCTTCAAGCCCTTGTGCTCCTGGTAGATTTTCCACAAATATTTATTTTTGAGTGGTTGGTTAGTTTGAGAGAATTTGAATTATTAATTTAGGTTTTACTTACCTATGTGCTTCTGGCATAAAAAAATAATTAAGAAAAAAACTTTTAACCAACCAACCATCACGCCGTTTCCCCACAGGAATGCGTAAAAGAGGAAGAACCGCCATACAACTCTGTCTTGGCTCACACTCCTTGCTTTATTCACATACATACATACTCTTCTGTTATTTTGACTCTTCACATGACCCAATTGAAGTATTTGATTTACTTGATCGTGCCATGTCTTTCTCGGGCGTCGTCGACTTCTTCTTCCATTCACTTTCATATCATTTTCACACTCCTTTCTTCATTCATTCGCTCAACCTACCCAAACCATCTAAGTGTTCCTTTCTTGATCCTGTTCGTTACGCTCACATCAGCCTTGCATTCTTTTCGGATATCCACATTTAAAATACTTTTAAAACAGCAAAAATGATATTACTGAAATTACACACAGATCTAGCTCAAAGTTCAACGTTTAAATTTCTAAGATCAAAGCACAATTTTCAAAGCTTAAAGTACAAAACAAAAAGCTCAAATTCGAAAGCTCACACCTCAAAGCTCAACGTTGAAGGTTCAAAACTCAAAGCTATTCGGCGCCTTTCTAGGGTAGATTCCGCAATCTGTAGATTACACGAATAAAATTCCAAACTCCAATCCCAATGCGCGAATTGGACGCATATATACATTTCACTCATATGCTTCTAGATGATGTTAAATAAATTTTAAAATATTATTTTTTTGAGTGGTTAATTACATATTTGATTTCAGTCTCTCAGCAAACACAAACAAGGGAAGTATTTGTACGTTCAAAAAATATTGAAAACAGAAATTAAAAGTTAACAAGTCCTATAAAAATTACCATTAGAGTACCGCAAGGATCAATATTGGGTCTAACGCTGTGTTTGTTTATGCTGTAATATATAAAAATAATAATTAATTTCTTCCAGTTTCTCGCGAGTGCACGGGCCAGCATGAGGTCTGGACGGAGTGCGGTAACTCCTGCGTCAGAGGCTGCAGCTGGTTCGGCCGCAGCAACATCTCCTGCAAGCCCAGCTGTAATCCTGGCTGCATCTGCGAGCAGGGCTACTTGCGCAATGGCGATGGAGACTGTGTAAAGCCTGAGGATTGTGGTGAGACACCTTAAAACATCATCATTATCATTATCTTCTTCCTCTTGCCCTAATCCTCATTACCCATTGCTTCGACAAGGAGGCTCAAAGCTCCCTTATTTCAGACTACTCGAGACCTCCGTCCTTTTCATTTTCTTTGAGTTTTTTAGAAATTTAATAGTATCAACTCGTTTTGTTTATCAGGTACTCGCAATCGTCAACATTGACGCTGTAATATCTCTTAAAGATCCGCCTCTAGAAAAAGCCTCCATTCTTGCTGATCTCTAATGACCAGGATACGGTGTTGGTCTTCTGTGAAAATTTGTAGGTTCTATTTGGTTTCTTCATTTTTGACGTGCTGTTGAAAATTGTATTTTAATATGTTTTATTCGATGTTTATGAAGTTTCTAAATTAATCGACTCGTTTTTTTTTTCAATATTTACACAATGAGTTTCTTAGTTAGTGTTTGAACAAGTGCTCAAACATGACTTAACAAGTAGGTTAGTATACAAAAACTCCAATAGTAACACTTTTTTTATTTTTCTGGAATGTTTTTATTGTTATTTGTATTAGAAACTAGTATTAGTTATTTATAGTATTTAGTTGATTATCATTATAAAAATACAAAATATTTGAATATAGAAAATTGATTTATGATATTATGTATATTAATTACCTACAAAAAATTAAAAATAAAATTATCTAACAAATTACATTTGTGGTTTGGTATGAAAGCTTTTGTAATAAAGTGAAATCAAAAGCTAAGAAGTTAATATTTTTTCCATAGAATCCGGCATTTGTCACGGGCTGAACACTCAAATCGTCAGCTGCCTGTCTCCTTGCGGGGAGAGCTGCCGAAATCTAGGACAAAACATCACGTGCAACTTCCTGGTCTGCAATCCGGGCTGTGACTGCAAGCCTGGCTTCTTCAAGAACTCGAGGGCTGAATGCGTTACCCCCGACCAGTGTGGTGAGTGATCGCTTACTGTTGGATTTCAAATAGATAGTTATCACCTTCTTGTTTTTCATCCAGTTACTACCTATTCCGCCATTTCGCTATTCTATTTCTTACTCAACAACACTGTGTTAAAAAAACAATTGACAATCAAGAAACAGAAGAGTTTGGTGAAAAATGTGTTGCTCGTGGGTTTTTTCGCTTGTTCGTCGGTTTGTTGCTTTGATCTTCAAATAATATAAAATTAAGTTGTTCGTTCGTTGATGTCTCGCTTGATCGTCGTTTTAGTTGTTATCTTAAAGTAAAATTGAATTCAGTGTGTGATTCGTTGTGTTAGAAGAATGAAGAGCTTAAACATCAATTTCATCGGTGAGTGAATTGATTTTCCTTACTTCCTTCACTCCTTAATCTGTCCACATCCATAACTGGACACTTCCATCAATGTATAGCAGTTTATCGTTTTACAGTCCACTATTTTCAAAATACATCCGAAGTTGAAAACACATTTGGTGTTTCATCGCAACTTCGTATGCAATACTTACTTTTCTGGCAATTGAAAGAAGATTGCAGCGATTCAGATTCACTATTTTTGGGTCCTTAATTATCCTTTTTTAAATTCAAATGTTTCTATTTCAGAATGTGGTGTCAACGAGCAAATTGACATGTGTCCCGACCTCTGCCTTCCTCAAACCTGTGAGAGCATCGGAAAGCCTGTCAATTGTCCTCCGTTTGATAGGGAACAGTCAGCAATCAAAGGAACGTGTCGGCCCGCTTGCAGGTGCAAAACTAAGGACTACAAAAGCAACACCAACCAGGAGTGTGTTCACATCTCAGAATGTCGTAAGTAATTATAAGTATGCCGAATTCTATTTTTGACACATTTTTCCATGTCGTCATTAAGTCGAAGTCATTGGGTTTAGAAGCCAATTATCAAGTGTCAGTTTTTTGCCAACAATATTTTAAGAACATATCTTTCCTAATCTATTCTCCACCTTTTTGTTACGGAGAAATTAGAAGGAATATTTTTCTAAGTTTTCAATACAGCTTCGAGTAGTACCTAAGCGGTTTTAATAACGTTATTTTCCAACTATAATCTTGTTATTTACCAACGTTCACAGCAGCACCTTGCTCTGGGGATGTGAACGCAAACCCCTCCGACGGATGCAACTGTAAAACGGGCTACACCAAAGACAAAGCAGGGAAATGCGTTGCAGCGCCACGTAAGCATTTTCCTTGTTAAAAAATAAATCCCAATAAAGAGACGTTCCGATACAATCAACATTTTGAATTGCGATGGATATAATAGTATTGCTATCAGTTCATAAAATGATGATTTCTTGGTTCCAGCGCCGAAATGCGGCCTGAACGAGGTGGTGGACAAGTGTGCGCTGTGTGACGACCTCACCTGCGCCAACGTGTTTGCTGGGCAAGTGGCGAGATGCACCAAACCCCCCGGCTGCCCCGTGGCGTGCCGCTGCAAGGCAGGGTTCGTCAGGAACGACAAAAAGCAGTGCGTCAGCACAGCGAATTGTAAGTTATGTTTTATTTGTACAGTAAAAACGATTCTTGAATTCCCGTACACTCTGCGTTTGATAAACTACCCCCGCATTGATCAACGGCATTTTAGGATGCGTTTATACATCTACATTTCACAAGCTTTTATTTTCATTGTCTATATTTTGTTCAGTGTTCCTAGGCTAGTTTTATTTCATCATAATGAAGCTTTGTATTACTATCTCAGTATAGAATCATTTATTGAGATGGATTCTGTTTCATCGTTAACCCGAATTCCCAAATATTAATTTTGAGGAAGAGGTTCTATTGGTTCGTTTTCAATTCACCGCTTAGTAGCTCAGTGGACAAACGCGCCGTGGGTTCAATTCCTCAGCTAATTAAGTCCTTCATTATTGCACATTCAACATCTTCCGGTTATTATGGTGACAGTAGTGGTTTTTCAAATATTATCAGGTTATTCGAAACCCGAGAATGTTTCTTATTTTATTTAAAAATAAATAAATAATTATATTTGTCGTGTTTGTGGGATCTTTTGGGGCTTCAAGACACATTAATTTAATTCTATCTTTGCCATATTATTTTATGAACTTTTCTTCTTTTTTTATAAATCTAATGTTATCTACGGGTAGTTCGGTTTGGTGGATTCACTGTATCCAAAAACACGTGGTAAAGCAAAAACATTTGACTATCTCCAGTACATAAAAACTAGGAATTTATATCTAATAATAGAAAATAAGATCTGTACAGCGCCCTTGAGGTGATTTTTCACAAAAACGGCGCAAAAAAAATCATCCAAATATTATTATTATTATTAAAGAAAACCAAAAATATTTATTTTCGTATTTTTATTAACAATAAAGAACACACTCCTGGCAGTTGTAGCGTTAGGAAGCTAATAAAACTAAGTCTACGCCTTGACACACAAAAGAAAAAAACTAAAAGTTATCCGTAGCGACCTTATATTTTGTATTTTACTAAAAAAATCCTTCTTTGGGCTCAATTTACTTGAAAACGAAAGCTTAAATTTAAAAATTTATACCACAAAATCGACTCCAAATATTCACCAGTTTCCCGCTTGCACCACGAACACTCTAGTATACCATGTGTAGTTTTTGGTAGCCAAATGGTTCACAAAGAAGTTTGGTGTACACCTCCCAATACGATTGTAATAATTTGGTTCTTCCAGGCTGCTCTGACCCCAACTCCGAGCTGGTGAGTGCCCCCAGTCCCTGCGCGGGAGGCACCTGCGGGAGCCCCGCATTCGCCAACTGCAAGAGCAAGCCCCCCGCCAAGGGCTGCCGCTGCAAGGGCGGCTTCCTGAAGAGGAGCGCTACGGACGCCACGTGCGTAGCCATCAAGTCGTGTCCCATGAAGGCTCTGTCCCCTCCTGCAAAGTATTAATTTCCTTCACCAAAGTGATGTGTTCATGTTATCCGCCTATAAACTGATGTAATAAAGATGAAAGTAAATGATTTTAATGTTTTTTTATACCCCTCGCATTTTTAAAATGTTTGTTTAAGATCTTGGTGCTGTGGTGATTGCAGTAAAAAAAATAATTGATTCACGACTTTTCTTGCCATTTTTCGACTCGCCTGAAGAAATATGGTGGTTTAGAGATTAAGAAGTAGTCAAGTGAATTTCAAAGAGCAGTCTGTTTATTAAATGAGATTTCTGGAAATTGTTGGATAGAGAACGGAATAGATGAAAATCTGAAATGGGCGGATGTGGAATAACCTTTCAACCGAGTTCTCGAATAACTGATTTTTATACGAGCAGTCCAATGACGTTCTCCTTGTAAACAGTGCAAATGGCAGAAGCGGCAAACAATTCCCTAGCCTCTAGGGAAAACTACAACAAAATTAGATTCTGTTGGAATTGTTTGTTTGTTTGCAATTCAAACAACCTTTTTAAAAGTTGCATCATAAAATGGATAACGGGTGACGGGGCATGGGACTTTGGATATTAGAAAACACACCTGATATTTCAAATCTAGTTACTTGTCTTTTCAAGAAAAACGCCATCACGGTTCGATGTCAACAAGAGTATAAGTTTCAAAAATTAAAAAAAAGTTACAATAACTCCACATGGGAGGCCCTGGAAGAAATCATTTCCTTCAGGGCCTAAATCGTCTTTGGTGATGCTGTGCGGAGATTAATAGCTATTGCAGCAAAGGTGAAAGTATGATGCTGAGGTTTGTATTTTAAAGGTAACTAACTATATTACTAACCAAAATTTAAAAAATGTGTTTTTTTCTATGTTAGAATAAGGCAGTTTTTCCAAGATTTTAAAAAGGGTGCTGAGATTATTCAATCAGTATGCGAAAAATATGAATAGTGCCAGGAAACATTGCACGATTAATAAGTTCGCTGACTCTTGAGTAACAGCATTTCAAAAGTCAGAACAGGTGCGTATGCTCGAGACAACGTAAGAAAGTGGAGTGATTAGTTTGTGTATTTATTTTATTAAGTTGTAACCCGTGGCAGATTTAGGTAGATAAAATAGTTGTGTTATGTAAAAAACCACAAGATGTGAGTAATTTCTTTATGTGTCGATATGTAATTAATAAATTTAACGAACATCGATTTCCATACCAAAAATAATACGTTTGTCAAAAGCAATGAATAAATCATAGCAAGAGCGCTTAAGCGAATAATTATAAATGTAATTAGAATATTTCAAGGTTCAAATGTTATCTTTACTCCTGTCGCCATATCAATAATGGAGTATATTCGAGTACGTCTGTACATCATTCCAAATACGTTCGTTAGTCAAGTGGCAGACGTTGGTGATTCAATATTAGCATTAGTGTTAATAAAAAATATATTGAGTGAGTTTTTGTATTTCCCTGGTAAGTCCCACTTCTAGTTTTAAATACTTTAACAAAATTACGTTATTCATGTTTTTTTATTTAATTTGAAGAATTCCATTAGAATTATTTATAATTAATCAATTTTAACATAATTGATCAAATTCTTATTTTTAATAAATTTGATTGGAATTAAATTGTTGAAAAGTTATGCATTAAATAACATTGAGGATGTAACACAACTGGTTGTTAAAAAACTGTTATAATAACACTTTATTCTACAATCAATTTGAAATCGAATGTCAAACTCAATCGAACGAGTTGAAGTACTATTTAGCTACTAGGAATAACTATCTATTTGGAAAACGATACAAGTAAAAACACTTAAATAAATTAGGAAATACAATAATAATAATATAAAAGGCAAACAATAGAAATCTCCTGTCCGTGTTGTGTACAACTAGAAAACTAAACATCTGCCTTGATACGGGAACTCCTTCCAGTGAGACAGGCATAGAAAATAGATTAGGCGACATTAGAGCTGAAGGAGTAAAATATTTAAGACAGGTGTTGAAGAAGCAATTTATGAAATATACCTTTTTAACAGGCAAAGTCCCACGATGCAGTTTCTTCTAAGAACTCTGTGCCTCGGACTTTTCCTCCACCTTACCACAGCTGAATACATCGCGCCTGTAGTGCCTATTGACACTGAAAGAAAAACAACAACTGCTAAGCCCGGTAAGTATTTTTTCTCAAAACCGTCAAACTTTTATTTGAAAATCTGTTCCTAAAGGCCTCGTCCATATCAAGGCGTAAATTAAACGCCTGAAATAAGTTGATCCCGCAATATACATAACTTCAATATAAATTATTTTGTTTTGATTTTATGGATTCTTTCGTAATCCTCTGTTAACTAGCTGGGGATTATTCAAATACCTCCCTCATAATGTTTATCTTACTAGTACTGCGGCTCACTAGGCCTTATTACTATCACCATCTAATGGTTGTATTTAATTGACTGAATTTAAGTTAACATTAGTGAGTTCTTAGAGAAAAGGTCTTAACTAGATAAAAAAACCCTAAGCAAGGAAAAGATAACAAGATATACAAAAGTTCTGAAATTGTTTCTGAAAGAAAAATTTATACTTGACCGATGATAAATATTCTATGTTTTTCATCCTCGTAAATTATTTTGTATAATAATTCCAATTCGCGACAGTCAACCCTTAGATCGCCTATCGGAAGGTTGAAGAAACCAAAGCGCACATCTGACACTCAGTTCGAAGAGCGCGCCTTCGGAGTGTCAGGCCCTTAAAGCCTGGAATGGACTACCACATTATCTTGGCCAAACTCAAAACCCATTTTTACAGGAAATCATATCCATAATCAAGATGTGTAACAAGCCCAATGTAATTTCTGTTCAAACCAAAAAAACTTTTCAGACTCTCATTACTTAAATTCATAGGAAGATTTTCATCATTTTCTATTCCTCACTACGAAAAAATTAAATAGACCTTATTTTAAATTTCCTCTCATGCACTAAAAAAATAATAATATATAAATACACAATCACTATATCAGCTTAATTTTAAGTTATCAATGAAATAGTGATTGTGTCCTGCCAGTTAAGTTGCTGTATATTTACATCTAGGAATCAATATTAACTAGAAATTAAAAGTTGTACAGTGATCTTGAGGTGATTTTTCACAAAAATGGCGTTGTACAAATTATTCAATTATTATTGTAATTATTCAGAGTTATAAGAAATGCATGGGTAAGATTTAGAAGGCGTAAACAGAAAAATATTCTTTACCTCTTCAACCTCTTGTGCTCCTGGTAGATAGTCAATAAAAAAATGTTTTTCAGTGGTTGGTTAGTTGGAGAGGATTTGAATCATTATTAAGGTTTTTGCTTATCTCTCTAGCATGTGCTCCTGGTGTATTTCGTTCAATTTTTCATAGATTTCAAAAATAATTCCGCGTCCTTGCCAAATCGTAAATAAGACGCCAGAAATAAGTTGATCTGGCAATGTACATAGCTTTAGAGTTGTGCGAATTGCATGAGTGAAGTACAAAAGGCGTACATAATGATTTACCTCTTCAAGCCCTTGTGCTCCTGGTAGATTTTCCACAAAAACTCATTTTTGAATAATTGGTTAGTTTGAGAGAATTCGAATTGTAATTTTAAGGTTTTGCTAACTTCCCTCTCCAGCGTTATTCCTGGTATATTTTGTAGAATTTCACAGTGGTTTCAAAAACATGTTTTTTTCAATATACATCTCTCCAGCGTTATGTGCTCCTGGCATATTTCGTACAATTTTACATAAGTTTTAGAAACATTTTTCATAATAAGTTACTTCCACTATGTTGTGCTACATTAATTTATATAAAAAAATAATTAAAGCGACCAACTAACTAACCATCACACCGTTTCTCCGCAGGGGTAGGCAGAGAGGACAAACCAACATACAACTGTCTTGGCACACACATCTTGCTTCATTCACATTCATACATACTCTTCTGTTATTCTGACTCTTCACATGGCCCGATTCAAGTATTTAATTAACATGATCGTGCCATGTCTTCCTCGGGCGTACCGGACTTCTTCCATTCAATTCCGCTTCAAATATTATTTTCACCCTCCTTTTTTTGTTCATTCGCTATACATGCCCAAACCATCTAAGCGTCCCTTTCTTGGTCCTATTCATAACGCTTTCATCAGCCTTGCATTATTTTTTGAATATCATTAATATTCAAAAAAATAATGAAAGATATAACTGAAATTACACACAAATCGAGCTCAAAGTGTAACGTTTAAAGCTCAAACCACACAGATCAAAGCACGAATCTCAAAAAGCTTAAATTCGAAAGCTTAACGTAAAAAAACTCAAAACTTAAGGCTTACAGCGCCTCTCTGCTGGAATAGATTCCGCAATCTACACAACTTAAATAAATTTAATTATATTACTAATTCGCGAATTGGAAGCCTCCACGCTTTACATTAAGCTCTTCTGGTAGATAGTAAATAAATCTAAGAATATTTTTGAGTGGTGGGTTACATATTTGATTTCCGTCTCTCAGCGAACACAAACCAGGGGGAAGAATTCGAAAGTTCCAAAAATAATTCAAACAGAAAGCAAACCGCACAAATCTCTAAAAACGTAATAAGTCGGGTTTAAATTATTATTAGGGTACCGCAAGGATCAATATTGGGCCTTACATTGTGTAAATTCTGTAAAAATGCAAAGTTTTTGTTATTTTTTTTTCATTCGAGCTTCTTCATTGATACCAGTTTTATAAGTATTTTCAAAAAAATGTATTATTTTATCCAGGTTCTCCCGAGTGCACGGGGAAGCATGAGATTTGGACCAATTGCGGCAACTCCTGCGTCCAGAACTGCGCCACGTTCGACCTCAGGGGCCTCGACTGCAAGCCCGTCTGCAATCCTGGCTGCATCTGCGAGAGCGGTTTCTATCGGGATGCCGATGGAGTATGTGTCATGCCTGAGGATTGTGGTGAGACACCTTTACACATCATCACTATCGTTTTCTTCTTCCCCTTGTCTTATTTGGGTCGATGACCCATTGTTTTGACAAGGCGCTTCAGAGCCTTCTATCCTTTTCATGTTCTATAAGCTTCCTTCCAATTTGACAGTATTGACTCGTATTATTTATGAGGTACCCGTAACATTTTTTATGGACATCGTCAACATTAACGCTATAATAACCCATAAAGATTCCTATCCGCCTCTCTACCCTTGCCGATCTCTAGTGATAGTAAATAATAATGTGGTTTCGCCCTTCTGTGGGAATCTTTAATTTCTACTTCTGACGTGCAGTTAAAAGTTCTCTTTTCAAATGTTTTTTTCACCAGCTCTCGTTTATGAAGTTTCTAAATTAATAAACTCGTCTTTTAATATTTACGTAATGATTTTCTCAACTAATGTTTGAACAAGTGCTTCACAATGACTCTAATAAGTTGGTATATATACGCAAACTCATGTAGTTAATAATAATATTTAGTAGAAAATCACGTAATATTTAAAAAAAATGGACAAAATAATTAAATAACGATTAATAATTGATAATCGACCGTGGCCTAGACACAATCGATTTCTGATATTATATTTATTTATAAAAACCCTTTCTCCAAATTTCTTTGTCTTTGTTTTACGATGATACTAATTATTTGATTAGTACTGATGTTTGGGACAGCTTTTGCAATAATTTTAAATCAAAAGCTAAAAAAGCTTACCTTTTTTTACAGGATTTGACGTTTGTCGTGATCCCAATAAGCAATACACCAGCTGCTACGCTCCTTGCGGAGAGAACTGCTTTACTCTAGGCCAAAACTTCACGTGCCGATACCTATTCTGTAATCCAGGATGTGAGTGCAAACTCGGCTTCTTCAGGAACCCGAATGACGAATGCGTTTCCCCTGACCAGTGTGGTGAGTGCTCGTTTACTATTCTGGCAATTAAAATGACACTTAAGCTTGCTAGGAGAGTAGGCTCAATACAAGTGTCTACTGCAATTCATCTCGTGAATATGTTTCCAATTGAAAATTAAACAAAACTACAACTGAGGTGTTGAGAAATTTGTTTTTGCTGGGCCCTTCACATTTTTATAGTTTATTTTAATGCAAATGTTTAAATTTCAGAATGTAATGTGAACCAGCAAGTCGACATGTGTCCCGATCTCTGCATTCCTGAAACCTGTGAGAGCATCGGAAAGCCTGTCAACTGTCCTCCGTTTGATAGGGAACAGTCTTCAGTCAAGGGGACGTGTCAGCCTGCCTGCAGGTGCAAATCTCAGGACTACAAAAAAAACAACAACATGGAGTGTGTCCACATTTCAGAATGTCGTAAGTACTTATAAATAAGCCGAATTCATTTTTAATGTATTTCTTCATATCGCCTGATTACACACTACACTCGTATGGTTTGATTTGATGTGTCGTAAGTAAATAACACATTCCGAAATAAATTCTAAATCAAAATGAGAGAACGCAAGAGATTGTGTTCTTTTTGATAAGGATGCTTTGCTTCCTGGCATTCTAAGATTGCTGTAAAAGTACAAGAACTCAGTTAATATGAGCTAAACTTATTTCATATATATCCAGAAGTACTTAAAAACATAAACAATACTTATAATTTACTAACGCCGATCATGCCCTATCATATGTCATGCAATGACCTTACATATATATAGACACGTTATAGCCTTAGAATATTAATACAAAATGTGGCAAGCAAAACACACACGTTACCAGTAAATTCATCATTCAAATACTGGTCATGTACGACAAAGAAAGACATTCATAGAATATATGTGTATGAACGAAACAGAACCGAGTTTCGGACCGCGTTCCATACTTCCTTGTAATGTTGAAACGACCTCAAGCGACGCGTGACCGTTTAGTACTAAATCGGCTTAAACACCGATCATACCAACTAGCGTGATTATTGCTTGCCACTTTGAGAGCGCTACAACGTGTCTATATATATACGCAACGTCATTGATGTCATGTTCAAAATATTACTATTTTTGATATTCTTTGTTCATAAAAAATAACGATGTTTTACAAACGTCATCGTCATAAATTTGTTGTAAGAAAGAACAATTAAAAAAATTGTCACAAACCACACTCCATTCCGCTGAAATGAAATGTTTTCATTAAATACCTCCTAAATGGGAATAAGGAACGACGGCTTCCATGGTCGAGTAGTAAGACGCTCGACTACGAATCCAAAAGCGCGGGCTCAAAACCGGCGTGCGCAAATAACTTTTATTTAAATAATATGTGTCGTAACACATTTAATTCATACTAAAATAATAAAAAGTATATTTGCGGCACGTTCCAGAGTGGTAGACACTGTAAGTATCGCCGTGATGAAAGACCACTATTCAGAATTGAAACGTTGCTTGAAATAGCTTTAGCCGTGTTTGATGACCAGATCTGAATAACCAGGTAGTTCCCAACCTTCTTCTTTCCAATCTCCTTCCCCTCCCTACTACCTTTAGCCTCACAGCATACCCTATTTGGGGGTGCCATTGTCTCACTGGCTCTAGACGGTTGGAAGCAGTTGAGACTCTTGTATATTGAATTAATCACCCTGGTAAAATAACTTTTATTTTTCAGCCCAACCCTTCCCCTGTAAGGATACCGAAGAATATCACGCTTGCCCCGACAGGTGCTTGACAGATAGTTGTAGTACCACGGACGGATTCAGTTGTGCCATGGGAGGCTCGCCTTTATTGCCGTGTCATCCCCAGTGCGACTGTAAGCCCCAGTACTGCAGGAACAAAGCCCAACAGTGCGTTGATAAGAAGATTAACGGTAAGATCTTCTAGAAATATAAATGCCATGTTAAAATTTGCGCTTTTAGACGTTTACAACAATGTTCGTTGAGTAAACTAGTGTTTTGAACGTAGTGCCATACGTGCCGTACGATACGTGCAATACACAGACAGCACGAGCTACAAAGTTGTTTTGAAAGAGCCCTGCCTAGTGTGACAAACGAAAGAATGCGGCTGGTGGCATATGTGTAGAAACGCATTTTGGTAGAAGGTGAGGTTAGCTGAAAATAGTCGTCAATCATCATTGTAAGGATTGTGACTTCCAAAGAGTTTTGCCAAAGCTGTGTAGCAAACGAAAACTGTGTGTTTTTTTGGAAATAAGAAAACTGGACTAGAACACAAATTTAATAAACCTTCTACTGTAGCATACTCTGCAAAACAAATCTGCTTTGGAGAGACAATGAGGACTTTTTGTATTTGTTACTTTTGTTTTGTGTCACCTTTAATGTCTTGTTTTGCGCAGAGATATGCGGAGGGGACCCTAACGCTGCTTTCCACCCCTGCGGAGATCCTTGTCCTGTGACGTGCCTCAATAAAGACAGCCAGACCATCTGCGACAAGCCTTGCAGATACGGGGGCTGCAAGTGTAAGCCTGGCTATGTAAGAGACCTGAACAACAAGTGCATCGAAACAGAAAAGTGCCGTGAGTTCTTAATTTTCCATGTCTATTAGTTTAAAGTATTCTCTTTTCCTTTATTAAGAGAACTCACGTAATTAATGTGGTGGTAAATTATTTAGGCGTCAGTATTTTGTCGACAATATTGCAGTCATATGGAAAGACAGCCTGCATGGTCGAGTGGTAAGACGCTTGACTACAAATCCAGAGTTCGCGGGTTTGAATCCGGCGTGGGTAAATAAATTTTATTCACATATTCGTAAAAAGCATTTGCTTTGTGGCTTGCCATATTCATAATTAAAACAGAAAAACTCGGTTTTTAACCACTTTTATTCATTAATATTTTATCGACCGGTTTTGGAGGCACCCTTCCATCATCGGGACAGTATTGAAATTGATTAATATTGTCCTGATGATGGATGTGTGCTTTCGAAACCGGTCGACATAATATTGAATGATAAAAGCGGTTATAAACAAAGTTCGTCTGTTTTATTTATAAATTTTATTTAATTAATATGCGTCATAACACATTTAGTTGATTGAAAAATAAAATATATCAAATATTCAGAATTGAAAAGTGGCTCAAAATGGCTTTAGACGCCGTGTATGGTGACCAGATCTGAATAGCCAGGTACCTCCCAACCTTCCCCTTCCTCATTTCTTTACCCTTCCCACACTCCCTTCTCCTACTCCTTCCACCTTTCTTCAGCCTCACAACATACTCCTATTGGGAATGCCATGGTCTCACTGGCTCAAGAAGGTTCGGAGCATTTGAGACTCTTGTGCGTATTCATGTAAAAAAAGTGGCGCTTTGCTCATATGTCTCTATTTTCCACCTTAAAATGATTTTTTTTTCAAACTTACAACTTTGAGTAGTAGTATCTAAGCTGTTTTAATAGTGTTTAAATTTCCTAACCGTAATCTTGTAATTAACCAATGTTTGCAGCACCTTGCTCTGGGGATGTGAACGCAAACCCCTCCGACGGATGCAACTGTAAAACGGGCTACATCAAAGACAAGGCAGGGAAATGCGTTGCAGCGCCACGTAAGCATTTTCCTTGTTGAAAATACAAAGCCCAACAAAGACACGTTCCGATACAATCAACATTTTGAATTGCTGTGGATGGATATAATAGTATTGCTATCAGTTCCTCAAACGATGATTTCCTTGGTTCCAGCGCCAAAATGCGCCCTGAACGAGGTGCTGGACAAGTGTGCGCTGTGCGACGACCTCACCTGCGCCAACGTGTTTGCTGGGCAAGTGGCGAGATGCACCAAGCCCCCCGGCTGCCCCGTGGCGTGCCGCTGCAAGGCAGGGTTCGTCAGGAACGACAAAAAGCAGTGCGTCAGCACAGCGAATTGTAAGTTATGTTTTATTTGTACGGTAAAAACGATTCTTGAATTATCGCACACTCCTCGTTTGATTAACTACCCCCGCATCAGTCAACGACATTTTAGAATCCATGCATGGTCTGGAGCCCCTAAATACCTGAAAAAAACCCTTGACTCTATGCAGAAACGGGCGGTCCGTTTGATAGATTCTCCTATCTTAACAAACGGATTGCAAACTTTGGAGCACAGACGTCGGGTGGGAATGCTGTCCTTATTCTACAGGTATTTCAATGGAAGATGCTCCGAGGCACCGGTGCATAGTCGAGAAACTCGCCAAACGCGCACCCAACATTTGTACACGGTTGACATTCAATACATGAGAACTGGTCGCTTTTACGACTCGTTCTTATGTTCAACAGTTCGGTTATGGAACGATTTGCCGGCCTATATGTTTCCTCCCTCCTTCAACATGGGTCTCTTTAAGACCCAAGTTCACTCCTTCCTTTCCTCAAAAATACCCTCCACACAGCATCCCCAAAGATGACATAGGCACTGAGGGAAATTATTTCCCTCAAGGCCTCCTGTGTGGAGTTATTGTAAAAAAAAAAAATGCATCCACATTTCACAAGTTGTTTTCTTCCATGACACAGTGGTTATCTCAATGTCCAGGGTTTTTTCATGACGATAAATAGAGGAAAATAGAATCAAACCCTTCTGATTTATTAATTCATTTAACATTAACTCTCACCACATCGACATCTTTAACTCAACTATACAAAATATAAAACAAAATTTCGATGACTGGAATGCACTCAAACTCGATTATTAAAGCTAACCTCCCATCTGCTCCCGTTCTTCTTTCTTTATTCCATTCCCATGTTCTCTTCCACCTTCCTCTACCCCCACCAAAGTTGAGTTACTAAATTATAACTCTATATACATGGTGTCACACTTTATTTATAATATTTGTCATCAGTAGAGGAAAATTTGTAATTGGCATGATTCATTATTTTTATTAACATATAAATGTTAGATCATGGTTGCAAAACAATAACTTCATTTGAATGAAGGCTTTCCTTGCCATCTCAGTTTGCACCTGCTTCTTGAGATGAATTCTTTTCATTATTAAATAAAATTCCCAAATATCATTTTTCAGGGACACGTTCTATTGGTTTGGTTTGAATAACTAAGTTAGTCGTCGTTGTGGAACCTTTTGAGGCAACAAGAAACATTCATTCAATTCTATCTTTGCCACGTTAATACGACCTTTTCAATTTATTTTTTTTTAAATCTTGTGCTATCTGCAGGTATTTAGATGTATTCATCAATAATATATAATCAATAATAAACAATGTCCTGAAACACGTGGGACATCAGAAAAATGTGATCATCTGCAGCACTGAGAGAACCCAAATAAAATTTCTTTATCGGTTTGAGTATTTTCGTTTAGAAAATATATATTCATAAATATACTTTTCTGGCAGTTTTAGCGTTAAAAAAATATTAACACTGAGTCTACGCCTTGACATATTTCAAAAACAACAAAAAGCAATTCGTAGCGACTCAGTTATTTTGAAATTGACCAAAAAAAATCTTCGTTAGGATTAATATTCACCAGTTTCCCGCTTGTTCCACAAGTTTCCGAGGTATGTGTATAGTTCTTGTAGCCAGATAGCACATAAAAAAGATGGTGTACACCTGTCAATACGATTGTAAAAATTTGGTTCTTCCAGGCTGCTCTGACCCCAACTCCGAGCTGGTGAGTGCCCCCAGTCTCTGCGCGGGAGGCACCTGCGAGAACCCCGCATTGGCCGACTGCAAGAGCAAGCCTCCCGCCAAGGGCTGCCGCTGCAAGGACGGCTTCCTGAAGAGGAGCGCTACGGACGCCACGTGCGTGGCCATCAAGACTTGTCCCAAGAAGGCTCTGTCCCCTCCTGCGAAGTATTAATTTCCTTCAGCAAAGCTATACGTTCTCGTTATCTACGTATAAACTAATATAAGAAAGATAAAAGTAAATCATTGTAATGTTTTTTTAACCCGTCGCATTATTTAAAATGTTTTTGCATAATATATTGGTGTTCTGGTAATATTAGTATAAAGATGATTGATTTTCGACATGCCTTTCTAATTTTTCTACCCACGCCTAAAGTAATACGGTGGTTTGGAGATGAAGAAATAGTCAAGTCGATTTTGAAGAGCATTGTTGTTATAAAAGGAGATTCATGGAAAGTGGTGGATAGAGAACGGGAAAGATAAAAATCTGAATGTGGAAATATGGAATTATCTTAAAACCAAACTCTCAAGTTTTTAATAAGAGCAGTCCGGTAACGTTCTCCTTGCAAACAGTGCAAATGGAACATGCAACAAACGATTCCCTTGCCTCTCGGGAAAACTGAAACAAAGTTGTATTTTATTGTATATGTTTATTATTTGGACATGACACTTTACTTTGTGTGTTGCAGCAATTAAACAGCCTTTTTTAAAGTTGTATAATGGTAATGGATAACGGGTAGTGGGATATTTCAAATCTGGTTACTTGTCGTTTTAAGAAACATTTCGATTGTGCTTTGTGGTACCTGAGACAATCTGTTTCAAGTGGATAGTAAGGTGGTTATTTTAAAATTAAAGTCATTTTCCATTCAATCGTATATTTTCACGACACATGTAGTATATACAATTTCTTTTACAGCTTTTATTTGATTAATAATTAATACATGCCATTTAAATTAAACGCATACATTTAAAGTTCAGTTGTTTATAAAAACAAGTACTGTTTGTGAGAAAAGAAAAGTAATTTTCTCAAAACGCTAACATGGTTCGATGTCAACAAGAGCCATATGTTGCAACCATTAAAATATATTTGTATGTTAACTCTACATGGGAGGCCCTAGAAGAAATCATTCCCTTCAGGGCGTATGTCGTCTTTGGTGATGCTGTGCGGAGGGCACTAGCTATTGCGGCAAAGCTCGAAAAAGGTTTCCCAATCTTATGTGGAACATAATTCCTAGACCAAATTGCGTTTCAAGTAAATGTGTGTGCCTCTTCTTCATTATTTTTCAAATGTGCAACAAATTTATTTTTATCACAATAAGCAAACACTTTGTGGATCGGCATGATTAATTAAATAAAAATACACGTTGTTTAAATCCACTTTTATTTTGCTATATGTCAACTAGTTTCGATTCAGCGGAATCTTCATCGGGACTTAACAATATACTAATGAAATAAGAGGAAATTTAATGATAACCATATCTAAGTAACCAAAAAAAAATTAACTTATAGTCCTATCTTAAACATGTTTCCCTTCTCCTCCACCTCTCCCTCCCCTCAAACTTGACGTTCTGCTACCCTCTCTATCTTCCATGGTTTCCCCCTCGCCCACTTAACTAAATACATTATTAGATACATTCCTTTTGTCCTATTGTTATATTTTTGTCTCCTTCCTAATATTATATCTCTCTTTTCCCCATTTTCACCACTATGCATATATGCACATTCCTCTTATATCATTAGTATATTTTTAAGTCCCGATGAAGATTCTGCTGAATCGAAACTAGTTGACATATACCAAAATAAAAGTGGATTAAAACAACGTGTGTTTTTATTTAATTAAATTTATTTTTCACTAATGATATTAGAATTCTGTTCACATTGACAGGCTAGGGTAGATCAATACTTTTGAAGTAATAAATAACAGATTAATTTTGATAGTTTATTTTGACACTTTTACAACTTGCAGACTAACCCCGTAATAATTAAAAAAAATATGAGTGTATACAAATAATATCAAAGAAAAACATATCAATAAAATACAAGTGACTACGCAGGAGTAGGCAGAGAGGATATACCGCCATACAATTCTGTCTTGGCAAACACTCCTTGTTCCATTCACATTTATACATCGTATCATACATACTCTTCTGTTATTCTGACTCTTCACATGGCCCGACTCAATTATTTGATTCAGTTGATCGTGTCATGTCTTCCTCAGGCGTCCCCGATCTCTTCCACCATTTACTTTCACGACACACATTCTTTTTACACTCCTTTTTATTCGTTCATCGGCTCAACATGTCCAAAACATCTAAGCATCCCTTTCTTAATCCTTTTCATTGCGCTTACATCAGCCTTGCATTCGTTCTGGATATCCACATTTTAACCCATACACACATAGTTTTACTGCACATACGCCTCAGGGATCTCATTTCTACAGCGTTCATTCTACTTTTATCCTTTCTACGGCACTTTCGTGTCTCGCTGCCATATATCAGGGTTGGTAAAAGCGCTGCATTGTAGACTGCTAGCTTCGATATGCACAGTAAAAAAAAGCCATTTGAAGGCTCGACCTAAGTATTTGATTCACTTGATCGTATCATGTCTTTCTCGAGCGTCCCAACATCTTCTTCCATTCCCTTTCGGGTAATATATTATTTTCACTCTACTTTCTTCGTTCGTTCGCTCTACATGCCCAAACTAACTAAGTGTCCTTTTCTTGATCCTATTCATTACGCTTACACCAGGATTGCATTCTTTCTGGATGTCTACATTTCAACACGATCATACAAGGGCATTAAAACATATAAAATGACAAAGGTGACCGAACCGTCAAAAGAATATTATAAAATACATTTATTCAACAAGTGTGAGGCGTCACTTACAAGTAAATGAAAATTCATCACGAATATTAAACGTACATTTAACACCCTTAATAACAGCTCATTTTCGCAATTAATCCCTTAAATTAATGAGGAAATAGCGTTTGATGATAACATAGCCGTTAAATAAATCGTAATATTGCCGTAATGAGTGCCACCAACCTTATAATGGTGCTTACACATGAACGTGAGTCACAAAGCAATCAAAAATAACAGTTACTAGCAATACATTAAAGTAATATAATATTCAGTGCTTGGATTCAAAAATTTACCAACCGGATGGCCCAATAATTTTTCATCAACGCAAATGGAAATTTATCTATTTTTTTAAAATTGTGCAGGAACATGACGCGGAGTTTTAAACAGTTATGGAGAAAACTTGGAATGACAATTTAGTTTCCTTCAACGTAAGCAATTTTTCCAACAAGCCTTCCATTAACATGCTTGGTCTGACTTTTAGCCACCAGCTCAGGCATGGCGACTCAAAGTAAGTGTTAGTCTCTCAAAAACTGGTCGTACTTTACAAGTCTCGCAGATACTTTAATAGTATACAACTGCTGACCTTGTAAAAATCGCAAGTGCGCCCCACTGTTGAGTTTGGTAGTCATATCTGCCACCAAAATACCTGAAAAAAAACACTTGACTCTGTACAGAAACGAGCGGTCTGTTTGATTTATTCCCCCATTAAGATTATTCCCCCTTAAGAGAAACGGATTGCAAGTGTGACAGATTTAATCTTTGGAGCTAGGCGTCGTCAGGTGGGAATACTGTCTTTGTTCTATCGGAAACTTGGGAAACTTGGGTCATTGATCTTTTCGGTGCCGGTGTACAGCTGGGAAACTTACCAAACGCGGACTCAACATTTGTACATGGTTGGCATTCGATACGTGAGAACTGGTCATTTTTACGACTCGTTCCGTGCTCAAGAGCTTGGGTATATAATGATTTGCCTGCCTCTGTGTTTTCTTACATGATTTTTACAACGTGAGTTTTATACTTCATCCCTCAACTCTTCAATACACCTTTTTCCCAAACAAAACTTTCCACACAGCAAACTCAAATATATAACATCAAGTGCGGAGTTAATGTAAAAAAAAACTGTAATGCTTCTTGTTCTGCATATTGTGGAGGTTAAATTGCGGTTTTTAGGTTTGTATTCGTATAAGTAACTGTATGAACCAAAATAAATATGCCTTTCATGTTAGAATGAGGCAGTTTTTCCAAGATTTTAAAAATAATACAGAAATTATTCAAATATTTAAATTGGATAGACGGAGATGCGAAAAATATAAAAGGTGGTAAGAAAACATAGCACGATTGAGTAGGTTGTTAATTCTTGAGTAACAGCATTTCAAAAGTCAGAACAGGTACGTATGCTTGAGGCAACGTAAGAAAGTAGATTAAGCAATGAATGTTTGCAATGACAGAATCGTTTTGCTTTCCATCCTACCGTTTAATATGGAAGTGATTAGTTTGTTTATTTATTTTAGTGATTTGTAACTTGTGGCTTATAGTTATATTTAACGGTTCTGTTATTAAAACAAAAACCAAAAACTTTCAATGTGTTATTGATAAATATACTCGTACATTAATTTCAACACCAAAAATAATATATCTATCAATGAATTATTCCAAAAGCAATAAATAAATCTTTAAAATAGTTTTTTCTATATTTTTCTGATACTGGCTGAAACCGTTATTTAATAAAATTATAGCTATAATTCCGGAGCCAGTGGAACTATACCATCCCCAATAAGTATCTCAAAAATTTATAAGAAGTTACTGGTTTTTCACAGCGACCCCGAGCACTGGAAATATTATTTAGGATAATAATTCCAAATACGATTTCTTGTTAGTACAAAAACCGGAGCAGCGTTCCGGTTTGTTCTTAATTAAATTTAAGCACTGATAACATTACATAGAATAATTTATACATTTTCTTTGGCTAAATCAATTTAATATCATGTGGGTTTTGAAAATCCAACTTTTACCATCACATACATTAATGATCTTATCAAATATAGACACCTTAGTTGGAATGACGTAAAATTTACCTGTTTTCAAATATTTTTTTTATTTACAAAATAAATAATACGTATTTTTACAAAAATTATCACACCAATTTATCGATATAAATGTTTATAAAATATAGGAAGTTCATATAAATATTTTTTAGGTAAGTACTAACATAACATTATTATTTAGCTATATTCCATATTTTCAGTTTTCAATGAAGCTATAGATTCTCATAATATATTAACTCCCGTTCAATATAACTGGAGATGAATGACAGCGCTAAAATATGAATATCACTGAACAGTTAATCCCTAGAAGGGTGATGTAAATCGATTTCAAAAGAAACAGATGTAACCGATTTACAAAAAAAAACATTTTGACTCCCAATTCCCATACAGGTCAAAGAACTTCATTATCTGTTTGAGAGATAAAGTAGGGAAAATATGAACTTACTTCCTCCCAAAACCTACATCTATCGGTTTATCCCTACAGTGACTGAAATAATACAAAAGTAAAATGACAATTTAAAAATACAAAAAACGTTCAAAGATATTTACTCGAGCTAGTGATTTCACCACCAATGGGCAAATTTTGATAGTAAAATGTACCACTACAAAAAAACAAATCCTTGAGAAATATAACATTGCGTAGTTCCTATTTTCCTCACCGAAGAAATATTAAGGGTCAGCACCAAAAATACACATTTTTTGGCTTTCAAGTACAAGCAAAACTGCACATTATTTATATGTTGATTCTTTACGGGTAGTTAGAAAAGTGCCTAAGGTTTCCAGTGAATACAACTCTTAAACAGTAATATTTTGAATTCTTTACGACATTCATACTAGAATTTTAAGTAAAACGTTTAAAATACCTTTGCTAGTTTTAAAACTGCACCTTTTATGGATATTTTATGATGCTTTTCTTAGAATTTAAAGGATTACAATTAAAATTATATTCACTGGAAGCCTCAAACATCTTAAATTACACATACAAAATATGCAGATAAATCATTTGTAGTATTGTTTGTCATGGAAAGATATAAAGTAACGTTTAGCGTCATTATTGAGTGCTGACTCTTAATAGTCGAACGTTTAAAATATTAAACAAAGTAATTAGATTTCATAAAATGTAACAAAAAATAAGGTAGGTTATCTTTATTGGTTTAAATAAGCAATTATTATATCCTCCTTCATACAATATAATTAACATAACACCATAGCTTATAAACGTAGTGTCGTACTAATTTAAATATCCACATCATCATCAATGTCCACGAAGTTTCTAATATTAAAAATCTTTAACTAATGTGACAAAAGAAAGGTTCATTTCAAGAAAAATGTAACAATAAAAAAGGTTTACCTAATATTATGACTTATATATTATACTGTCTAATTTAATCCCGTGCGCTCAAGAATATACAATACTTAGTGGCGGCCAATTCATATCTTTGTGAAGTTTTCTAACACTGAATAATAACTAGATAAAACAACGAGATTTCTTAAATAATGACACATTGAAATACATACATTATTCCATACAACCAATCAATATTATTTGTTAGAAGTTATATTTTCATTGTGATAATATCTTACCTAGAATTATGATTACATAATAAATATTTTCAAAAGAGGTATTTTATTTAAAAAAAGGAAATAATGACATTTTAATTTCTTATCCTAAACAGTAAGCTCGATAAAGTTAGATTCTCTTGGAATTTACATAAGTTGTTCCAAATTAAATCTTTGGAGATGGGTGTCTTGAGAATCTAGTCACTATTATATGTATGAGTATTTGTTTTAGAATAACTTATAAAATAGAATCGATAAATTTAAGATATTATATTAGCACCGCTTGAAATTCAATAAAATAATGTTAAGACGCTCGACTGCGAATCCAAAAGTCGCGGGTTCAAACCCGGCGTGCGCAAACAACTTTTAATATAAATAATATGTGGCATAACATATTTAATTCATACAAAATAATATAAAGTATATTTGCGGCACGTTCCAGAGTGGTAGATACTCTAAGTATCGCCCTGGTGAAAGACCACCATTCAGAATTGAAATGTTGCTTGAAATGGCTTTAGCCGTATTTTTCGATCAGATCTGAATAGCCAGGTACTTCCCCACCTTCATCTTCCCCATCTCCTTTCCCTTCCTACTACCTTCAGACTCACAACATACCCCAATTGGGAATGCCATAGTCTCGCTGGCTCTAGACGGTTAGGAGCAGTTGGGACTTTTGTCCGGTATTCAATATATTCTATTTTATTTTTTAAACACTGGTTAGATAAATCCTTTTTTTCCCATAGAAATCAACATAGCACGTTTATTTCAGTATTTAATCAAATACGGCTGCTAAGAAAAAAACTTTATTTCAAACTTTTCAAATGAAAGCTTATTCCACATTATTTTTCGGTGTTTCATTTTCAGCGAGAGAATAAAAATATTTTTCTTTTGGCGATTAAATGTACCTGAATAATGGAGGTATGTAAAATTATAATAACGGGAACCGAATCTTTTGTTGAAATTGGCCTGGCGTGAGTTGAGGTCTCAATAAACTATTCTAAACGATCTCTCTCAATTCCGCCATCCAATATTTATTAATTTTTTATTGCAAAAGTAACCAACAGTAGGTAGCAGAGACGACAATTTGCTTTTGAAATCCCCCCCAGTTCGACCCAATATAAAAATGTTACGCAATACAAAATTTGGCCTTGCCAATAATAAATTAAATTACCAACGAGCATTATGTTGTTTTGTCGGTCCGTCCCAAATAAAGCACTTTATCTTCAAATATGATATTTTACAGAATTCTTGTTTTAAGTAATTTTAGGAAATATTTTAAACAATTTAAGCACACATTTTAAGAAAAAGTTATAATGACGATTGAAAATACATTTTCGTGGGATAATTTTTTTCAATATTATTATAAAATATCTTCAATTGCTGATTACTTTACGAAATACCCCTCATTTTAATTAATTGTACGAACGATTTAATTTAAAAAAAATCTATACAAAATAATATTAGAGTTCCGAAGAATATTTTTCCTTATACAATATCAAATCTATTCATATTTATTTTAATTCTCATCAACATTAACTTACTTACTAGGAAACCTATTCAATAATTTGTTTAGCATAAATTAAGTAAAGTATTAACCAGCAACATTTAATTAGTCACAAGATATTGGAAATCATTTATTAAGATTGTGTAATCAATCTTTGGTTAGTTCTTGCAGTGATTTACTTCCAATACGTTTTTACTTACGCTCTGTACTTCGACGTTCGCCTTCTCATTGAAAGAATCTTTGACGTGAGGTGAAATGGAGCCGAGGCGAATGGGGTCCGATGAGCTGCGGAATTCCACTGAATTCGGTGGAAATGCTGGGTCCTTGTCGGAATTTTGTGGAATTTTTTGGCCAAGATGGGTATTGGGTGACATATTTGAGTCCACTCCGTTGGAATTTGATAAGACATTGAAACCGTTAGAGTTTGTTGATATCCTGTCGTTTGTTTTGAAGGCTGTCGGGGACCTCTTGGGGTCGTCGGAGGACTTCATCTGCAGGGGGTGGTGGGTGGTGTAGTTGACGGTGGGGGACGGGGAGAGGGGGCCTTCCGAAGAGTTGCTGTCTTCGCGGAGGACGGAGAGGGCGGGAGGAGGGTGCGAGAGAGACGGGCGATGCAGCCCCCCCTCCCGCCACTCTCCTCACACGAGGGTGTTCTCCATTGCAGAGTTGTGGGGCTGGATGAACAATGTTTTTTGTTTTAGTATTGTTAGACATTATTCATTTTTTAGTTTTGAAACAATGACACTAACAAAATGCATGCTCGTAGAAATATCAGTGTATATCTTCAATTAGAGAAATCAAGATACTAGAATCAATCACTCGATAAATCAACCAATAAAGTGTTTGCGGGTGTGTTCGGTGTATCCGAAGTAAGTTCGAATTTGACTTACTTCGGATGAAATTGATCAAACTTTTTCAAACATAGAAATACTTTTTTGAAGAGATAATCATTTTCATTTGCCTGTCTGGGGCCTAGGACTAAAAAAATGAATTGTTAAACATTACAACTGCCATATAGCAAATAATTCAACACTCGTCACACACCAACATTAAACCAGGGTTTAACTCCGACACACACCGGCACAAAACACGATCATTAAATCAAATACACCTATCGTCATTTACTCAAACCACTAAATTTGGAATAAGCTTCTTACTCATCGCATATACGCAATACAACGCATTAGCTAATGAATGAAAACTTCTTGTTGCAAATAAAAGAATATTGGAAAAGGCACTAAAGGGCTATTTTCTCAAAGAACTTTATAAATCAGTGATATATCCTTTCTGTAATAAATGGGGGTGAATGTCTTTTTTTCTTATTGTAATGATGTTATGTAATTATTCTCTACTCTATATGGAACAGTTTCAGAATAATAATGTACGTTGTATAAATAGTAATAATAAAAACAGTGAATTTATAAAGCGCAGTTTTGTAATAGTTCACCTCAAGTGGGCTTCACACATAATTACCTCACCTAATACGACAAGGAGAAAACAAAATAATATGTTTCAAAATTAAAACCATCTAAAATAATAATAAAAAAGTTCAGATACGGGATAAGAGTGCATGTATACATACACAGATTAAACAATTTACTAGAAACTAAGGGTGTAAAAATCCAAATGAAAAGTACGTATAAATAGTGTTAAATTTGTTAAGCCAAAGAAAAGGAAATAATATTGAGGACAGTTTTCGTGTTGATACTTTAAAACATCAATATTCAAGTATTATAAGTTAAAAATTCAAAAAAATTCAAACTGTATGAATATAGCAAGTAAAAAATAACATGAAAATATGTTATGAAAATGAGTATAGGATTTTCAGTATACCCACAAGGAAGAATAAAATCGAAACTTGGCAAAATTAAGAACGTTTAACAGATATATGTCTTTTAATTTTATTTCTACGTAAATGAAGATATGTTTTATATGCAGTTTTTTTTTAAACAATTATTTTTTCAAGACTCTATTGATGTTTCCTCTTACAAATGTCTTAATTTATTTAGCTCGGTGGTTATTGGCCTGTAAACCTTGGTAATGAAGGAGCTAAAACTGAGTAATTGTTTCTTTCCCGAAACAATAAAGGTTTGACGCCAAATTAATCTTCCACTTAACACTATACCTGTCCGGAGATTTCAATTAAGCTAACATCTTCGTATAATATAGAGAAGTGAACATTTTACTGCGGTATCGTAACTCACTTAATAGAATACTGCCTCATCACTGTGTTTATAAGTCATTAGTTACCTTGAGATAAAGCAAACGTAACTTGATTAGATTCTTACTATTTTGTAGGTAGGCACTTTGCTATTCATTTCTAAGTGATTTGTGGATCGAACGCACATTTTAATAAACATTAAGGTGTACTATAAACCAATTATTACTGTAACCACGCACATGCTTCTTTAAAACTTGTTCACTGGAAAGTTCCCTTTCATCGGATGTGTTGTGATCAATATTTCACGCCTTTCAAAAAGAGTAATTGCCCGTTCACTCCCTCCTTTTTAATTGTACTTTCTTGACTCCCCGAATTGCAAATACTGTGGTCTAGGAGTGGAAACTTTAATCACAAACTTTAAACATCTCAAAACAATGTATTTCTAGAATTATCTCCCCGCTATTCAACATTATCTCTTCTAAGTTGGAACCTTACTTCAATCTTTCTAATTATTTTGAAATATGCCCATTAAAATAACACCATAGTAAGGTGCTTTTCTTTTCTCAATGTATTGAAACAATGAACAAAAACATCCTTGAAGGGGTATTTTTTGTAAAAAAACGACCAACGTTCGTATTTTTTCTGCTATTTTTATTGTTATTCATTACTAACTAACTTACTAACCATCACGCTGTTTCTCCGCAGGGGTAGGCAGAGAGAACGGACCGTCATACAACTCTGTCTTGGTACACACACCTTGCTTCATTCACATTCATACGTCTTTTCATTCATGCTCTTGTGTTATTTTGACTCTTCACATGGTCGACTAGTATTTTTTCAAATAAATACAAACATTCCCGGGTTACATGTATAAAATGTCAATATTTGAAAAACTGCTACCGCCATCATAATAAGCGGAAGATGTTGCTTGTGCAATGACGGAGGACTTAGCTAGCAGAGGAATCGAGCCCACGACGCCCAGGTGAGATTCCGACGCGTTTGTCCACTTAGCTACCAACCGGTCGATTTGATCAATTCGATTGTGCAATGTCTTCCTCGGGCGTCTCCGACTTCTTCTTCCATTCACTTTCGCGTGATATACTATTCTCACACTTCTTTCTTCGTTCATTTGCTCTACATGCCGAAACCATCTAAACGTCACTTTTTCACCCTATTCATTACGCTTACATCAGCCTTAAAAGTCAAGTCAAATCAAATTTTGAGTTAAATATGCAGAATTATTCCTTAGATACATATCTAGCAAGGAAAATGAGATGAGTCAGAAAATAAAATAACGTGCGATTTTTTTTTTCAAATGACATATGACATGACCTGATGACATGAAAAAAACTAAATTCCTAAATTTTGTTTTGGCTCTCCTGAGAACCTGCATTTTTTACTCATTCCGTTCTTCTTTTGGCTCACAGAATATAAGCGTAGAACACGTTGAGTAAGAAACTCATAGAAAATGATAATAAGCGCCCTTGAGGTGATATTTCACAAAAATGGCGCTGTATAAATTAGCCAAGTATTATTATTTATTTTAATACATATAAGAAAATGATTTTATATTTGTAAAAGAAATACAAATGAAGGTGCCATATAGAAGCACAAGAATTTTCTTTATTAGGGTGGTATTTATCATTAACTAGAACATTGTACATAGTATATAAACTGAATTAATATTATATCAACTGTTAGTGTTAAGTAAAAATGTATATTTTAGCAACTGTTAGTATTAAGTAAAATGTATGTTTTTGTAAAAATGAAATAAATAAAAAAAAAAATAATAAAAAAAAGATATGGAATACAACGAAATAAAAAAAAATACAAAAAAAAGAAATGTGAAAAAAAAATCAGGCAGTGGTGATGATCAGGTCAATGAGGAGAAGTTCTTTCAAGAATCAATAGGATTTCACTTCTAATGATAGACAGTGTTATCAAAAACCCAGATCCCCACTCTATTAAAGCAACATTTACCTGCAGCAGCTTGGGGCTGATGGAGTTGGGCGGGCGGGACACCATGCTGCCCTTCATGGACCCGGCGGGCAGCCCCACCAGCGTGGTGGTGGTAGTCTCCGAGGCGGTGGACTCCCTCTTGTGGTATATGTTGGTAGGCTGACTGTACAGTCTTCAGTCAGGCGGGACAGGACATAAGGGATGTTGTTAGTAGTGCAAAGATTTAAAAAAAAATTTTGTGGAGTGAAATTACGTAAAAGATACACTTTTTGGTAAACTTGTTTTTTTACAAAGCGATGTCATATCACTTTTTTGAATTATGAAAATGAAATATCATTTTGTTAAATTTTGACTAAAACGCACAAATTTACCGTTATTATCTCAGCGGAGCTTAATGTTAGGTGATCTATTTATTGAAACGTGATAAAAAAATACAACATCAAGTAAATATAAATAATATGTAATTAATTCATCGCATTGGAACATAAAACCTGGTTCTCACTACTTATATTATTGCTGAAAAACGATCAGAATAAAAAAAAAAAAGTTTTACCGTAAGAATATTAATGACACGGGTCCAATGACGTTAGATATATTATGGACATGTTGTAGCGCTCTCAAAGTGGCAAGCAATAATCAAACTAGTTGGTGTGATCGGTGTTTAAACCGATTTAGTACTAAACGGTCACGCGTCGCTTGAGGTCGTTTCAACATTACAAGCAAGTATGGAACGCGGTCCGAACTTCGGATCTGTTTCGTTCATACACATATATTCTATGAATGTCCATCTTTGTCATGCATGACCGATATTTGAATGATAAATTTACTGGTAACGCGTGTGTTTTGCTTGCCACATTTTGTGTTAATATTCTAAGGCTACAACGTGTCTATATATATAACGTCACTGCACGGGTCAGTTTTTATTATCCTTTAATATTAACTACTCACATCCAGAGTGCATCCTCGGAAACGTTTCATATTTTTGTTACAGATTCATCAAAATTAATTCAAATGTGTATCTCACCCAACCCCCCCCCCTTTTTTTAAGAGTCTCCATAGATGGAGTTATGCTATCGACAAAAAAATCAGTAGCTTACTTTATCAGTACTATTGCTCAAGCAAATCACGTAATAAAACATCAAATCCTTTAACTGTTAGTACAAGTAAAAACGAGATTTTTATGACATTTTATCGTTTATTTCATTTCATGATACCTTAATAACATTCTAATTCATCTACATTTTAACATTAGGTATTACATTTGGTAAATTTAAAATAGGTACACTGATTGTAATTCAAGCAGTACAAAGTTTTCGTTCTAGTTTGAAATACAAATCAAAGTTGTTATATAAGCGAATGTTACTTTTATCAGCAGAACTAATTCTTATTTTACAGTTTTTTAATAAACGTTATTTGGATACAGTCTTTTTTTGTTTCCTTCAAAACACAAGATAACAAATTCAAAGTGCAACAGTTAGTTATTAATGTGATTATTAACATATTGTGAATAAATAAAACATAGTTATTTAAATGTAAAGTAAAGTTTTTTTCCTATTTTTATAACACTAATATAATCAGGTTTAATTTTGTACTTAAAATTTAAGTAGTTATAATTTCATGATGTTTTAAATTGTTTTCTAAGTATTAGAATTTATTATTTATTATTCATCTTGAAGCCTAGGGATCTTGTATGGCAGATTGCAGGTACAACCTCAAAAGGAGAGCCTATGAAAAATTTATTCTTTTAAAATTTATTCAAGAAAATTTTCCAGGAAATCGGGAGCATTAATTAATGATAATGTCTTACTAATCTAAAAGTAGAAAAAGGTGTTAAAAAATTCTTAGGGGCTAATGAATAATTGGATTTTTTATGTAAAAAATATCCTTTTGATCTTCAATTGCGTTAAACCTTACCAGATGCCAACCTAGAACGATAAAAATCCAATGTAACCATTTTACACAATATTTTCTTTTCTAGTGGAAATGCTAAAGGTTGTATGTGTTCCCATATAGGTAAAATACATTTGGCATTTTTTAATTTTTACTATTTATTATCTTAATTTCAAAAAAGCAATCAAAAGAAAAAGTAACGCATCAAGAACAAGATTTTCGCATTATAAAATCGTTCGAGAGAGGAAGATGTGTTTTTCAATTCAAATTGCTAAAGGTTGAAATTTAATGAAATGGTGTTGGCTGGTGACTATTTCAGATGCTTTATTTGATGACATTTTTCTACCATTATGCTTCTGCTTCCCAATTTCACATTTTTTCAGCATTGCACAGTTCTAGTAGTCTCATTAAACGGAAGCATACTTACTTACAAGTTGTATTGCAACTGGAGTTAAGCTTGTCTCTCAAAAGCTTCGTGCACTGTACACCGTTAAGAGGACACTGGTACTACAGTAATTGCAGTGCACAACTGTTGACACTGCAAATCTTAAGTGCACTCCACTGTTGAGTTTGGCGACCACTTCTGATTTCGAAGTGGTCCATGGAAACCTGAAAACGGCCTAAAACTCTATGTTAAAAGGGCAATCCGTCTTGCAGTGAGAATCCTGTTTTTTTTTATCGTATGGATTATGCTTAGACAAACTAGCGTAGTATTGTTGTTCCTTTCGGCATTGGTGAAAAGTTAGAGATTTTTTTATACTTACCTCCTACAGCGTAAGGACTTTAGGAAGTTTCTGGTTCATCTCTATAAGAATTCTCTCTGAGACCTACGTGAAATAGATATCACAGATCCTTCTGTGTGAAGATAATATTACAAAAAACAAAAGCATTGATCAAATGCAGTGAAACTATTAAACAGAAATAATCACTTAACTACTACTTACTGTCATCTCGTCAAACATCTTGGGCAAGCGTTTTGTCTCGTCAAAATTAGGTAAATCTGTTTTAAACCTATAGAAACACGGAAAGAAAATGAATTTATCCTCACATCGCCTTTCGTTTGTCCTGTTTAGGTGGGTCACATCGCCTCAAGACGCCCCCTGGCGTCACTATTCTAGAATACATCAGCAGCCTCCGCACATTGTAGGCACAGCCTCTTTAACATAATTTACCTAAATGTTCGACCTTGTAATTTCGATAACCTTCACGTATAAAGCCATTTCTTAATTCCGTCCTAAACGCTAATAAATTTCGTTTGTGTAATAAGAGATGAATTCGTTCTACTCAGATAACAATTGTTTTCCAACAAATAATGTGCCCCCTATATGTGGAAATACGTGCGAGTATTAGAGCAATAATATACCAGGAGAAATAGCTTTGCGAAACAGTGTAGTCAGGACTGTTGATTTTTTTCTGACTCGGCCGTGACTTGAGTTTTCATAGACACATATTTTTACATCCATTTATAGCGCATGTCAGCATAATGTTTTGTTTATTTATATAACCACTTTTCCACAGTATTGTTATTAAAAAAACAGGGTACAACCTCAAAAACCGTTGAGTTATATGTCGCATAACAAAACGCAGTGGGCGGAGTCGCCGGAGACGCGGGATACGGAAAACATGCTTACATACCGAAAAGTGGTGCGATATTATGTGACAACTTGTCTTGTCTCTTTCTCTCTCGCGGTTTACGACGTAAGCCCCCGGAGAATGTGATTTATCGTAAATTTGTATAGGTTGGGTAAAAATATTTAGCTCTCTCTCCGTGTATATTCTTACTCCAAGACTCCAACCTAAATTATCTTTTACAGTTGCTCTCCCTAGATATATTCTAACTCCAAGCGTCCGACTATACCGAAATAGCGCTCTCTAACTTGAGGCTAAAAGAGACATACAAAAAAAACACACACATTACTACACATAATATTATTTCACGTACACTGAAATTGAAAAAAAAGAAGTTATAATCTCTCAAACATTAAAAAGTTCACATAATTTTTTTTTTAGTTATTGCACTTTTAAAACTGTTTATCGTTAATTTGTGGGGGGAATTCATTTCAATATCCGAAGAAGTCAGTAGCAGGGGAAATTAAGTTATGAACGTTTTTCTTGAATTATTTAAAAAGCCAAGAAAGTCTTTAATAAGACTTCCTTAGCTTTTTAAATAAAGACTACCTCGAAAAGATTTTAAAATGTTATTGTCATGAGATGTAATAACAGAAGAGTTTCTATGAAAAGACATGATATACAGAATAATGAAGCAAGAAGTGTGTTCCAAGAAAAGGTTTTGCCTTCGAAGGGAAAAACAGCTATTCCACGTTAAAATAGTACCATCAGTACCAGATATAAAAAATGAAATACAGTTTGCTTAATTATATAAAGCAGTATTAAACTCAATGCAGCTTCGCTTTTTATTTTATTTCATCAATATTAAAAAAGCCACATAAAATAACTATACCTAGCAGAACTTTAATAATCGCATTTCATTCAAATGATTTATTCACTTTACGAGTATGTTAAAATAAAAATTTACTTGTGATTTTCTAGTATGAATAATTCAAGAGTCGTTTGAGGATTTTATTAAAATTAAATTTATTTAAAAACGTCCTCGTTGTGCTTTGTTTCGGTTTTCTCCTGTCTTGTATCCTAACAACTCAATATCCTTACTGTCTAGTGAAAACCATATACTCATTGTCTAAAAATATTGATTGTTCTTTTGTTACTTGTTATATTTACACTGTTTCCATTTTTAGAATCGTTTACTTATAATACTTGAATATCAATGTTTTTGAGTACCAACATGTTAACTGTCCTCAATCCAATTTCCTTTTCTTTGATTTAACAATGCTGTTGATATAAATTCGTACGTTTTATCTGGATTTTTATACCCTAAGCTTCTATCTAATTGTTTTTTAATTTGTTGATGTACACTGCACTATTATACCCATATCCGAACCTTTTCTCTTATTAATAATGATGACGATCATACATTTAGATAGTTTTGATTTATACACAAATTATTTATTATTTTCTCCTTGTATGTTAGTCATATTAGCTTAATCAATTAAGTATGAAGCGCACTTGCAGTGAAATCTCACAAAACTGCGCTATGTAAGTTAACTGTTATCATTATTATTAGGAGAGACTGAGAAGTAGCCCAAGACAGGGACGCCTGGAGGCGTCTTATCAAGGCGATGGGTTGCCGGCCTGAAAATGACAAGGGAAAGTAGATGATAATGATGATGAAATGCACGTTAGGTTTCAATAATTATCTCCCTTATTGACAAATCGTTTCCTTAATCCTAACTGTATTGGCATAGACGCGTGTCTGTGTGATAGAGCATAATATTGTATCAATAGCCAGGGACAAAACGTGACGAGAATAGTCTCACTATTTTCCTGAAATTCACGATCGCATTATTTGACACATTACCAAAACGAAAACGTTTCGAATGTGACAGCAATTCGAAACGACTTTACGAGGTATTTTTTTTTCTTAAATACGTGATGGCAAGTCGAGTTTGGTTTAAAGGATGGAGTTTTTTTTTAACATATTTGTGTGAAAAATCACCCCGAAAGCGCTGTACAAATCTTAATTCCAAGGCTCCATTTTATTTCTAACTGCATAACTATAATATATATCATATTAATACCTATTTTTAATAATATTGGATAACTTTTACAGCGCCGTTTTCGTGGGAAAATTACCTCAAGGGCGCTGTACAGAGATAATATAACAAATAATAATAATATTTTATTTCAGCGGAACAGAGCGGTGGGTTCAATACTTAATAAAATAAATTCAATAAAATAGGTTTAATACTCTGTCTGCCATTTAAATAATAATAAATATGAGTTAAATGATAACAATGATAAAGATAACATAAAATACAGTAAAATAATAATTACAATAAAAGTAAAAAATAAGAAATAATTGATAATAATAGTAAAAGAGCATATTCAATTACATAAATAAATAATAATGGAAGTGAGAAAATAACTTTTACGGCGGATTGAAGGAAATTCTCCACCTGTGTTCTCGGATTACCGGTAACGCTGTATCGTTCCGGCCACTCTGCGACGCATCAGAGCAGCGAACCCGTGTACCCTTCCCTCTGCAAACATCTGTGAGGCGCAGCATCGCCAAGGAAGACCGAAAAGCGCCCTGTACGCGCGGTTGTATTGCACTCGGAGCGTGCTCATGACTGCTTGTGTGTATCTGGTACCGAGCTCATACCAAAGCATACTTACCTGGCAGGTCACTTAAGATAAACAACATTATTTTAGTTGTTTCTAGTATGGTAAAAAATATACAGTTGGGCGCTCAGAGGACATGATATTGGCACGTTATTTTTGGTGTTTTAATTTAAATTGTTTATTTATTTTTCTTAAGTTAGATCACATCATTGTGTGTTCTAATATAAAAGATTTAATGTATAAACAGACATGATTTTTTTTTAAACATATTTTCTGATGACATTTTATTTATGTTAATTAGATTTTAAGGCACGAGAGAGAATTTCATATACATACAACTGTGAATTTATTCGCTTGCTGAAGCAAGCGTCCTTGATTTAAGAGTTTATTAAGTGCAAAACTTTATTAAGAGTCTATATAAGACTATGGCACAAAATGTTGTGGGGCTGAAAGTCGTGGTTAATGCAAGGAGTTAGGTAATATAAAGGTTTGGAAGTACCTGGATATTCAGATCTGGTAACAAGACACGATCAAAACCAATACGATTCTGAATAGTGGTCTTTCACCCCTATTGAGAATCGAAACGTTGCTTGATTTTCTTTCATATAGTGGATACCACACAAGAGTCCCAACTGATCCCAACCGTCTAGAGCCAGTAAGACTATGACATATCCAATTGGGGTATGTTGTAAGGTTGAAGGTAGTGGGGAGGGGAAGGAGATGGAGAAGATGAAGGTTGGGAAGTACCTGACTTTAACGAAATACCTGAAATGGTTTTAGCCGTGTTTGGGGACCAGATACTTCCAAACCTTTTCTCTATCCCATTTTGACCCTTTTTATAAATATTAACATACCCTAATAAGTAATGCCTTAGTCCCACTACAGCTCTTGAAAAGTATCATTTACTGCAAATACCACGTTCTTCATCTCAAAAGTAGTTTAATACCTAGTTGAAACTAGGGACACTCAATTTGAACAATCGTCTAACGAACAAAAAGTTAACATTTGAATATCAGTTATAACTTACGTACGTATTCACGTAAAGATAATAAATCCGTGAATTAAGATTCAGCACACAAGCAAGTTGAACGTAAAACTTTGCCAATATAATCAAATTCCCTAACGGAATATTATATTATACTCCACAATACTGTCGGAGAGTTATGCCGACTACTCTTATTTGACTTTTATGAGGTTTCATAGAATAATGATGAATGGCAGATAGCTCATTACTCCGTCGTATATTAAACGTTGTACGAACTTTACTATTTTATTTTACATGCTTTATTATTTTATCTTCTACGCACATACTACTAGAATTATTTAAGTTAACAACTACGTTTGATTATTACTAACTATAAATGATTAGATTTTTGATTACTTAAGACCGCACGAGTGTGAACTTTTCAAATTTGAATTTGAACTGATTTTAAACCTAACTGTTCAAACTTTTACCTACCTATAATGTATTTTAGCAAACATTATTATATCTTTGAAATGGGTGGGTTGAAGCAACTGATATTATGTAAAATTATCACAATAAGCAAACACTTTGTGGATTGGCATGATTAATTAAATAAAAACACACGTTGTTTAAATCCACTTTTATTTTTGTATATGACAACTAGTTTCGATTTAGCAGAATCTTCATCGGGACTTAAAAGTATACTTATATATTTTTAAGTCGCGATGAAGATTCTGCTGAATCGAAACTAGTTGACATATACAAAAATAAAAGTGGATTTAAACAACGTGTGTTTTTATTTAATTGATATTATTTAATCTAAGGCTTAGAATAAACCAATGATTCTTTTAAAATTACTTATGACATTAGTTATAAGTCACTAGTTATAAGTATTAGTAGTAAGTCACTAGTTATAGGTCTAAGATATGAGTCACTAGTTATAAGTGTAAGTAGTTAGTTACTAGCTATAAGTCCTAACTATAAGTCACAAGTCACTAGTAATCTTAGCTATAAGTTATTAAATATAAGTCTAAGTAATAAGTTATATATTTGATAAATTAAGTTGTAAAGCGCCATTGAGGTGATTTTCCCACGTAAACGGCGCTATAGAAATAATCCATTTATAATAATTAATTTATTTTATTGTCAAGTCAAGTTGTAGGTCTCACTACGAGAGTTGGTGCCGGCCAATACTCACACAGATGCATAGCTTACGTACATCGTGTTGAACTGAATGAATAGGACACGCATTTACAATATCAACATAAACACTCGCTGTCCCTTTTCCACTAGTGACAATAAGTAGGCGTAAACAAGACGAAGGGCTCTTTCTTTATGACACATCGTAAATACATCGCCACAGGAGTGTATACCGATACACAATAAACCGAACGCTATGCATGTATTGTTTGTTTCAACTTTCGTTGCGCCAACTATACAGCATCCCGTGATTTTTCATGGGTAACAATTGTTTTGAATATAAAGAACCTTAATCAAAGTAATGGTTTTCCAAGAAACTATTTTGATAATTAAAAAATTATCTTAATTGCGTTACTAATAAACTATTAATTAAACCCCTCAAAATTAGCTTGGATAAATATTACATAAAAATGTTGTTTTTCCAAGGAGAGTACGGCATCTATTTAGGTGTTTTTTAATGATTCACACAACCTACGGCAGCAAAAAGTTATTCAAATATTTTCACTACATAAGCTCGGTGATGTCAAACAAACAACAAAAAACTACCACCGAGCTAACGCCTCTGAACACCATTTATTTTGTTGGTATTATTTTGATAACCTTCCGAAGCCATGTATGTTTATTCATAAAATTGTGTTTGTTATGTAGTTATATTATATTCGACTATTCTTTTCATCTAGAACCACTATTGAATTCAATTGTGAGAAATACATTATAAAGAATCACTATAATATACTATGTATACTATCAAGAAATAAATAAATAAATGATTAATCAATATTCTGAATTGATTGAAATGTATTTATTCGAATTCGTACTGTACAAAAATATAACAAGCCGTTGTGAATAACAGCTAGATGCCGCCAAAGTCAAACGCTATTTATGAAAATTTGCGCCAACAGTTGGATTTCAATAGCTACACACGAATATTATTTAACGCAACGCAGTCTCAACACTTACTGAGTGTGTACCTATTGTTTTTGCTTAAGCGCCAAATAAACAACAAAATGTCAGAGTGTATACTCTGTGAACGATATTATGCGTAGTTTGGAATGATTTTTTGGCCATATACCTCCCTAATAGACGTCTTTGGGAATTAACCTATTCTAAACGTAGCGCCTAAAGTCAAGCAAATCTACCAGTGGCAAGTAAGATATGGCTGTTGCGTTATAAATAACACCATCAACGTCTCCAACGACTTAACTGTTTTAACTCTCCCAACAAGGGATTTTAATATTGAAATCAATTCTGTCACGTCAACGTCGGCGTTATTTCCAACCGTTATCTTCAACAATTGACAATTGCCAATGATAACGGCGGTGATGTTTTTTTATAATTATTGTTAAAGCTCAGTACTAATTCGAATGATAAAAAGCGTTCACCTTTTTGTCGTATCGTCATAGTCATTATGAGACATTGGAATAAAATTCTCAAATATTTGTCTATTGATAATTGAGAAATACCATCAAAAATAATGAAATAAAAGTGCACTAACATTCAAAATAAAAAAAATAAAAAACTAAAGAATTTATTTGGTAGGTAAAACAGTTTTTTTTTTGTAAATTTGGCGTATTTTCTGGAGCCAGTAGGAAGATGACATCCTCAATCGGACGTCGTTATGCAGAAAGCGTCCAACCCACAATTTGCTAAAATCGAGTTTAACATGTTTTCCTATGGAAAAAAGACAAGATTTAAATACTCTGAAAACATCCAAGCTCCAAACGCAATAGATTTTTAATAATTATTCTTTTCATCAACGCACATTGCAGATATTTGACTTAAATTGATCTTTAAAATCATTATAAAATGTAGGATAACATAAGAAAAAGATTTTATTTAATGAAAACATTGATATATTATAAATGACCTATTTATAATAATGCTCATAAAGAAAAAAAAAACATTGATATCCACTTTTCAAGTGCCGATTACGCATATTAATGTTTTTTATCGTCAGATTTTCAAACGCCTATTCTCAATTTCATATTTTTGGGAATGGACGCTTTCTACATAACTACGTCCAATTGAAGTATGTTGTCAGGCTCAAGAGAATAAGGAGGGTGTGGAGATAGGAAAGAGCAAGGTAGGTGTTGTTTTTTTTATCGATTCTCTGTAGACTCTAACAAGCTTAACATTTATTTATCCTCGGTTTCTTTAACTAGAGACATTATTTTAAATGTATTTTACTCTTCTGAAAAATCCCTCTCGATGTGATAATTATTCTAATAAAATAAGGTATTTCCCGCACCAAATGATTGAATCTAATGTTTGTTTACTGAATACAAATAAGAGTTTGATTAACATTGGAACATATTCAAAAGATTCACCCTTTTATGCCTTACCCGCCTAATAAAGCTTTGTAACTTGTACGAAGTCTGTCTAATGTTTGCTACTTTATAATGTTCCAATTACTATCGTACGCGTATTTACAACATCATTTGCAAGTCTCTCTCAGGCTTTGTTTAATTTCAATTTATTTACAATTCTTCTTCAGGTTTCAGTTACCCCCGGGACGTACCTATCTTCCATGTTGAACGAAGCCTACGTTTGATAGAATTAAGAACCTTTCCATTAAATATTACATTATGCTTTGAAAAGAAAACCTCCTCGTGATTGTGTAAAAATAATTCGCGAGCGCTGAAAGAAACTGTTGTTTTTCCTTGAAGTATTTGCTTACTCAAAGAGAACTTACTTACTAACTAACTTACTCAAAGAGAGAGAGGTAAGTATGTTGCTGTATATTTGTAAAAACTGGGAATTAGTATTAACTAGAAATTAAGATTTGTACAGCGCCCTTGATGTGATTTTTCACTAAAACGGCGCTGTAAAAATTATCCAAATATTATTATTATTATATTAAGAAATTAAGGTAAGTCAGATGAACGGACTATTTTACGGTTGGAGATTTATAAATAATAGCCAACCAGAATTATTTATTTATCACATAATACCCTAAAAAATGTTTAAAAAATGAGCCAAATAAAATAGGTATATGCTTACATAAGTACTCGTATGTCGAGAGTAAGCCGCAATACAAGTGTGAATACATTATAAAGAGTCGGATTAATTATTAACTAATAGTTACTACTCCAACTGTCTCGATTTCACCGAAATTGAAAACAATAAATTAAACCCTTAAAAGTCTGGAAAAAACAATGAGGTTTTTTTTCACAATTATGTTTCAAAGCACGATTGGCGCACGAATTTCATAAATCCAGAGCTCAACGCTGGCGAGTTCACGTAAAACACTTAAATGGTTGTTCTGCTTTGCAGTGACGATGATATAACCTTACTCATGTTAAAGGGGATTAAATTACGTTAGGTTAAAAACCAAACTAGAGTAAAAAAATAAAAATAATATTGTAACGTGTTTAATAAAATAATAATTACGCGTATATTGATACCACTTGTCACGTGTCTCTTTCTTTCTTTCGTCATTTTAAAATTAAAATTAATAAATGATTTTCATTTAAAAATTAATTTTCACAAAAATACTCCAAGCTATCTTCAATCCGACAGTTTCCTCGGGGTTTTTTCCTTTCTAAACCACGTTGACCTTCCAATACTCCATCTGCTTAAAATAAACTCTGCTTTTACATTGTTAGATTTTTAAATGGAACAAATTCAAAGTTTACAGAAACAAAATCAACATAACTCAAATTTATTAAAAACACCAACAAGAAAAATAATTATCCTACGCATTTGTTTAATTTTAGGTTTTGTAATATACGGGGATTTTGCGTGCGCATACAAACATTATGTTGCCTTCAAATACCTTTTAATTTATTCTTGAATAACTCGGAGAACTGAAAATCTGACATATATGAACAAAAATTGTGTTTTAAATTTCTTTAAATACCATAAGATTATTTTATTTGTGTCAGATATGATCAACGCATTTAGCTTGGAGTCGGGATCGGATTACACCACGTCACAACAAAAAAAGATTTGCGTTTTTTTCTGTGTTTAAGCTGTATGAAATTGTTTTATATTTTTTTAAATATCTTGGTCAGATAATTAGGAATGATAAAAAAATAAATGCCCATTTGATAATCTCGGAGATGATTGAGTGCCCTGATGATAGCCAACCTCCGATAGGATTGAACACAAGAATAATGTGATGTACTTTAGAGCTTTCAGCGTGAGTGTTAATGAAAGCTTACTTCTATGGACTTTGAAAATTGCTTAACGGTTACTATGCACTCGAATGCTTCTAGAAAAATGTGCTTATCTTTTTTTAACAATCTTCCCATAAATGTATTAATGTAAGAAGAGATATTGACTAATACCTCGATTTTCAGATAGTAATCCAAGGTGGCACATAACGCAAAGCGGAAATGTATAAAAATAAAGAAAATTCAATTTGTGTCATGATGGTCCTGAATTGAAGTGATTACAAAACTTTGCAGTTGTTTTTTTTTATTTCAAGCCCCGACGCATAGCATAATTAATATGGTTGAAGGTTTTGAAGACCTCCTTGGCCAAGCGGTTAAGATCCTCGGCTCAGAAAACAGAAGTCGCGGTTTCGAATCCCGGGGTGAGAACATACATTCAATTTTATTGATGTGTTATTTCACGTGTAAATATTTTAAGCCGTAGCATATTTGCGACACGCGGTAAATACTTTCAGCATCGCCCTGGTGAAAGATCATCATTCAAGATCAAAGAAGTGCTTGAAATGGCTTTAGCCGTATTTTGTGATTTGAATAGGCAGTTACTTCCCAATCTTTCTCTTACCCATTTCATCCCCCTCTTCACTCCTTTCAGCCTTAAAACATACGTCGATTGGGGATGCTATAGTCCTACTGGTTTCGGGTAGTCGTGTCTCTTGTACGCTATTCGTATTTAAAAAAGGTTTATGTGATAAGTTTATGATACTGGCCTTTATAATAGATTGGTCCATTTAAGAAGTTTCATATCTTCTTAAAAACCTGTGCAGATCATGATATTTTAAACAAACTGAATCACTATTTAAGGCTACTGCAGAGTAGCATTGAATTTAAGTCAATATTGCTGTATCGTTAAAACAATAGAATAATCTGCATATAATAACTTTGTTCTAATTTTCATTTAATTTCATCTTTCATTTCTTTTCTTGTTTTTCCTTTCTATTACTTTTTATTTTATTTTTATTAATATTTACATTTAATATTATATAATTTATGTAGACTACGTCTTTCTCGACACAGGAATATCCTAGCGAGACAGACATGAACCAAAGTCATGTTTTTTTTAAAATTATTTTGACAAGAATAAATAAATAAATAATAATAAATAAGTAAAAAATAAAAAAAACAAATTAAAAAAAAAAAAACCAAAACTTTGGAGTTCAAATTAGGCATCTAGTTTTGAGACAGTATCAAATGCACAGGACTTGAAATAGCGGTCTCAAATAACATGCCAAGGTTTTAGGTTTTTTTTTGGCCAATCAAATTTATTTCCATTTTGTGGAGAACAAAGTTTTGTCTGTGGACTTGCATTGTTTATGATAACACAATAATGTAATGCTTTATAAGAATTTGTTGGCTTCTTCCTAGTTTCGAATTTATTCGAAACGGAATGCGATATGATGATACCGTGGAAGAATGGAATCGTTTGGACACTTGCTAACTACAAGCGCCTAAGTATGGTCAGGGATACTTATTATCTCATTAATATCGTTCAATAAGTAGAAAAACGAGGGGTCCAAGGATTGATCCCCGAGGAATTCCAGAAAAAGTTTTGTGTTTAACAAATAGCTTCATAAGATTGTTTGAGTGTAACAAATTTACTATCTATAAGAGTGTTTATAGAACTCCGGGCTTTGGGTTTATTAGAGAAATGGATTGAATACATGATGTGATTTTTTGTTTGTTTATGTTTTTCACAATCACAGAACTTGCATCTGTATTTCTCGAAACACTAATACAATAAAACATTGTCAGAACGACCCTTTTGGAATAACAAGGTTCTATCTGACACGGCATTATTACGGCCCCTCACACTTGCCACAAACTCTTACAACAGACTGCAGCCATCACCAATATGTTTTCCTTTAATCAAAACATTACTAAATGGCTAATGAGTAAGGATCGCAAGGAAATTGAACACCTCCTAAAATAGCACTCGTAATTCTTCACTCATTCCATGACAAACTAGAGCAGCTTTGTAAAATGCTCGACCCTAAAAAAATTACATTCCTCTTACATAATAACACGAAGTTATATAAATATTGCACCATAATTCTATAATAATTCTTTTAAGTCGACTATTATTATATACTACTGAATGTAATGTGTTTACTATAAACAATAATAGGATTGATACGATGTAAAATGTGAGTATATTTGTATCGTATCCACTGTCATTAATTATAGGATTTAGTACCTTGCAACTTTACCTACTGTCAATGTATTTTATACGGTATCAAGAGAGTTTTACGGTCAGTGTCTGTTGTACCATTTAACATTGTGTAACAAATATCGTCATTTTTTTAAAATATTTTCTATTTGTGGTCACTGTCACTCACCTCAGAACAGGTTCTAATGACCTAGTGAGGTAAGTGATTTAAAAAAAATAATGTAAGAAACAAAAAGTTAATAAAAATATAATAATAATAATGGGCCCCATACAAACCTACTTTAGAGTTTATTATCGCACAGTAGTGGGGTGTCAGATGAAACCTTGTTATTCCAAGGGGTCGAGAATATAACATTCGAATACCTCAGTTTTGTGGAACATTAAATTTGTGGAAAATATGTCAAATAAACCCGCATAGTGCGTGTGAAAGAAATGGTTCGCAGTTTTAACATGAGCTGATGATGTTAATAAAACAATACAATGTTTGGTGGTGACCATTTGATTGGAATTTATGAGTTCATGAGTTCAATAGCTGTATTACAGTTTTATATGAGGGTTTTCGTTGTTTTCAATTTTCGTTTTACTACTTTGGAATTTTTATCGTTGGGCCCTTTTGGCGTTTTAATTTTTCAATCTTCGGATAAATACGTGCTTTAAACTCATATTTGTCTGATCCGTGCCATCATACGATAGCAAAATAGAAGTGTAGATACAACGTAAGCTGGTAGTTGCTTGATTACTATCGTGTCCTAAAGTTTGTATTTAATAACATAGTGGTAGAGACTTTATGTATCGCCCTGGTGGAAGACCACCATTCAGAATCAAAACTTTGCTTAAAATGGCTTTAGTCATGTTTGGTGACCGGATTTGAATAGTCAGGTACTTTTAAACCTTCCTCTTTCTCATCTCCTTCCCTCTACCCACTTTCTTCAGCATTACAACATGCCGCGATCAGGGATGCCATATTCCCACTGGCTTTAGACGGTTGGGAGCAGTTGGGACTCTTGTACTGTCTTTTTAGATCTTTCTTATCACAGCTACAAAGTAATTAATGCATTCCAGTACAATTAGAAAAAAATAAACCAGATATGACTTCACCTATTATATTGAACTTACAAAGTTATGTTTACAGTCTTTAACACAGATATTAAGAAGTAATTGAGATTCTTTTTAAATAAGTAACTGGTCGTTAATTAACAATTTGAAAAAAGGTGTCGAAATAAATCATTTGGTATTACAGAAAAACATAAGCAGGGCTGCTTTTTATACAGCTTTATTTTTTGGTATTAGTTAGGTACTTCCATTTTACCATTAATAACGTACGGTCGGTGGTTAAACTCTGCGTGCGGAATAACTTTTTGCATAAATTTTAAATTTTCATGATGGTTAATGATTTGATTACCATGGAATTTACACTGCAGGATAATCTAATGATTCATTTACACTTTAGTGGTTACACGTGGGGTTTATTTGTTGCGTTATTTTAAGCATGAGTACATTTCATATAAATTTACGGCTTTACGAAAGTGCAAAGAAAATCTGACGATTTATCAAATATTCTTCATTTTATTTCATGTGCAAACCACACAAGAGTCCCAACTGTCTGAATCCAGTAGGACTATCGAATCTTCAAGAAGGGTATGGTAGTGGAAGAAAGGAGACAAAAAAAACTGTTGAGAATTACTTGACTATTCAAATCTAGTTACCATATACAGCTAAAACCATTTCAAGCAACGTTTCGATTCTAAATGGTGGTCTTTAACCAGGGCGATACTAAGAGTATCTGCCATTCTGATCTCGTTTTAATACAACTTAAGCACATGTTAAATAAATTGAACCCTCTTCAGTAATCCAAATACAATAAAATTAAATTATAAAGTTGTTTTAAATAAAATAATTTCTTTAGCTATTAAATAACCAAATCACTGTCTTGAATTTTACAAGAAGTGTAATCAATATTTTGCTGATTTTTATAGCGCTGTTTTAATGACTTATCACCTTGAGAGCGTTGCTTAAAATAGTACTATTTTTTTATATCAAGCTATCTTTTATAAAAGACTAAATGTTGCGGAAATAATTTACATGCATTAAAACATTTATGTTAAATTTAGAAATTAAAATATCGTCGTACGGAGCAGAAAGCAAGAACGAGAATAATTTTACATTTTTTCAGTGGATTTCCAAGTCTATTTTAAATAATTAACACTTATTTTTCTGAATTTCTGTAAAAAATATCGTATCCGAAAAAGGTTCATAATTTTAGAAAATAATTCCGCATAAAATAGTGTTTATTTTTTATCAAGATTTTCAAAATGTAAGATTTTTTGTTGCGATATAACACTGAACAATATGAATAAAACGTTTATAGTTTTAACACTACTATTTTTACATAAAATGTAAAAAGGGTTTTTCTTGGAAACAAGTGGCATCTACTCTTTTAAAAAGAGATATTTGCATATTTCCTAAATCTAACATTTATTTTGATTTAGTTAATTATAATAACATCGTTCAGGCACGAGAGCTTCGTTGAGCTAGAGTTAATTAATTTACCAGAAAAACATCTCAGATACCTTTGTGCGGATACCGTAAGACCGCAAAAAGTACAAATACACAGCAAAATATAATGCTCAACTGTTGAGCATGCACAAATCGCAAGTGCGCCCTACCGTCAAGTTCCGAGTAACTGGATACCTGAAAACATTTTCCAAAACGCGTAAACTATCAATCACATAACTTACCCTATCTTCTCGGTTCGAACCAAAGAGATTCGTCCTTGAAGTATATCTGGTCAACGACCTACCGTGCATTTGGCTTATCAGTGCTCCAGGCGATGGTGAATGGCGTTCTGCTTCTCCACTATACCACATTAAACCTGTCAAAAGAAATGCAACGTACCTCGTATTCTGGATAAAATAAACTATAAAGGCTCTTTCCATATTTTTTTACTGCTCGCCTGACCTGCATTCAGGCCCGGCCTTGTACAAGTGGCGCATGGCGCAGCTTAAATTTTTGGCGCCCCTTGTCAAAACCTAAATATAAACACAAAAATTACGTCTAATAAAACATCATTCAAAATGTTGTGTAATAATATTAGATACCTTCGCTATTTCCACTTAGACTCATGAGTATTATATACAAAAAGCATCACTTTCAGAGAAATGTCATCGCTGTTAACCACTTGTTTTTGGTAGGTTTCACATCTGAGAATATCTAAATATAAGCAGATCCAAAAAATCAGTGCCTTGACAATTCACTGCCTGTAGCAGACTGCTCCTAATTGCGCCTGCACAAGACCGGCCCTTACGCGTATTTTATGGCATTCCGCACATATTATGATTCTTGAGAAAATAAACCAACGTGATCTTTGTTTTCAGATCTGAAAAGAGAAAATCGTCCTCGCTGTACTTCACATGAACCAGTGTTTCAGATGGTGATATGTATCATGCTGCTCTACCTCGATAAAAATATCACTACTGGGAAGTAAAATGCTGCAAATCGTATGCCCTCAATCCTAGAGCGTGGAGAGCAATCCTTGACGAAGTTGTATGTGTACCTACCATGCGCTTGACGTTTGGTCCACTTTGATTCTTTACAAGCCCAGGGAAGATAAAATCGACTGACCGTATGCTCTCAGTCCTGGAGCGTGGAGACCAGTCTTTGGTGTAGTTGTAGGTGTACCTGCGGCCGCCGCCCACCGTGCGCTTGGCCTGCCAGCGCTCCAGGTGGTGGCGCATGGCGTTCTGCACCTCCGTGTTGAGGAAGCAGTAGAAGAGGGCCACCGAAAAACCCTGTGGAATACAGAAAAAGGCCGTTTTAATTTCACACATCCAATTTAAAAAATGTTTGTTTAGTCCGCCACATACCCAGAGTTTTTCAAAGAGATGTAACATAGAACTTAACCTACCTACTTCATTGGACATACTTCAACAATTAAAAGAAAATATGTATGGGTCTGATAGATTTTATTATTCACTGATAATATTTACCTCTTTCAAACCAAAATTCACAACTAACCGTCAGCGTCAATATTAAGTCCGCACAAGTGCTGGCCTATCATCCGCATCTTTTTAAAACATCATAGTGTCAAGTCTTTTTTATTGATCCCTTCTTATCATTTAGCAGTCCACAATGGAGTGCTTAAACCAACCCTGATGTATGGCAGTGAGGCATGAAACTGGTAGAGGAAGGATGAAAGTAGACTGAATGCTGTAGAAATGCGACCCGTGAGGTGTATGTGAGGTAAAACCATATTTGACCGTGTTATAAATGTAATAATCCACAAATAATTCAAGGCTGATGTAAGCGCAATGAATAAGATTAATAAAATAGACGCTTACTCGTATATGGTTCGGGCATGTAGAGCGGATGAACGAAATAAAGAGTATGAGAAGAATATTTTACGTGAAATTGAATGGTAGAAGAAGTCGGGGAAGCCCGAGGAAGACATGGTACGACCAAGTTAATAAAATGTTTCAGTCAGGCCTTTTCAAGAGTCAGAATAAGATAAGAGTATGTAAGAGACGATGTATGAATGTAAATGAAACAAGAAGTGTGTGCCAAGACAAAGTTGTATGGCGGTTACTCTTTACTTATCTCTGCGGGGAAACGTTTTGATGGTTGGTTAGTCAGTTCGTCAGTTAGTCAGTAAATGATTTCAAAAATCATCTTTACTACCCTTTCTTCAAAATGTGTATCCGATGGACTAAATATCTACTTTACCTGAGTGATACTGCTTCTTATTCTATTGTTAGATAACTCTGAGACAAAGTATAAAGAGCACATGATTTTAAAACGTGGTTGAACAAAAGGAAATAATGCTATTAGATCCCTTCACTGCATTCCCCAGAGTGCAGCTAAGAAGTGTACAAAGGAAGAGGAAAGTACACTTAGCTTTAAGGATACCGCGCAGGTAGACTTAAAACGTTAAAAAAGATAGAGGATGTGACATAGTTTCACGAACGCTATGTAATAAGATTTTTTTAATGCTTCGAATTTCAGATTTTTATAATCTATACTTTGCTTTCCCTGCCATAATACGGAATAGTGTAATACGACACCAACCGCTAGGCAGCGTGATACAAGAGCACAAATTTATCAGAGTGAATATTTTATTTCTCTATATTGTACCAGTACTTTTGCGTTACTAAACACCTAAACACAACGGTCTAAGTCAATATTCATTAAAAGCATATTTCCTACAAATACCTTTAATTAGTTCTCTAGAAACCGAAAAGGTTTTATCCACCATGCAGCCAGTGCTTTAATTCTATAAGTGATATAAATTAGAGACAAATACAGATTGCTGGCATGTTCATTTAAGAATACATCCAACAAATAATTTCTGGAATTTCTTAAATAGTCTACTGCCACAATTTCTAAAATTGTTGTTATGCGTAAAAATAGAAATTGAAAAAAAAAACGAGTTATTATTTTTGTAATTACATTTTACAATATATTCAGCTTATGGAAAAAAAATACGATTAAAGAAGCTGGGAAACGTTAATTGCCATCTTGGATACGAATAGATAAACGATTGATTCACAGCTTAGGTTCATATTTTTTTGCTATAGTGAATACCGCACAAGAGTCCCATCTGCTTCCAACTGTCTAGAGCCAACGGGACTATGGAATCCTCAATCGGGGCATGTTGTGAGACTGAAGATAGTGGGGAGAGGTAAGAGATGGGGAAGAGGAAGGTTGAGAAGTAATATCGTAAGTGATAAAATAACTAAAAGAAAAAACATCGGAAATGATTGTTCTCCCATTAAACTTTATTTACAATATTGAGAAATATTAAGTAGACGGAGCTTTGACTCTAGGCATAAGAGAAAATGCATCGTTTGACCGCATCCTGTAGTTAATGGTTCAATGAAACCCCGTTTGATAAGATTAGACCGCAGCTAATGCAGCGGAAAGGAAGATATCAAGCAATTCCATTTAGTGACCGGAATTACCACGCGTATCGTATTACGACGGTGTAAGCTGCATTCAGGTTTACTGTGTAATTCCACCGGAACCCTATTAAACCTTACATTCCTGGGGAATAGAAACGAGAAGCAAAAGGCGGTTTTGAAATTAAAGGGATTTAGGTAGGTCATCAAATTACAAAGAATTACATGACATTTCAATTTAAACCTCCCCTTCCGAAGGAGGGTTCCAATACCCCGAACGAGAGTTTTGAGCTATATATCATATTTAGATTGCTGAGATATCATTGTTAAACTTCTCTTTGAGTATTACCAAAACAAATTACCTAAGATTATGTCTTAAAAACTCTTTAGTAATCGAGGTCAAATGGTACAACTACGTCACTCCCCTTGGGATTGTAGGTTTGATTTTTACTTTCAGATACGGTAAGTAAAATACGGTCAAACAAATCTTTACTCTTTGTATATATTTAACAAAAAGTATATTTGTGGCACGTTCCAGAGTGGTAGATACTCTAAGTATCGCCCTGGTGAAAGACCACCATTCAAAATCGAAACGTTGCTTGAAATCGCTTAAGCCGTGTTTGGTGACCAGATCTGAATAGCCAGGTACTTCCCAACCTTCCTCTTCCCAATCTCTTTCCCCTCCCTACTACCTTCAACCTCACAACATACCCTATTTGAGGATGCCATAGTCTTACTGTCTCTAGACGGTTGGGAGCAGTTGAGAGTCTTGTGTGGTATTCATATAATTTATTTATTTTTAAAACCATCCGGCCATTTAGGTGAGTATCCATAAAGGAACGCTTTTACACAGTTCTGTCCCGAATTCTCATGTTATTCACATTCTAATACCATATTATATATATACTTCCATTATTCCCGCTCTTAACATGCTCTAACTAAAGATTTTGACTAATTTGATGGTGCTACGTCTTTCTTGAGGTCCACTAATCTGAAAATAAAATTTAAAAAATATATCGATCATTGCATCCCATTTGCATGCAATTTTAATCGATCTCATTCTTCATTTGAAAATTATTAAAATCTTTTTTCTATTTTTCTTCCGATTTGGCTGCCATCTTTATATGGTTAGCAGGTACGTAATTTTTGGATTTATTTATTAAAAAAAAACCAAATCATTTTATCCAAGTTACAAAATAAATTTGTTTTTAAACAATTATCTGGGTCTATTTTGCTATCTATATATTGTTAGTATGAACCGTTTCCGCATTTCAGTAATAGGCCTATTTTGGCATTACAAGTTATTAGTGTGTATATTTATTTGATCGCTTTATTGTTGTTAAATCCAAATGTATTTTCTCTCTCGTAGTAATTATGAAATTTACTGGAAATCGAACAGAAAAGTGCTTACATTAAAATTATACATTTATCTATGAAAACCTGACAGCACAATCCAAATAAGCCTATTGAAATATTTACAATAAGGTATTAGCATTGGAATATAGTATTTGGTTTTCATCAATTGTTTGATTCAAAAGTTGGTAGATATGTTTTATCGAAGTATTCAAAGATTTTAAATAGAAATTAGAACAAAATTTGGAAAATTAGCTTTGTAATTTCCAGGAGGATCGTGGAGTATTATGGAGAATTGTTTAAAGACATGAATGTGTAATTATACATTGTATGCCAGCCTAGAGCGTAAGGGGCTGTAGTATGCCTAATTAACATTGATATACGTCGATGCTGATAGAAGAAAGTGTTGAGTAAGAGAAATAAGTCAGAGAGGGTTGGGCGGTACCTAGTTATTTACATTTAATTACTGAATGTAGCTAGAGTCTTTTCAAGCAACTCAATGATTGACGAGGCCGACGGAAATAATAAAGTGTAGTGTAAAATACTTGTCTATTTAGATTTGAATACTGAAATAATTTTAAGTGACGTTTCGTTTTTTTTATTTTCCACTCTAAAAGATAGAGCAGATATTTATTTAGGAATTTTTATAGTGAATACCGCACAGGAGTCCCAACTGCTCCCAACCGCCTAGAGCCAGTGGGACTATGGCATCCCTAATCGGGGTATGTTGTGAGGCTAAAGATAGTGGGGAGATGATGGAGATGGGGAAGAGAAAAGTTAGGATCTGGTCACCAAACACAACTCAAGTCATTTCAAGTAGCGTTTCGATTGTGAATGGTGGTCTTTTTCAGAGTGATACTATCACGAATATAACTCACTCCGAAATATGATAAAACCTGTTTAAAGTTAATGATTTCGAAACTCATCGGGTTTTGAACCCATGCTATCTGGTTTTAGAGCCAAAAATTATACCGCTCTACCAGGTTAGTAGGAACAAATAATTATTTTTTAAATGTGGAAAATTCTTCTCGTTATTTTCCGGTTAAATTACAGATCTTATAAATTTTCATCAGCATTAGTCATCTTAGGGCCTTATGTTTGACCGACCGTCACATTTGAAATCGTCAGGAATCGACGATCAGCGCCAATTTTAATATTATTTTATGTTTTTCGGCCTGTCATCGCTTGATAAATGTTGGATAACCGTTAATTCAACGGTTGATTCAATAACCTAACATAATTAAATGACAAATTGGTGTCGAACCGAGAATCAACGGTTAACGGGAACCGTTCAAATTTAAATGGTCGGCCAAACAACTGGTAGTTAAAAATTAGAACTGCCCTTTTAAAATTTTGTATTAAATTATTATTTTGGACGTAGTTCTTTTTTATTAGCAGGCGCTGAATAAATGAAAACCAGCCGGTGGTGAGTCAGCACATCGCGTATAAAATTGATGCCAAAGCCTTTTTGAATGGAAAAGCGTCGATGCCTACACACAACCGTGGCGCACGGAATGTTTTTTTCTCCAGAGTATCTTTTTAACATTAATTCCACAAAGAAGGTCCCGAGGGAAATAATTACAACTAACTGACTAACTAACCATCACGGTGTTTCTCCGCAAGGGTAGACAGAGAGGACGGACCGCCATATAACTCTGTCTTGGCACACACTCCTTGCTTCATTTACATTCACACATCGTCTCATACATACTCTTCTGTTGTTCTGACTCTTCGCATGACCCGATTCAAGTATTTGATTTACTTAGTCGTGCCATGTCTTTCTCGGGCGTCCGCGACTTCTTCTTCCATTTCCTTTCGAATCATATATTCTTTTCACACTCCTTTCTTCGTTCATTCGCTCTACATGCCCAAACCATCTAATCGTCCCTTTCTTGATCCTATTCATTACGCTCACATCAGCCTTGCATTCTTTCCGTATATCCACATTCTTAATACGGTCATACATGGTTTTACCGCACATACGTCTCAAAGATCTCATTTCCACAGCATTCAGTCTACTTTCATCCTTCCTCTGACAGTTCCATGCCTTACTGCCATACATCAAGGTTGGTAAAATCACTCCATTGTGGGCTGCTAGCTTCGCTTCTTTGGACAATTTCTTATTTGCGCCAATAGCGTTCAGTCCATTGTATATTAATTATGTCATTGCTTTGTCACTATGTTTTATTTTTGTATTTCAATTTAGATGTAAGCAAAGAGAAAAATCCATTGCACAATATGTCATCTGTGTGGAAGGTCTTTTTGAGAAAATAAGGAGTGAATCCGGGTTTTGTAGTGGTCCATGTTGTAAAAAGAATAAAACACAGAGCCTAGCAAATCATTCCACAGGCGAGCTGTTGAGCACAAGAACGAGTAGTAGAAGCAACCCGTTCTCATGTGTCAAATGCCAACCGTGTACATATAGCGAGTTTCCCGGCTGTGCACTGGTGCCGAAGGGATCAATGACGCAAGTTCTTCGGGCATCTTCCATTGAAATACCGGTAGAACGAGGACAGCTTTCCCAGCTGACGTCTGTGCTCTAAAGATTTCAATCTGTTTGTTTAGATACCTACATGTTCGCTAAATCTTCTACATTTCTATAAACAATGTAGGGACCTTATGTTTATATAAATGTAGAAGATTTATGGTAGTAATGTAAACTTCGACTTATTTGACGGTGATATTGCGATAAATAACAATACTTTTCGAGAGATTACGATGGTTAAATAGCATCACGACGTTGACGGTCTCCGTGGTCGAGTGGCAAGACGCTCGACTACGAATCCAGAGGTCGCGGGTTCAAACCCAGCGTGCGCAATTACATTTTAACACGTTTTTTCATATGAAATAATATATGGTATATTTGCGGCACGTCCCAGAGTGGTAGACGCTCTAAGGATCGCCCTGGTGAAAGACCACCATTCAGAATCGACACGTTTCTTGAAATGGTTTTAGCCGTGTTTGGTTGGAACTTTCTTCTTTGCCATCTCCTTCTCCTCCTCACTACCGTCAGCCTCACAACATACCCCAATATAGGATGCTATAGTCTCGCTGGCTCCAGACGGTTGGAAGCAGTCGGGACTATAGTGTGGCATTAACTATAATATATTTTTTAGATGCGTCCAATGAAACCAAAAAGTGTGGAGACTAGAAACACTTATATTTTGTCCGTCGTCATCCCTATTCTTCATAATTATTCACCCTTAGAAGATGGGTCAACTGCTCTGCACTGCCGTAGACTCAGAAACAATGAATTGCTGTTTCTAAATCATCTCTCTACTAATTATGGGTATCATTCTACACTGTCCGGGGACGCGAATGCCCCGACAGCGGCGCTAATGTAGGAAATAAGTTAGATCTAAGATTTCTCAATACAAATTGTAAATTCTATAATTTTATGTATGTTTCTCTCGGCTCGCTCGGCCGCAAATGAGACAAGAGGTTGGCCTTGAGGCTAAAATCCCCTAGACCCAGGCTGCGAATAACGCAAACGCGAGCGGCCTAGAGCGGATCCTCACGACCGAGCTTTGCAAGTCTCAGCGCGGACCGAGGCGAGAGAAATCAATCTGTCTGACCTTATAACGGGAGCCAGGTCAATCACACGACCCAATAAATTATACCGTCGTAAAGGCCTGACTCCCAGCTACAAAAACAATGTTAATTTAAGTATGTAATTATTAGGCTAAGTTAGTAATTAAGATTTTTAGCCCAAAAAACGGGCACCTTTTTTTGTATTTGTATTTTAAAATGTTTATTCTTACTTTAATAAAAATGATGGAAGAGTGTGGAGAAGTTGAGGTTAAAGGTGATGCTTAGGAGAAGGGGATAGATTAATTAAATCTATCCCACAAAATTGCCAGCGACCCGGAAAGAGCGAGAAAGGGGGAAACAAAATTCCCCCATACAAATCTCCCAAATCCGTGGTCGCGCCCTGGAGCGCAATATAAATTGCGCAAAAACCAGAGGAAGGCAGATCACCAGCATCCTCCGCCAGCATCATCTACCTACCTTGACTTCTCTCCGCTTGACATCGCCTACAACTTGACTCCTGCCTTTTCTTCTGACCATCGCCTGCCCCCCTGGACCGCCTGACTACAACTTTCTCCGGACCACGCCGCAGCATCTTCATTTGAGAGCAGAACCAGCCCCTACAAGTCAACCCTAGTCGACTCCCTTACAACGAGACGACCACTTGGAGCACTTCGCAGATCGGGACCGCCCCCCCTATTACAGTTTACTTGTGTACCTGATCACGTCGGGTACATAAGTTGGTCCTTAACGAGCCGGATCCATCTGTGAAGCAGCGCCAAGGATGGCGCCTTCCCTACGCTCTGGGAAGAGCACGTCAGACGGAACGTCAACGCCTGGCCAGGATGATCTCACAACACCCGGGGCGGCCGGCATAGCGCCCCTCGGACTCCAGGATCCTTCGAGACATCTCGGAGACATGGAGAACCCCGCCGGTAGCTCTGAAGCACCGATACCTGCCAGCAGCACAGCAGCCCGCGCCGCACGAGCCCGGGCCGCCGCACAAGCTGCTGAAAGGACATCAAGGACCGCAGCCTTACAAACTGAAGTCCAATCTCTTCCGATGACGAGGCCTCTTCTCAAAGCGAGGCCTCTACTGAGGACACAGTCCGACAATTGCGGCGAGAGCTGCGGTCGGAGAGACGGCGCATGAAGCGCATGAAGGAGGAAGAGGCTCAGCGGACAGCAGATCTGATCTCGGCGCTGAGACTCCCTTTACACACCCCTGCAGCCCGCGGCCCACCGCCACAAGACGGAGAGCCCATAGTGACGGACACAGCTGGGGGACCCGGAGCAATTCACAGCTCCGAAACACACATGGCCGTGACGGATTGCGCCCATCACGCAAGCGGCGATCAATCGACGGCCACAGTGGCGCCTCTGAGGCAGCTAACACCCACCGCCGCCCTTAACGAGCAGCCCCCCGACATACGACGGGGCTCCAGTGGCGGCGCAGAGAGCCGACGCCTACTACGGCGCGGCCGCTCAACACGGCGTTCGAGCGAGCGGGGCCCTACCAACACGGACCGGCCCCCCACCGATTCCACAACCCGGCCCAGCCAGCGGTACTCCACTGCAAAATGCGAGCAACTATTCCTTCAACGAAGAAACGGCTCGCCAAACAAGGGACTGGGTGAATAGCGGGACGGACCCGCTTTCACAAATTGCCGCCGCACTGGCGGAGGCCTTCCGCAATTCACAGGCCGGCGGTACTCCGCGGCCCCAAGCGGACGATGACCACAGGATGGCGTCCCTAATTGCGCGGCAATCGAGCGCTAAAGATTTGCCGCTCTATTCCGGGGACGCGGTAGAATGGCCGGCCTGGAAGGCTCAATTCTATCAATCGACAGTGACGTGCGGAATGACGGAGCCAGAAAACCTGATGCGCTTACAAAGGGCGCTCAAAGGAAAGGCCCGGGAGGCGGTCAGCCCTCTCCTCATGGACCCGATGCAGGTCCCAGAGATCATGGACGTCTTGGAGCATAGATTCGGAAGCGCTCACTCCATCGCCACGGTGATGATGGAAAAAGTGAGGCGGCTCGGGCGGCTCAGCGAAGATGCCTCAACCGAGGCCCTTGTTGACTTTTCCGGGACGGTGCAAAATGTTGTTGCATCGCTCGGAAACCTACACAGTGACTACCTGACGAACCCGGCGCTACTGAATGACATCGCCACCAAGATGCCGCTCGCCCTGAAGGGCTTGTGGCTCAATCACGTCGCGGAGCAAACACAGGCCGCCTCAGTGCAACAACTGGCAGCCTTTTTGAAACGGCTGACGAACGCGATACCACGAGCCGGTCTTGCCGAGCCCGCCCGAGCACCAAGGCCGAACATTCCCGAACGAGCGCCGAGACCGCGCCGTGAAAATGTGTACTTCGCCAACGGGGACGATGCAAAATGCCCCGCGTGCAAGGACTCGCACACGCTGTCGAAGTGCCCCAAATTTGCCGCGGAACCTCTTTCCGTCCGGTGGGAGTTAGTGAAAAACGAAAAATTGTGTCGCAAGTGCTTGGATGGGACACATCAATTAAAAATGTGCAAAGTGAAAGTTAGTTGCGGGGTTGGAACGTGCCGGCTTCCACACCACCGCTTGTTACATGATTTCGCGGTATCCCCGTGGCCCCGGGCCACAGACAGTCGCGAATACATGGGAGCGCGTGGATCAAGTGATGTTAAAGGTCGTTCCGGTGACCTTAAGTGGCCCCAAAGGGCAAGTTCAAGTGCACGCGCTGCTCGATGAGGGGTCAACCGTGACTCTCATCGACGCCGAAATCGCTGACGCAATCGGGGCCACGGGGCCTACTTGCGGTCTACGCATACACATGGCGCGAACGGGATGTGCTCGTCGGACGAAACATCCCGGCAAGTGACAATGGATATCAGTGGGGACGGGAAAACCTTCGCGGTGAAGGCTAAAACAGTGCGGGCGCTAAACTTGCCCCGACAAGTGATTAGTGGCAGCCGGCCGGTGAAGCCGCGGCTATTACTGGGGCAAGACAATGCCAGCCTAATTGTCTCCCGCGAGGTGCGAGAAGAGCACGATAAACGCCTCGTGTCCCGCACGGCGCTGGATGGATCAACGCACGGCGGAGCCCACCCCACCCATTACGACTACGCTGAGCCTGCAAGGAGAAGCGGACAGCGGAGCAGAGCAGCGTATAACCGCGCTCATAAGAGAAAAATTTCGCCGTCGACTCGCTGGGAGTGACGGCGACCGCCCGCACAGTGCGATTACGATCCGGGCGGATCGAATAATGGAAGCAACCACCTGGCGCTGCGGCGAGCAGAGGTGGGAGACCGGGCTTCTCTGGCGAGAAGATGTTTCAAGCCTGCCAGATAACAGGCAATGCGCAATGAACCGGCTAATGTCTCTAGAACGCAAGCTAGCGAGAGACGGCCCGCTCGCAGAGGCCTACAAAGCGAAAAATAGAATCGCTAGTATCCCGCGGATATGCGAGAGAGCTATCCGCGGTCGAAACCGCAAAACCGGCAAACCGAAAGTGGTACCTACCGCACTTCGCGGTGCAAAACCCAAACAAACCTGGAAAAATACGGGTAGTTTTCGATGCTGCGAGTCGCTGCCGAGGTACGTCACTAAACGACAACCTCTTAACTGGGCCCGACCTGCTGTCATCACTTCTCGGAAATCTATTACGCTTCCGGGAAGGGCAGGTCGCAATAACGGCCGATATAGCAGAGATGTTCCTACAAAATCAAAAATCCGAGAAGAGGATCAGGACTCGCAACGTTTCTTGTGGAGACCAACACCACACGAGGAACCAAGGACGTATAAGATGACGTCAATGACATTCGGAGCAACATGTTCTCCGAGTAGTGCCCAATTTGTGAGGAACAAGGTCGCGGCGGAATGTGAACGAGAGCTCCCGCGGCCGCGGCCGCCATACGCAATAAATTCTACATGGATGATTATCTGGACGCCGTCGATACCCCGCAGGAGGCCGCCGCCCTTGTGAACAGCGTATCCAAAGCGCTGCACAACGGAGGATTCGTGTTGACAAACTGGGCCTCAAACAATATGGCAGCTATCGCCGAGGTGCGCCCGGACCAAAAGGCGGGCGCCCGATACCTATCAACGGCGGCGCGGAGGCGAGCGAGCGTATATTGGGCCTAGTATGGGAGCCGGCGAGCGACCGGTTCCTGCACAAATTTACAGATATAGACGGAGAAATCGTCACGCAACCAACGAAACGACAACTATTGAGTTACGTCATGAGAATTTTTGACCCGGTGGGCTTCGTGGCGTGCCTGACGATCCGATCGAAAATGCTGCTTCAGGACGTGTGGCGGTCCAACACAGGCTGGGACGAGAGAATAAAGCCCGAGCACGCCGCCAAGTGGACAGAGTGGCTGCGTTCGCTACAACAAGGCAATGTAGCCATAACAAGGCGCTGTTTGCGCAACAAAAGGAGCCACTTTACACTTCACGTGTTCTGCGACGCTTCTGAGACGGCATGCTGCACGGTGGCTTATTTAATTGAAACCGCACCAGAGGAGAAGACGGCAACCTTTCTAGCCGCTAAGTGTAAAGTGGCGCCTCTGAAGCCATTATCAATCCCGCGACTAGAGCTACAAGCCGCACTGATGGCCGCGCGCCTAGCGGCTAACATAAAGAAAGAATGCCAGGCGCTTATCCAAAAGACTGTGTTTTGGACAGATTCCACCACAGTACTCTGCTGGCTGAGGACGGATCCACGGACATACTCCACCTTCGTCGCCAATCGTCTGGGAGAGATCGACGAGCTTAGCAATATTGCTGATTGGCGCTGGGTCCCCACGAAGCTCAACCCTGCAGACATCGGGACAAGAGACGTCGAGCCGCTGGACCTCTCGCCGGACGGGCGATGGTTCACCGGCCCCCTCCTTCATGACGTCACCGGAGACCCAATGGCCCCAAGAACGAGCTCTAGCGGCCCGGCCTGACGAACAAACAATGGAGGTGAGGGCGAAGTATGTCGGGGTGACATACACCCTGGAACAGGCGCTCCCCGCAGTCAGCCGGTTCTCTTCATGGAACTGGTTGCTCCGAACCACGGCATGGATGCTGCGGTTCATTCGGAGATGCCGCCAGGGTGCCAGCAGACCAGACGAGGGCCCGCTCAGCCTGCAAGAGTGTCCGCGCAGCGGAACAAACATGGATAAAGCACGCGCAAAAATTATCCTTCGGCGCAGAGCTCTGTGAAATCCAGAAAGGAAAAAGCAATAGCAGCCGACAGTTGCCTAATAGCACTCGCGCCCCACCTACATAACGGTATACTGAGAATGGGCTCGAGGCTAAAAGGAGTCAGGGGGGTGCCTGACTCACCGATAATCCTAGACGGCGGAGAGCCGTACATTCGACTGATGATCAGCCATTACCATAACAAGGCTGATCATCCCAGCATCGAAAAGGCGATGGCGGAGATCCGAGCTAGCTTCTATGTTACGAAGCTACGCTCAAACCTCCGCCGGCTAATACACTTGTGCCCTACGTGCAAGATACGGCGAAGCAAGCCGTTCCCGCCGATGATGGCCCCGCTACCGGCCGCACGGCTGGCCCACAGAGTGCGCCCGTTTACAAACTGCGGGCTCGATTATTTCGGCCCTCTCGAAGTGACCGTGGGCCGGCGGAGAGAAAAAGATACGCCGCCCTGTTCACATGCCTATCAACACGGGCTATACATTTGAGTTGGCCACTTCACTGAGCACCGACTCAGCAATAATGGCATTGCAAAGGATGTCAGCCCGGCGAGGATTACCGGCGGTAATATACTCAGACAACGGGACAAACTTCCACGGCGCCGAGAAAGAACTGAAGGACGCCGTGGAGGACATCCGCAAAGACCCGCGAGTACAGAACTTCGCTACAACTGAAGGGATGGAGTGGAGGTTCATCCCGCCCCGCAGTCCCCACATGGGGGGAGCATGGGAGCGCCTCGTGCGGTCCGTCAAGCGGGCGCTCACTGCCACTCTCAAGGAGAGAGCGCCCCGCGAAGAGACGCTACATACAGCACTGGCGGAGGCCGAATTCACGGTGAATAGCAGGCCGCTAACACACCTATCGGTCGACCCCCGTGACGAGGAGCCACTCACACCGAATCACTTCCTGCTGGGATCGGCAGGACACAGACCCCGCCTGGTAATATACGAGGCAGCCGAGGAGACCGTCTGCCTTCGCAAGCAGTGGCGGATAGGCCAACAGCTGGTTGATATGTTTTGGCGGCGGTGGGTCCGCGAATATCTGCCGACCCTCGCCACTCCGTAAACAGTGGCAGCAACCATCCCCGCCAATAAAGAAGGATGACCTGGTACTGGTGATGGACCCCGCGCTGCCCCGCAACAGCTGGCCCCCGCGGAAGGGTCCTGGAAGCCATAGCCGCACCAGACGGCCAAATCAGGACCGTGAGGGTCAAAACCAGCACGTGGTCTACATACGGCCCGCGATAAAAATCGCCGTCCTCTTGGCAGCCTCGGAGGCTGCCCAGCCACAGGAGCCCCGCCGCGACCCCCCAGAGGTCACTTGCGGCAACAACACCGCGCCCGGGGGTCCGGCCGCCAAGGACACCGCCGATCGAGGACACATCACGCCTCCGGACGAGCAGTGTAGCAGAGCTCCACGGGGGGAGTGTGTCGGACGCGAATGCCCCGACAGCGGCGCTAATGTAGGAAATAAGTTAGATCTAAGATTTCTCAATACAAATTGTAAATTCTATAATTTTATGTATGTTTCTCTCGGCTCGCTCGGCCGCAAATGAGACAAGAGGTTGGCCTTGAGGCTAAAATCCCCTAGACCCAGGCTGCGAATAACGCAAACGCGAGCGGCCTAGAGCGGATCCTCACGACCGAGCTTTGCAAGTCTCAGCGCGGACCGAGGCGAGAGAAATCAATCTGTCTGATTCTTATAACGGGAGCCAGGTCAATCACACGACCCAATAAATTATACCGTCGTAAAGGCCTGACTCCCAGCCACAAAAACAATGTTAATTTAAGTATGTAATTATTAGGCTAAGTTAGTAATTAAGATTTTTAGCCCAAAAAACGGGCACCTTTTTTGTACTTGTGTTTAAAAAATGTTTATTCTTAACTTAATAAAAATGATGGAAGAGTGTGGAGAAGTTGAGGTTAAAGGTGATGCTTAGGAGAAGGGGATAGATTAATTAAATCTATCCCACAAAATTGCCAGCGACCCGGAAAGAGCGAGAAAGGGGGAAACAAAATTCCCCCATACAAATCTCCCAAATCCGTGGTCGCGCCCTGGAGCGCAATATAAATTGCGCAAAAACCAGAGGAAGGCAGATCACCAGCATCCTCCGCCAGCATCATCTACCTACCTTGACTTCTCTCCGCTTGACATCGCCTACAACTTGACTCCTGCCTTTTCTTCTGACCATCGCCTGCCCCCTGGACCGCCTGACTACAACTTTCTCCGGACCACGCCGCAGCATCTTCATTTGAGAGCAGAACCAGCCCCTACAAGTCAACCCTAGTCGACTCCCCTTACAACGAGACGACCACTTGGAGCACTTCGCAGATCGGGACCGCCCCCCTATTACAGTTTACTTGTGTAGCTGCGATATTTTGTGACGACTTTTTTTATCTCTTTCTCTCTCATGGTATACGACGTAAAAAGTGATTTATTGCGAATTTGTATAGGTTGGATAAAAAGATAAGCTATACCTCATTATTGCTGTCATTGCTTAGTTAAAATATATTTGTATGTGCTGTTCTTTCTCTGTTGTTCTTTTTACCCATTTCGTGCTATTTTTTTTTTGTAATTGGACAATAGTCCGTGTTAAGTAGGATGTGTACGACGTATTATGTCTGCAGTCAGAGTACATAAATGTCGTACGGAAGAGAGTAAGATTCAGGGGTAAATCACTCTCCTAATTTTGTGTATTCTGAAGCTAAAAAATAAAAAGGTTATTGCTGGTCTATTATGATAAGGTTACTAGATCGAGTCTATGAAATGAAAACACCATAATATGGGAAAAAGCCTTTCGGCATAAAAAACCCAATTTATTAATAAACTAACTTAACGAAACATAATACCATATTAATGTAAGAACAAAGAAAAATGAAACGCGAGGTACAAACCAAAACAAAATGTGTTGTGTGTAAAGGTACTTGTGTAAGTGTCTAGGACCATCAAAGCGATGGTTCGAAGACGTCAGTGCAAGCAAAGTGCCCGGCTTCCGGGATATGGTGGTCCCGCGGGTCAGTAGGCCCAAACCAACCGCGTCAGTGCGATCAAAGTCTCCTTGGCCTCAGGGACGAGGATCGTCCCACGGGTCGGCTGGGCAAACTGACGCCGTATCGTGCGAGCAAAGTATACTCGGCTTCCGGGACGTGGTAGTCCTGACACGGGTCAGTTGGCCAAACTGCCCGCGCTCCTCGTCGCTACGAGTAATGTTTCTTGAGCTCGTAGCCACGAGCAAGAAATATATGGTGTGGTGTGCACGTAGCGTGCCAGCTGGTTAGAGTCAGTTCCGCAGGGAAGTCGTAGAAAGAGTGACGACACGACACTAGATATTATGCAATACAGAAACGCTGCGGCGTAATGAAATATCCTTCAGCCGAAGCGTCTGAACCGTAGGGGAGTCGTAGAAAGAGTGACGACACGACATTAGATATTATGCAATACAGAAACGCTGCGGCGTAATGAAATGTAGCGCTCGAACGGTATGGCCGTCGTAAAAGAATTATCACGTTAAACTGAACAGTTATCAAACTAATACGGTTCAAAAGGAATGACAATATGAAACAAAATATTATGCAATACAGAACCGATGCGGAGTGAGGAGATATTCCTCAGTTGGAGGCGTCCGGACCGTCAGCCGGTCGAAAGGTAAGTGACACGATGCGCATAAGGCCGTGCAAATGCCCAGGCTGCCAAGTTGGCACCCCTGGCTATCTAAATCAGATACACAAATCTGAGCGCAGAAGCGTGACGTTAGCAACATATTCCCATGTGATTAATTAAATACTTTTGTTATTTCCTATTATAACATGTTGAATCTTTGAATGTTATTCTAAACTTAAAACATATCTTCTTGGATGTTAATGGCTCAAGGTAACAACGCAACAGTCCGTTAGTACTCGTATATAGTTAAATAAATATATAACGGAAAGTTAAGGTCTTTGGCTATGCCTATGCAAAGAACACTGCACTGGGAAAAGCAGATAATTAAACTTTGCCGTCACAGCACGTCCTCTATTATCTAATATGACACAACCGGACTTTGCCACCAGCACCCGGCATTAAATTCATCACAAAACATCAACTAAACCGCTTAATAGATTAACAATTGTATTTGGAGTTTTGATATAAGTTTGGGTCATGTTTTAGAACATTAATTATATGAACGCCAAAATACTTCAAACTTAATACCGAGTAACTAACTTCCTGGATAGAATTTTTTTAATTTTTTTTTTTATATGAATACCGCACAAGAGTCTCAACTGCTCTCAACCGTCTAGAGCCAGTGAGACTATGGCATCCCCAAATAGGGTATGTTGTGAGGCTTGTGGGGAGGGAAGGAGATTGGAAAGAGGAAGGTTGGGAAATACCTGGCTATTCAGATCTGGTCACCGAACACGGCTAAAACCATTTCAAGCAACGTTTCAATTCTGAATGGTGGTCTTTCACCAGGGCGATACTTAGAGTATCTACCACTCTGGGACGTACCTCAAATATACTTTTTATTATTTTCATATGAATTAAATGTGTTTTGACACATATTAATCAAATAAAAGTTATTGGCGCACGCCGGGTTTGAAATATAACGAAAATCAAATTAAATATTTGTAAAAATTGATTGAGTGATAATTTTGATAAAAATATTATTAGTTAAAGTAAAATTTTGGGTTATTTATTTTTTTAAATTATCAATATGATTTTTTTTGAAGTATCTTGAATTCAAAAGCGAGTGATAAGATTAATAGCCGATACACGTTTTTAATCAAAAAAATATTGGTAAGTACTTAAATTAATTAAAATGGTTTCCGCCTACGACTGGTTAAGACGCTCGACTACGAATCCAAAGGTCGGGGGTTCAAATCCCAAAGTGCGTTAATCAATTTTATTAATTAATATGTGTTATTTCACATTCAATTCGTATAACATAATATATAATTCCCGAATTCCTTGAAGAATCACCTTGGTGAAAGACCACCATTCGGAATCGGAGCGTTGCTTGTAATTACTTTGGCCGTGTTTGGTGACCAGATCTGAATAACCAGGTACTTCCCGACCTTCCTCTTCTCCATCTTCTTCCTATCCCCATTTCCTTCAACCTCACAACATACCTCAATTATGAATACCATAGTCAAACTGGCTCCCGACGGTTGGGAGCAATTGGGACTCTTGAATGGTAGTCACTACAAAAAAATATAATGAAAAACCATTTCCTTTTTTAATTTTTTTTCATTCGGAAAAATAAACTTTAGTATTATTTAAAAAAAATATTTTTGCAATATTTTTTAAGTGAATACATCTCAAGAGTCTCAACTGTTCCCGACCGTCTGGAGCCCGTGGAACTATGGCATACCTAATTGGGGTATGTTGGGAGGATGAATTTAGTGGGGAGGGGAAGGAGATGAGGAAGAGGAAGGTTAAGAAGTCCTAGCTATTAAGATTTGGTCACCAAACGCGGTTTAAAACCATTTCAAGCAACGTTCTGATAATGGTGGCTTTTACCAGGGCGATATAATCTACTACTCTAGAACGTACCGCAGATATATTATGTGTTATATTAAATATTAATTAAGTGTGGAATAACACTTTTATATTCGCGCAAGCTGGAACTTAAGCCCTTGACCTCTGCATTTGTAATCGATTGTCTTAACAACTTGACCATATAGGCCATAACAGTATATTTCATACTCGTGCACAGATGAAATATAAATATTATACAAAAACTAAAATTGGGTTCTTAATGCGATATTTTTTGGTTTTATTCGGAAAGAAAATATCGTTGGTAAACAGAGGGAAGAAAAAAAGATGGATGCCGGTTGATTGTTTAAGAAATAAGGCTTTAAGAAATGATGTAATAAAGATTGCCTATTCAGAACCATAAATAGAAGAGAAAACTGATTTGTTTTAACCCACCAAGTATAGCGGTTTCACTACATACGTTGTCTTGTTAAACGGATAACGAAATTACGCTATATGTAGGGAGTTCACGGATGAATCATTTTAATCAAAAGATTTGTATGTTGTAAACATGCCAACACTTTGTTTGTAAATTGATTACAACACAAATAAAGTTAGTACAACCAATTGCCAAAATAAGAACATATTCAATGGCGTTAATCGGTTCAGCGAGCTTATTTCTCAATAAAAAATGTCTTCGTAGTATTATGTGCGCGCCTGCACAATGCCTGGTGATTGGACAGCTTTGGCGTGCCCGCACGTCATTGGCGCTCGAAGCGTTAAGATGTTTTTTGGTAACACAAATAATTAATTATTTCAACTAGGTAATACATTTAAAAAATAAAATAAGGCTTGCCGTTATTATCAGAGCAGTTTTCCGCATGTCGAAAATGCCGTCTAAAACCAGCATCATACATAGTGGGTATATCCAGAAGTATTACACAATATAGTTAGTATATCGGTTAGTAGCTGAGTGGACAAACTCGTCGGATTTAAGCTCGGGGGTCGTGAGTTCAATTTCTCTGCTAGCCAAGTCCTCCATCATTGCACAAGCAACATTTACCGCTTATTATGATGGTGTTTCAAATATTGGCAGGTTATTCGTAACCCTAAAATGTTTGATTTTCTTAAAAAAAAAGTTACGAGAATAATCTACCTTTAAATAGTATGCATCTCCTCTCACCAAAAATACTAAGCCTCTTTCAAAATATATATATTGACCGGTCGGTAGCTGAGTGGAGAACGCGTCGGATTCCTACCCGGGCCTCGTGCGTTCAATTCCTCTGCTGGTTAAGTCCTCCATCATTGCACAAGCAACATCTTCCGCTTTTTATGATGGCAGTAGGAGTTTTTCAAATATTGTCAGGTTATTCGTAACCCGGGAATATTTGTCTTACTTTAAAAAAAAAAAATAATCTGTGTACAAAAAAAAAACGAAAAAAAAGTCGAAACATTTCGATTGATCCACAGATTTATATAGGTACCTACTTACACAAATAATGAAAAAAAATGATACATGATAAAAGTATGTTTTACGCGCCGAACTGTGTTACGACGATATGTTTTATATCGTATTGAAGTAATCCATTCAGTAATTTTAATGTAATTTAATAAGTACACTTTAGACTGGTGTCAAATTAAAACGCACCCTTCACTTAAGAAATTTTACGGATTTACTTAAAAATAATACGAAACGAATTGTTTGAAAGATTCTAAAATTAATGATTTTGAGACTCTAAATTAAGTATATATGAGAATTAGAGGTGTGATAAAATTATCAGCGTCTTAAGAATAATATTTTAACGGTTTTCTTTAACAACTAGTCCATATAATCTTCGTTTAGATTAATGGGAGGTCAAATAAATAAAGAACTCGAATTTATCTACCAAGGTCAGTAATGGGCAATTTTTCAAATATTTCACACAGTATCTGATAGTACGATACCGTAAAAGGTCTATCGTACACACTCGCTATGGAAGCATCTAAGTGCAAGCTACAAACGAAAGTGCTGCCATCTTTAATATTCAAAGAAAACTATCCATTTAGAAGCTAAAATAACATACTCGTATTTAATTAATTGCTAGTATTTATAAATATTTGTAAGCAATCGTTGTTCTCATGTGGATTCAAAAAAGGTTCAGATGATGTTACTCATATTTGAGAAAATATATTCCCATCATCCTTAAATGACCCCATCATATATGAAACTAAATTAAATCTGATTAAACTAATGTTATTACACTTTTAAAAATATATTTTATATAATCTACCCACTGAAAACATTCATTATAACTACTTGATGAAAGAATTAAACTTATTAAAACTTTCAGATCGAAGAATTATTTTTGACTTGACTTTTATTTATAAGATTGTCAATGGTATTATAGACAGCCTTGATTTACGTAACCTTATTTCCTTTCAAATACCAACGAGAACTACTCGATCTAAAATTCTATTTAGTTGCAACGATAATCTCAGGACTGAGTCTCTCAGATACTCGCTTGTACCTAGATTGCATATAGTTGGTAATACATACGCAGATGTAGCTGATGTATTTGAATGCACGAAATATAGATAAAGGCTCTCATATCACATATCTTCAATCAATATTAATTACAATTAACTATTCTTTATTTTTGCATGAGCAAACAATTCTCACTTTTTCCACTGTTTGGTTTATCTACCTTTATATGTAAAAGCTCACTCGGACGCTTAAAATAAAATAAATAAAAGTTTTTTTACCACACAACAGACAGATAATCTATAATTAATTTATTTAATTTTTTGTATTTGCAGGTAAGTTTTAGTATTTTCACGATTGCCTTATCAAAGCAGAAAATTCTTATTCATAGTTATTCTAATATCTTTTACAGGGGCATATCCTTCTCTGAAAATCAAAAGGGCTGAAACGCCATTTTAAAAAGCTTACACCAAAGCACTTTAAAGTTATTTTTTTCTTTTGCAATTAAATTTGTAAGTTTTCAGTACCTGTTTGGATTTTAAAAAAAGTTACAAACTTGTGTCGCTTGAATCAAGCCTTCTACCAAATGGTAAATATACTTTAGATGGCTGAAAAGCCACAAAAGTCTTCAGAATCAAACGAGAGTCAAGGCATTCAATTCATAAAAAAAAGTGATCGAAACTGAATATGTAACTCATTTTTTACCAAATTTTCGCTTAAGCCCCTTTACCTTTCCAGCGATGATATGATATATTTTTTGCTCATAACAAACATAATTCTTTGATTTTTTAAATAAGAATTTATTACATGCCAGGAATCGGAGAATAAATATATCTAAAAATAAAATCATAAAAATTGATTTTTTTTTTTATATCCTTGGAAAAGCTATTCCAGAACGATGATTTATTGCAAGACTCGATCGTCGTTCTCCTATTTTCCGCAAATCTTATTTTTCTTGTTCCATTAGGATAAATGATGCAGAAGAGAAGATACCTTATTTGAGCATCGTTTTTACTTTCACGTTTTGAAAAGTTTCATAATATCTCACTAGTGCAGAAGCTTTCATACATGCCCTAATGTATTATTCCCGTACATTAAATTTGGATTTCCCATGAGAAAATGCTTTAGATTATTTGATAGCTGCACCATGAAGGATAAAGTTTATGGATGAAAGTATGAAACAAAATGAACTATGTGCATTTTAAATCACTTTTAGATACGTTAGTTCAGCAGTTCAATATTAGGTATATTTCTCGTAGACTCATAAAATTTCTAATTATTCTTTTATCACCTTCTCTGTTGACGTTTTGCCTCTTCCATTTCATTTTAACTGTCTCTTTCTCGTTGTTCCTTAATTGTAATGTAAACGTTATCTTTTGTTTTCGTACTGTTCTCTTATTTTATTATGTATTTTGTTCTCCATATGTATGTACGAGTATATATAACTACACACTATGTATTTTTTGTTTGGTTTATTTTGTACCCTAACGAAGTTTATGCTAAGGGAAACAAATCGGTCATAAAAAATAAAATAACATATATACAAAGGTAATATTTCATTATCAGTTTTAGAAGCGTTCGATAATTTTGTTTTTCTCAAATTACATCACATTTGCCAAAAAGTAGAGATACGAGGGTGTTAACTTAAAAAAACGAGATTTGGTAGCTTCCGTGGTCGAAAAGTTAAGACGCTCGACTAAGAATCCAGAGGTCACCGGCTAAAATCCCGGCGTACGCAAATAAATTTTATTTATTAAATGTGTTATTTTACACTTTATTAACATAAAAATACTTAATTAAAAATAAAAGTAACTTTGTTTTAAGACATCTTTATTTGATATATACAGCAACCGGTTTCGGTTCTACCTGAACTTTCTTCAGGGTTGAATAAATATATACTAGTATACTCGGTATGTATATAGGTTGGTGTATATATCCAATAAAGTGGTCTAAAAACAAAGTTTCTTATATTTTTAATTTAATTATGTCTTACCACAAAGTGAGTGCTTCATGGCAAAGTTTAATTTAAAAGTGCCACAAATACACTAAAATATAACTATAGTATATTTGTGGCATGTCCTAAAGTGAAAAATACTCTCAGCAGTATTGCCCTGGTGAAAGACCACCATTCAAAATCGAAACGTTTCTTGAAATGGCTTTGACCGTGCTTGGTGATCAGATCTGAGTAGCTAGGTAATTCACAACCTCCCTTTTCTTATATCGCTCCACTTCTTCAACCTCACAACATACCCCAATTAAGGATGCGATAGTTCCACTGGCTCCAGACGGTTGGGAGCAGTTAAGACTTTTGTGCGGTATTCACTTTAAATATTTGACTAACGTAACGAATCGTCTTCAGGTCTTTGATCACCGAGCAAAATAAATCTAGGGCACATGCGTAAGTTTGTCTGGACGAACAATTCGGAAGGATTATAGCGGAGAAGTGCCTTTGCCTCTGCCTACTGCCTCCACCGGAGAGGCAAATAGGCTTTGATCAATGTGTCTACCAAGTAAGCCAACAATCCGCCCTACTCTACTTATGTTTAATAATAGTATTTAACATACAAATACAATGCAAACTATAATACCTATTAATAATAAGATAACTTTGTATGTGCTTTCTTAGTACATAAATAACTACTTATTGTCTCTAAAAATACTTCGTCAATAATTAAACAAAACTAATTGCTTTTTGTTTTATTAATTCAAGCTACGAGACAAATCAAACCTATCGAACAAAAAATTAGGTACTTCATGCGGGTAATAATAATAATAATAATAACAGTGAACTTACATAGCGCAGTTTTGTGATATTTCACCTCAAGTGCGCTACATGCTAAATTAATTATGCTGATAAGATTAACTAACAAGGAGAAAATAATACATAATATGTATTCAAATTAAAACTATCTAAAATCATGATCGTTATCATAAATCACGAGAGAAAAGGTTCAGATATGGGTATATCAGTGCATGTGTACATCAACAGATTAAAAAACAATTTTCTAGGAGCTAAGGGTATAAAAATTCAGATGAAACATATGAATTCACATTAACACATTTGTCAAACCAAAGAAAAAGAAATATGATTGAGGACAGTTAATATGTTGGCACTTAAAACATTAATATTCAAGTATTATAAGTAAACGATTCTAAAAATGCAAACAGTGTAAATATAACAAGTAACAAAAGAAAATAAATATTTTATGACAATGAGTATATGGTTTTTAGTAGATAGTGAGGACATTGAGTTATAATGATAGAAGAAAGGAGAAAACCGAAACAAAGCAAATTAGGGACGTTTTCAAAGAAATTCAATTTTAATAAGTTACGTTTTGCATGTGGGATTTTTAAACAATTTGGTTTTTAAGACTCGTTTGAACTCTGCTAGGTTCTGTATGTTGGCAAGTTTTGTGGGAAGTTTATTCCAAATAGCTGGACCAGATAAACCAAAAGGGTGAACGTAAATCAACGGTAAAGGTGAAATTATTATTTGATTAAATCTGTTGCAAAATCATATCCAGTGGAAACTTTTGGGGAGGCGTTAATAAAATTATATATTTTTCTACATATCGTTGGTAACCTCCAAATACTTGTTTTGAAAGAAACTCAATTAAAAAAAATGTAAACTTTGTTGTGAGTCAGGGTTACAGGAAACTCTGTTGATGTTTTTATTTGTAAATCCGTAAGAGTTCGCCTTAAGAAGTATTAGAATTTATTTATTTTATTTTTTATATTATTATTATATATTTTAGGCATTAATGTAAATAAGCAATTCACATAAAAATACCAAAGTAAAATTTAATCTGGCATTTTTGTCGCAGACATCTAAGGGGAAATCTACAAAAGATAATACCCTGATGTCTACCTATCATTACTATTTTATGATATTTTACCAAACCACCAATGTAAATATACCTTCTACAAAATACATTAACCAAACAGAGACGGGAAAATCAAATACGCAATTCAAAAATAGCCAACTGTTAAAAATAAAGCTGACAACTATAGATATTATGTAATTTTACAAAAACAATATTCGTTGAAGATTAAGTACCCTCTTTCAAATTACTTCTCCACCACTGCGTGGAAAGTGTAATGAGTCAACCAGTTTAGCATATGTGCAACTTACCCATGTCACAAAACATTCCTACCAATCGCCTATTTTATCTAATTGCATCCCTTAATGTATTTCTGTCCAATAAGTTATACCCTTACATCGCTTTCCAAAATTCCTTTGAGCAGGTATTATTCCACAGAACACATGTTTGGACTGTGATACTTTTAGTTTGACCATACCCATATACAGGTATAAAACCAAAGCTATTCTGCAAGAGCACTATTCATTCTACATTCACTATCATTCTACTGCAGTAAACCCGTGTTTAGTTAAAGGTTTATGTTAGATTTCAAAGAGATAATTTGTTAGGTTCTCACCTTCTTGCGTTTCATTCAGTTCCTATTTATCCCACCATTTCGCTATTAAATTTCCTTACCCAACAACACTATGTTTGAAAACAATTGACGATCGAAGCAAAAGAAGAATTGTGTTAAAAACGTGTTTTGTGTTCGTTCGTTGGTGTCTCGCTTGGTCGTCGTTTAGTTGTTTGTTCTTCAAGTAAAATTGAGTTAAGTATTGTGATTCGTTGCGTAAAAAGAATCAAGAACTTAAACATCAACTTCATCGGTGAGTGAATTGGTTTCCTTACTTCCTTCACTCGATAATTTATCCACATCCATAATTAGATACTTCCATCAAGTAGTATAGTTTTATCGTTTCAAAATTCATCTGTAGGTGAAAACACATTTGGTGTTATATCGTAGTTTCGGATCCAACAGTTAAATTATAATATCATAAAAATTCTTTCAATAAAAGTATTCAAGAGAAAGTGATTATATTTTATTAGACATCCCCGTACAAAAGCGCGCCTTACCCAAGGACCATTCTGTCAGTCGTATCAGCAATCATTACAAAAGTCCAACCGCGGAATAACCCTTTAAAATCTAGAGATACATCTCCCATAAACCCAACGTACCAAAATATTTATTTTATTTCGTTGCTTTATTTTTATACTATCCATTATTTGCCAATTTACCATATGTCAGAGGGATTGCTTGCACATAATCTGAGTGCACAAGAGACCTTATTTTTTTTTAATACTTTAATTTATTTTGTAATTTACTGGGGCTAAAATATTCACGCTTCACTGGTGGTAAATATGTCAGTGTCAACTAATGCATACATAAAATATGCACAGCGCATGCATATTATGTGCGATTGTAAGCCGAGCGGAAATGAAATCTGCATACAGATTAAAAAAGGCTACGTGTTTGGAAAATGAGCAGAAATGTATTAATATTTCGAGTGTACATCTGTAGGTCACCCAGGTTTAGAAATACGATATAAGCATGGTCACTGTTAATTCCATAAAAATCAGTATCTTATTTCGTAAAACAATAGTTTATATAAAAGTTTATCGTTATTTAAAAAAAAACATAAAGAATATGTGTTTGATCCAAAACTGCGAAGGACTGTAAAACGATAAAACTATACTACTTGATTAAAGTGTCTAATTATGGATGTGGAGGGATTATGGAGTGAAAAAAGTAAGGAAACCAATTCACTCACCGATGAAGGTGATGTTTAAGTTTTGGATTCATCTTACACAACGATCACAACACTTAACTCAATTTTACTTGAAGAACAAACAACTAAACGACGACCAAGCGAGACACCAACGAACGAACACATTTTTGACATAACTCTTCTACTTCTCGATTGTCGTTTGTTTTCGAACACAATGTTGTTGAATAAGGATATCGAATAGTGAAATGGCGGGATAGGTAGGACCTGGATGAAAAAAAAGGTAAGAATCTGACCAATTATCTCTTTGAAATCCAACAATTTAAATAAAACACTAAAAAATGCGTTTCGTGTATATCCAAAACTTATAAATTTTTTGTTAAGCTTTTGAATGTAAAAATAGTATTTGTAATTGCATAGCTAATTGATTTTTAAGTAGCATTAATTTTCCTGTATGATAAAAATTAGGTTGATAATGCATTTTTGAACACTTTTATGTTTCTTCAATCTTTGCAAGTTCTCATTAACTTAAGTTTAGATAATATGTATCACCTAAAAATGAGAAATGAATAAATGGAAACCATACTCATTTACATTTGACATTCGGATCCATTTCAGTCGACCGTGAAATCGCACAAATCGATACGAGTTTTTTAACGTGATGGAACGTATTTTGAAGGAAGCCATTTCGCTTTACATGTACGATCAAATAAATATACATTGTCAGTCCACTGGAAAGACGGCGTTGTCACGAGCCGTTTCAATGAACATTATGAGGCTGGCTTTGTGATACTAAAACGACATGGAATGGCTAGTAAATTCACTCAAAGAACACACACTTATAATTAGAAATTCAAAAAGGAAATCAGATTAAAGTTGGTTTTAGGTGTGAGATTTTTGTGAATACCACACAACAGTTCTATTAAACTAATAGCTTAGTGGTGCGGAAGCCTACCGCCAAGAAAAGAGGTAAGGTTTTACATGGAGAGGTGGGTGATAAGATAATGTTTTACAGGTATCTATTAAGTTTTCAGATATTGTTATTTAACGTAGCTAAATCTATTTTTAACCACTGAATTGCTTCAAAATTTAACATGTTGAATCCTGTTGGTGATTTTTTAACAGAAAAAAAATCTAAAACTATTGCACCAATTTAATAATGTCCATATGTTTGAAGGAAGGAAATTTTCTAGAACCTCAAGGCAGTCACACATAAAATTCTTTAATATCCCAGCCTTTAAAACCGCTTACGGACAAAAAAGTTTTAAGTACAACGCCACTAAGCAATTCAATTCTCTGCCCAGATCCATCAGAAACATACAAACCAAAAGCTCCTTTAAAATAAATAGCATTACTCATCTTAAAAATCAAGTTTAATTTGGTTCTAAATTTGTAAATTCTTTATCTTTAAATTTGTCATTTACTTAAATTATTTTTTTACTATGTATCTACTATATTTTCGATATTAACACGTTACTATGTAGCTAAAAAACCACTTTTGCAAATTGCCATCCCAACACAGGCTTATGCCTAGTGGGATGGGCAATTCACCAACTAATAAAAAATGTATACTCTAGTAAAATAATAATAAATAAATAATACTTAACTCTAGAATGACAAGTTGTAGTTATAATATTTGGATAATTTGTATAGCGCCGTTTTTGTGAAAAATCACCCCAAGGGCGCTGTACCTTTATACGAATATCTATTAATATTGTTCCTTCATAATTAACTTGCGAAGAAAGGGCCAGATTAATGTAAAACATTTTTTTCAGGATTCGTTTCGTTTCGAAACTGCGACATCTGAGCCCAGAATTTAGTGTCTTACCGCAATTGTCGACTTTCTGACCAACTAATTGGTAATCCAGTAGCTCACCTAATTCAGCCCAGCAATTATGTCACTTTCCCGCAGTAGTAGGAAGCGAAGATGAACACAAAATACCTCTCTGACATATATTCCTTGAGTTTTGTGCATTCTTAGTTTACGAATTTAATTTCACATTTCTCGAATAAACTGTGTCGAATGAATTGTCTCAAATGAACGGTAAAACTGTGTATGACCGTGTTAAAAATGTGAATATTCGGAAAGAATGCAATGCTGATGTGAGCGCAATGAATAGAATCTAGAAAGGGACGCTTAAATGGTTTGTGCATGTAGAGCGAATGAAGAAGAAAGTGGTGTGAAAATAATATATGACGCGAAAGTGAATGTAAGAAGAAGTCGGGGACGCCAGAGAAAGACATGGCACGGTCAAGTGAACCAAATACTTGGGTCGGGTCATGTGAATAGTCAGAATAACAGAAGAATATTTATGAGACGATGTATTAATGTTAATGAAACAAGGAGTGTGTGCCAATACAGATTTGTATGGCGGTCCGTATTCTCTGCCTACCCCTGCGGTGAAACGGCGTGATTCAATTAATTCAAATAATGATAGATTTTTTTTTTTAATTTTTCAAATATAATATAGTACTCTTCCATTAGAAGCAAAAGCTTGTGTACGGAAGAGGAGTGTACATTAATTATTATTGATCAAACAATGCGCTACGGTACACATTGTTAGTAAATGGGGTATTAAGATTCATTCATTCAATTCAATTTGAGACTTTACTGTGGAGAATGCTTTTAAAATATTTTTTAATAGAGTTAAATAGTTGGGTTTTATCATTAATGCTTCTGATTTCTTCTGGTGGTCGATTGAAAAATGATAGTCTTTGGTATGTATAATGAAGTTGGATAATGAAGTGATGGTTAGATAGTTCAAATAAATTATCAAAAGGTATGATAAAAATCACTAAATCACTAAAGAACAAAGAACTATGCCATTTATTGCGGTATTTGTTGAATAAAATATGGTTTTATCTATTTATTTATTTTTTAATTTCCCAGTCAGCTTAGCTACATTCTTTTGTTCAATCAAAAGGCTCATCTTGCGAGTTTTACATGAATTTTAGAATATCTTTTTCATTCGAGTGTTCAAATACAAAAGAAAGAAATATTTGTCATCGCAGAAATCAAGGCTCGGAGATTCATTTTGCCGGCATAAAGTATGTATAATATTTCCATTTCACGATGGAAAAGTAGAAGGAAATAACTCCACCTTATGAAAAAAATATTTAATGTATTGCAGCTTCTTAATGGCAAAATAAATTAAGCCACCAATCAGATTTATTTTGAGTAGATGTTTTTATTTTTGATTTATCAACAGACTAAGTAAAGTATAATAAAGCTTCAAGAAACTATTATCTAAGGCAACTTAAAGAAATGGCAAAATATACAAAAAATCTTGCAAAAATCTATGGTTTTTAATCGAAAAATATTTATCAAGTAGCAATTAAATTAGCGAATACGAAGAAAAGAAAATCCTTTATTTAAAAACAAAGGGAGTTGATAATTCAACACTTTTTTTTTATTGTTTTAAGGCCAGTTAGGGAAATCTCTTGTCAACATGGCATGAGACTCGAGACAAGCAAGAGACGGCCTCCATGGTCGAGTAGTAAGACGCTCGCCTACGAATCCAAAGGTCGCGGGTTCAAACCCGGCGTGCGCCAATAACTTTATTCAATTAATATATGTCATAACACATTTAATTCATATAAAACAATAAAACGTATATTTGCGGCACGTTTCAGAGTGGTAAATACTAGAGAGTATCGCCCTGGTGAAAGACCACCATTCAGAATCGAAACGTTGCTTGAAATGACTTTAGCCGTGTTTGGTGACCAGATCTGAATAGCCAGGTACTTCCCAACCTTCTTCTCTACATCTATTTTCCCTCCCCACTACTTTCACCTTCATAACATACCCCTATTGGGGATGCCATAGTCCCGCTGGCTCTAGACGGTTGGGAGCAGTTGGGATTCTTGTGCGGTATTCACTATAAAAAAAAAAAAAAGCGATGATAAAATATTTAAAACTACTTTTCTGTTATTATTTTGTTTAATTGCTTACTTTCGCTTCATTTGCATTCAATTTTTTGATAAGAAAAAAAAATGGAGATGTACCTTCCTATAGGTTTAGCCTAGTGTACGATTACGTACTTATTTCCTTCAGGCAATTCAGAGATAAAACATTATTCCATATTATCTTTTACTCAATGCGAATCAAATTTATTCAAAGCCTTGGCTATGAGTGACAGCAAATAATGGTACATTTATTTCAATCTAGGCGAAAAATGAAAACGTAACGTTTCATTTAACATGTAAGTTAATAGATGTAAATCAGTCCACGTTAAATATAGATAGCTTTGTTCGCGGAAGTTTGTTAATCAAGCTATCTTATATCCAACCCGTTTATGTATGTTTGGTTTAAAAAAACATGTTCCGAATTACAGTTTTTGATATATTATATTTTATCGCATATAACAAGTAATTTAATTTATTGGTGAGATGTTTTGCGTCGTTTGGAAATAATATACTTACTTTCACATTAACATAAGAGTTATTTTGCTACTTCAAAAGGCAATCGGCAATCAAGTGACCTTCTTCAAAGAGAACAAAATGATGCATAATATCGAAAATACAGTTGAAAGGCATTTGCAATCAGGTATATTTTGGTAATACATCAGTAGGTACCGGTACAAGGACTGAATAGACTAAAAGTTAGTACAACCGCTGTAGTAACAACAAAACAGACTGAACGATGATTTATCAAAGAAAAATATTACACAGACAACAAATGCACCGGAATACTACAAACAGACTGTTGGAACCAGGCACTATCAACGAATATATCAAGAGAAACCCAGAACAGCGACAACAAACTGCACACTTGTTCAAGCCACGAAAACTTCAAAAAGACAGCAACAGATACAGAAACAAGAACCAAAACAGACTAATTGATGTTGCAACCAGGCATGGGTTACAAACAGGTACAACCAATACACACCAGAGCGTCGAACGAAGGTCCGATCTTTTTATCCGATACTTTAATGGGGGCCTAGCAAACTAAAACTGTATCAAATCCACATTATACTTTTGGGTGCTTTCAACTATGATTCTGACAAAGACTCCCATCAATCAAAGATTCTACGCACCAGCAACACAGTTTCTGAACCAACACGATTAAACTAGTATACCTACGCCTTTCTGGAATTCGATACCTATTGCCTTCAACCATCTCCAACGCAGTGTCTAACACTGGGAATTCATGCTTTGAGTTGATAAACCTAATTAAATAAAATCTAAAAGTTCTGATGAACCTAAATTAACATGGACTGTGGATAAAATAAGAAGAAACGAATTCATTTGAGTGGTTACCGAACCAGATGATGTCTTCCTATTCCAATTAAATGGGTAGAAACTTTAGACTAACCTCGCTGACGAGTTTTCTATCCAAGACTTAACTAAACTTTTCACCCCGTATAACTTTAAGGTCGCAATAGAATTTCAACAACAGTTTAACTACTGACTGATGTTAAGTTTGTATGGATGCTATTATCTCTTGTTCCTTGTGCCTGTATCAAAGATTTACTGTGGCTAAAATAGAGTTGACAGAGGGTCGTTCTGCAGAAATGAGACAGTCAAACATTCAACATTCCAACAGAATTTTTTAAAAGTGTCTGTATTCAAATCTACAGCACGAAGAACGTAAGAAATTGAAAAAACAACCATTACTATATTATATATTAGGAGATATTAATTTTTAAAGGCTGACCTTTTTTTAATATTTTATTTAAATCTCTTTCTGACAGTAGGTTTATTGGTTCAGCAAGATTCGAACCCAGATTATCTCGACTTAAAGTCAACTATTATTTGTATACTAACGGACCATTGTCCGATTACAAAAAAAAACGAAATGGGAAAAAAGAGCATCAGAGCAAGAACAACACACACTACTACTTAATGAAGCAATGACAAAAATAGGACCATAACATACAATTGTAAGAACATTCAAGTCAAAGTAAAGAATGACGAAAATCATTTAGACTGGTAATATTTAAGCCATTCAACTATGAAGACCATCATTATTATGCTACGTACGAGTATTTGATATTTTCAAGGGAATAGTTCAAATTTACCGTATAATTAACGATTTTACATTCGCTGTATTAATATAATACATAATTAAACTTCGTCGTCGTGAGATGGAGTACGTACCGTTGATAGTTTAGTTTTAATTAAAATATGCTTCTTTTGTCATTCCGTTTAGCATGAAACTAGCATATTTAAACCAGTTTCTGTAGGCTTGTATCACTTAGTTCTGGGTTAAACAAGCGGTGTTGTTTAGGGCGTAGAGATTATTAAGATTAATGGAGCTTTTACAGCCATTTTTTTAAGGAGCACTTTTTACTTTGGATGACAATTTTAACACTATAATAATATTTTACTTTAAATGTATAATTGCGTGGTTAGGTGTTGTTGGATTTCAAAGTGATTATTCAATAGGTTCTTACCTCCATGTTTTTCATCCAGTTCCAACCTTATCCAACCATTTTACTATATTCGATTTCCGTATTCAACAACACTGTGTTCGAAACGAAAAAGTGATTTGAAAAAACGTGTTTCGTCATTGGTGTCTCGCTTGGTCGTCGGTTTGTTATTATTCTTCAAGAAATATAATATTAAGTGTGGTGTTTTCTTGTGACTTGTATTCGTTAATAATATAACTGTGTAAAAGGAATCAAGAACGTCAACTGTAACTATATCGGTGAGCGAATGGTTTCTCATTTCCCCTTCATTCTAAATAATCTTTCCACATCCATAATTAGACACTTCCATCAAGTTGTGTAGTATATTTTTGAGTCCAATATATTTTTTAAATTTACCTGAAACTTAAAACACATTCTATGTTTTATAGCAGCTTCGGGTCCAACAGATGTAGTACGATTAAAAGCTGATCAAATGAAAAAGGGGTTTTATCTCCTGACGTAAAATTTAAAAAAAGTTCATATTGCGCGTTAGCAAGGAGAGAACATTTTCAGAATTTGATAACTATTTTCAATCTTTTTTCAACGTCAAAGTCGATTCAATATATTTCGACAACCCGCAAATAGAAAGGATTCCTTGACCATATGCTAAAAGCATCTTACTGCTGTAAGAAGATGGTTTGTAGCACATCTTAAGAAGGATATAATTTAGGGCTAACGATCCATTCATCGTTCTCCAGCCTCCATTACAGCTACTGAATTTCAAGTTGGTAAGGAGATACATTATGTACTATAGTCGAATGTCGGACGCTAATGGAAATGTATGGTTTTGTTAGGAAATTTATCAAACTCCGTACTTACCGCAGGACGGGCCGAGATGGCACTTTTAAACCTACCCCAACAGCCTGAAAACGCGTCTATTCTTAAAAATAAAAGTTATTTTTGGAAAGAAGCAACTAATTTTTTTTTGAGCAAATACAACCTCGTTTCGGAATCTTGAAACGAAATAAAAAAAAACTTAGTTTTTAAACATACCCGACTAACTAAATAACTAATTAACCACTACGCCGTTTTCCCGCAGGGGTAGGCAGAGAGGACAGACCGCCATACAACTCTGTATACCCACACACTTTTTGCTTTATCCATATTCATACATCGTCTTATACATACTCTTCTGTTATTCTGACATGTCTTCCTCGGGCATCCCCTATTTCCATTCACTTTCACGTCAATCCTAACGATCCTAATCATTACGCTTACATCAGTCTTGCATTATCTCCGGATATCCATATTTTTAATAAGGTCACACATGGTTTTACGCACATACGCTTCAGGGATCTCATTTCTACAGCATTGAGTTTATTTTCATCCTTCCTCTACCAGTGTCACACCTCACCTCACTGCCATACATGAGGATTGATAAAAGCACTTCATTTTGGGCTGCTTGCTTCGCTTCTTCGGTCAATTTCGTTCGGAAATAATAAATGCGAGCTAAGCGTTACTCGAAATAATTTGTATATTAAGCTGGAAATGCTTGATATCTCTATTTCAGGAAGTGGGATGTCATTCCGATCAATTTCGGGAGATTCTTGGTTGTTAATAATAAATAAATAATCCCAATATATTTCCTAATGTTAATGAATGAGTTTTTCATATAAGAAGGAGCGAACACTGATTCACGAATTAGAAGTGTTTGTTTTGGTAAAAATGTAATTAATATTTTCGGACTTCTCAACGACGAAGAACAGTCGAGATGTGTGGCAGATCGCCTCTTTGGCGATAGTTACGCCATAGAAAAGCTTTTAAGGCTTCTCGTCGTGATGAATGGCATACCGCATCCGGCAAATAATGCTCCTGGTCGACTTGTTGTCCCTGGCAGTATTGCCGGCCAGTTCAAGCATCTTGGCGTTGTTGCAATTCTTCAGTTGTTCGATTTACCGAGAGAACACACTTGTCTTTCTTCAGATTTCCACAATAAATTTCGGGGTCTAGATCTACTGGATTGAACCCGTTAATATTGTTAATCACTCCTTGACACACCGACAGACTTACAGAGAAGACTCTGTAAGTCTGTCGGTAGCCAATTTTCTTTAAGCAAGTCGTTGTCAGTTGTTTTGTTTCTTCGCCGCTTTTCATTAGTGACGTCCATGCGTGATTTGAGTTGTGTTTATGATAGCACAGAGTGGTGAGTACGTTAACTACGTTTTATTAAAAAAAATAATAGCGAACAGAAAGATATATCCACTGAAGAGATGAACTGAAAGAAATTAATTCAGGACGTTTTTAGAAGTAGGTAAATTTTCTCCTAACTCGACGACATTGGTTGTCTTCTAAAACAGTCAACAAACGACATATTGCTTAGATGGAGGGTCGGTTCCACAACATCTAGCGCCCTGTGCAGTAAGTACTGAGTGCGCAATTCGATTTACGAATTGTGAAAAACCAAATAAGCGCAAAGTCACCGGCATAATGTTAAAAATGTGTACCATCTCATTTTGACTAAACAACGGGCACGGTGATTGGTCAACACTTTGCTTCTCATAATTGTAACGTATAACACTGCCTAGAAAAACAGACTTTTCGTCCAATTAACCACTATGCAGTACATAAAAAATTACGTAACAAAAAGCTACTCTCCATACATTTTCACTAATCGTCCATTGCACAGCGGTGCTGTCAGCGCAATAAAAAACATAATTGTTTCATGACGTGGGTAGTTTTCAAATGATTTTTAATTTAAATTAATTAATTAATTTTCAGGAATTTTTATACGATTTAGGGAATATTTTAAGTAAATTTAAATAAGATCTTTATTTTCAAGGCGCCCCTTCAGAGATGGCCCGCATGTTTTTTGCACAGTTTGAACGTATGGTGGATCCGGCGCCGCTTAGATGATTTAAAAGTAATGGCCGAATCTTGTCCAATTAATCAAATATTTAATAATGTTTCAAAGCCTTAGGAATCATCACAATCCCAATTGAAATAATTGTTTTTACCATAATATATAGTTAGCAGGTAAGCATCATCAGTTTCAATGAAGGAAAATATTTTCATAATTTTGTACATAATCCCCGATATTTCGATCTTTTTAAAAAACCTAAGTATAAAGAGGAAAGCACGAGGCAAAGATAAATTCAATTCAATAAATAATACCATGAGACATTATTCGATGAAGATTTTCAAATTCCAGATCGCTTGTCATCGGCAGTAATCGAAATAAAAATGGAGAAAATATTTTCTTTTGTAGAGACGATCCTTTGTCCACCCGACATGGTTATGAAAGTGCATTGAAGGGGGTTGGTTATTTCATAATAGGTTTGTAAAGCATTTAGTGATTTTCACGGAGGTCTTTCGTAGAGTTTATCTGTGGGAGAGGCAATTGATCGCCTCGTGGAAGGGAGGCAAGGAAACATTTTGGTGCTAAATGTAAAATAATGTGTTATTTCGTATGAGTTTTTAAATACGTTTTTTTTCACTTGAATGATTTTGTTTATGATTGAAATAACCCCCAATTCCCACAACAAAGCAGTGGCGGCTCGTGAGTTTTTAGTGTGCTAGAGTGCTAAGATTGAAAACTAACACATTTTTAGTGTTATTTTAGCCGAAAATGTTTTTTTTGTATGAAGATTTTTAGGATTTTCAGTTTTGGTGGTGCACTGCACGGATTTCTGAAAAATCTTCATGGAAAAAATTGAAATTTTTAAAAAATTAAATTAATGTTTTCGGATACGACAGCATCAATAATAACGTTTTTTTTAAAATCTTACCACTCTGGCACACTCAAAAGTCACGAGCCGCCACTGCAACAAAGGTGTGTCAAAAAGTATTTGACTTTTTTAATAAAAAAATATGTTCCCATAACAAAACTGTGTGTTATTCATTTTGAATAGGAAATTTTATTATTTAAAACATAAGAGTGTTCGAGAAATATTTTAAAAGAAAGACAAACATTCCCGGGTTACGAATGATCTCACTCCTACTGCCATCATATAAGATGTTGCTTGTTCAATGAGAGAGGCTAGCAGAGGAATTGAACCCACGACGCCCGGGTGTAAATCTGACGCGTTTGTCCTCTCAACTACTAACCGGGGAATAAGAACCTTGGAGTAAGAATATATATGGAGAGAGAGCTAAATATTTTTACCCAACCTAAACAAATTTACGATACATCACTTTCTCGGTTTTTGGTTTTTACGTCGTAAACCGTAAAAGAGAAAGAGACAAGTCAATTTTCACATAATATGGCACCACTTTTAGGTATGTAAGCATGTTTTACGTCTCTCTCGTCTCCGGTGATTTTGCCCAACACGTTTTGTTATGCGACATAACTCAACGGTTTTTGAGGTTATATCCTATATTTTTGTTGATAAAAATACTGTGAAAAAGTGGTTTTACAAATAAACAAAACATTATGTCGACAGTTGCTATGAATGGATGGAAAAATGTGAGTCCATGAAAACCCCAGCTACGCCCGAGTCAGGAAATCCTGATTACACTGTTTCGCAAAGTTATCCCTCTTGTATATTATTGCTCTGAGATAAGAACATTTTTTTACATTAAAACTGTGTTATTTGAAACATAACTCACACATTGGTTTGTCACAATCTCCGCAGATCGATCTTTTAACATTTGAAAAATCTATTTTTTGTCACAGTTACTCTTTTTCTTACGTCCTAGAGTTTTATTTATTTCTTATCAAGTCTTTTCGGTGTCTTTAAAAAAATTATTTTTATTTTACGTATAAAGAGTTCGATTCACTTTCGATTATTAATTTGGTAACAATACGAAAATAATTGCATCGCTTTTCATAAGTTGTTATTATTTTTATCAAAAGCTTGTATTGGGTTGGTATCTTTCCTGACTAAACTATTTTTATACAGTTCGTTAAGCTTATTTTTTATTTGCTAATAGTTGTTTCCGGTGAAAAAACCACGAAATGTATAATAATTTGACTTGCCAAGAAAAAAATAATGATTAGTTTAATCCCGTTTCAAACACCTATACGCTTTAGAGAAAAAATCAAAACTTTCCGGCCCTTATTTATAAGTTGTTTATCAGTTTTATAATGGAATTTTCTCAACTGTCACAAAGTGTGTCACGATAACGAAGTCACACAAACATAAATAAAACATATCAGTGTGTTGGCCATTGTATATAACCAAAACGAGATCCAGGCAGGTATATTTATACTCTTACAACATCAATTTACATTGCTAATGGCGTAATAATTTATGTCGGCTTAATTCCGGTGAGTACAAATATAATCTAAAACCTAATTAATTATTTGTCAACATTGAACGCTTGAAACTAGAGAAATAAATATTTCCATATTATGGTTTAGTTGTAATCTCCAACCATACATTTTGATTATCATTTCAGTTTAATTGCTGTCGGGGGGTGTTTCGGGAGTTAATACGTGTGAGGGGGTGTTGGGTAGGGTTATGGAGTGTTAGATGGTGTCAGGTTGGGTGTGGTTGGGTAGTGGGTGAAATAAGGGTGAGTCGAGGACTCTCTTCGCCACAATTAATTGCAGTGTCAATGGAGTTTTAATTACTAATTACTATTATTATTCTAACGATCCGACAACGCGCAAATACAATTTTGAAAACAAACAATGCTTCACTCTGATTAATTTGTATCAACAATAATATTTAATTGCGGTAATATAAACAAGTGTTTTCTAAACTGATTGAAATCACCCACAACTTTTGAAGTAATGATTTTAATAAAACCATTTTTTTAATTTATCGAAGGAAGCAATCACTTTGTAGCTTGACAGTATAATTTAAATAAAAAATGTTTTTAGTTTTAAGCCACTTTATTTATACACATATAACATTCGACCGGTTTCGGTTAAACTTAACCTTCTTCAGGAAAGTATATATATAAACTATATATACTTTTATATATATACTTTCCTGAAGAAGGTTAAGTTTAACCGAAACCGGTCGAATGTTATATGTGTATAAATAAAGTGGCTTAAAACTAAAACATTTTTTATTTAAATTACCATTTTTTTAACTTTATTCCACTATTTTTATTTAAGACCTGACCGGTTTTACCTTATGACAGTCTATGACATGTATACTATTAGGTCCGGAATGGACGCTTATTGAGTCTCATAATGAACATTTGTGATTTAAGGTTTTATTTTATTGCTGACAGAGGCTGCTTTGCCATAACATTCAAAAATACATTCGCGTAGTTTTAATTACCTTCTGGGAGATGGGTTACACAGGATGCGTTAGATACGTTTGTGGGTTTAAAAAAATACATATCTATGGTTAACAGCTTTATTCTTTTAACAGTTGGCTATTTTTGAATTTACTCTTTAATTTTCCCGTCTCTGTTTGATTGTTGTATTTTCCAAAAAGAGTATTGTAATGTTGTATTGTAAGTATTGTAATGAATTTGGTTAATGTTTTAAATATACTTTTCAAGTAAATTTTGTTACGACGCCCCAAAAAGGAAAAAAAACGCCATTGTAGCAACCACGTGAATAGCGTCACAGGCAAAAATTCTTAATATTGTTCTTGATCTTGCTTCACATTCCAGCCCTCCAGCGCCCCCTTCCCTTTACCTTCGAAATACCACCGCACCACGGACCTCAACAACGCCTCCCTTAGGGGGCGGTATCACCCGCTTTCAGAATCCCTGATCTAAACTCTTACACAACACAAGAGTTTTTTTTAACAAGATGAATTTATTTTCCTTTGTTTTGGCTTGATAATAACAGTGAGCTTATTTAGCGGAGTTTTGTGAAATGAAACCTCAAAAACAATCAAAGTATTATAGATGGAAAAGTGAAACCATTTAAAAAAATGAAAAACAATTCAGTGAAAAATTATTATAAAAAAGGAAAGTCTTGGAAATTCAATAAAGTAAAATAAGTTAGGTGGAAAAAAAAACACACACTTACTTCAGTAAAAAATATCAAGGAAAACAGTCAAAGTAGAGATGATATCATTTTTGAATGGGATAAAAAAATTCGACACAAAAAAGTTAGTAAAGCACACACAGTACGATTGAGAAATTAGAAATAATCGTGGCAATCCTTTATCGATAAAGGATTTAATAAACGAATCCACTTTGAAATAAATACTCAAAATTGGCGAGGCACGGAACTGGCAGAAAAATGATGAGGGTAGTCTTAATGCTGTAATAGAAATTAGATCTCTGAAGCGAATGTGCGTCAAAACCATGTATAACCGTGTTAAAAATGTGGATATTCAGAAAGAATACAGTAGTCGTAATAATTAGGATTAACAAAGGAACGTTTAGCTAGTTTATGCATGTAAAGCGGATGAACAAAGAAAAGGGTGTAAGAAAAATAAATGACGTGAAAGTGAATAGTGAAAGAAGTCGGAGACGCTTGAAGAAGACATGGCACGATCAAGTGAATCAAAATTCTTGGTCGGACCATGTCAAGAGTCAAAATAACAGAAGAGTATGTGTGAATGTGAATGAAGTAAGAAGTGTTAATACAGAGTTGTATGCCAGTCCATCCTCTCTGCCTACCTATTCGAGGTATATAGATTCAGTGCAGTTGAATATATGTACCATTTCAGTGAAAGAATTATAGCATTTGTATCGGCATCGAAAATTTTACCTTCTTCAGCATAAGGCTAAACTAACCATAGCGGTCGCCAAGACGTCAACCGCGAGCTACCCCGCAAGCCCGTAGAGGTATTTTTGGCAGTTCGCGTGAGAAATATGGAAATTCATCCTAAATAATTTTCCTTCGAGGTCGAGACGCCGAAATTTTTAATGATAAAGTTGGAAAGTGAACGTCATCCATCTCACCATGTAACAACGTTTTTTCAAAGCGTCAAAAGGGTGATTTTTCATGACGTTAAAACGTGGATTACTTCTTTCACAGCAAATATTTTGATTAAATTTGCAAATAATTTTCAGAAGCTTTGAAAAAAACGTATCGTTTTTCATGATTATTTTTTTTTTGTGATTTATTTTTAGATGCTAACATTAAACACATGATAATTATACATAAAATGGAGACCAACTTGTTTATTTTTATTTTTTATAGTGAATACCGCACAAGAATCCCAATTGCTCCCAACCGTCTAGAGTCGGTGAGATTATGGCATCCTTAATTGGGGTATGTTGTGAGGCTGAAAGTGGTGGGGAGGAAAAGGAGATGAGAAAAGGGAGAGAAGGGTTAAGAATTATCTGGCTATTTAAATCTGTTCACCAAACACGGCTAAAGCCATTTCAAGCAACGTTTTGATTCTGAATGGTCATCTTTCACCAGGGCTATACTTAGAGCATCTACCACTCTGTCAAAAATATTTTTGACGAAAATAATCTTCTACGTGGATATTTGTAAACATTATACGAGGACATGCAAATAAATCAGACTTCCAAAAAAGAATAAAACCAATACACAAAACAGCTTACTTTATAAAGGGATGAAATGTTAAAATGCGCTGCCGAAAATCATCCAAAGTATTACAATTAATACATTTAAAATAGCCTGTAAGAACCATTTAAAATGTATTGGTAATATCAGATAGTATACAAGTTATTATTATTTTTATTTAATTTTTTAAATTTTTTATTTTTTATTTTTTTTAATTTAAAAAAAAAAATTTATTTATTAATGATGAAAATACAGATACAGACAGTAAATTAATAACAAGCATATAAATACATACACTGGAGAATTAAATTATTATTAAGTAGAAAATAATTAGATACTTTGTAAGCTTTAATGTACAAGTAACTAATATAAAATAAATAAAACTAAAAATTGATTATTCACACGTAAGTAAAACCAGTTTGAAGATTATACGTTTATATGATAAAAGATGAAAAATATAACTGGAAAAAAAAAATAAAACAAAGCAGCAGAAGAGACAAACTAATACTACAATATTTTTGAATTATTAAAATGTCAAATAGTGGTAGAATTGGATTAATTAGTTTCTATACGTTTCACCCATAGTAGAATAGTTATTCATAATAATATATACCTAATAATTTGGTTTGTAATACATTTCAAAGATTATTAATCATAATAATTCAGAACAATGGATTTAGTTTACTGGAATTAAATTCATCGTACAACCTCCCCCCCTCCCCAACCCCCGCTGGCACCTCATAAAATTATGTTCATTTCCATAGAAGATCCCTTTTGTTCAGTTTGAAATAATAATAACACAACATGTTATTTGCACTATATCAAATACAGGAACTTCTCAGAAATAGAATAAAACGCTTTATGTTATATTTGCTAGAAAATCACTGGAATGTTTCGGTTCAGCCTTGTGGGATTAAATTATTTTAAGAGAGGGTACTCGCCTACTTACTATCAGATCTACAAATATATGTTTAAATGAACAAGGGTTAAATCATAAAGGTACGTCGTGTGACCGTACTTAACATTGACGACTTTTACGTTTGTTGAAAAAAAATCATCATTTTGTAGCTTTCTTATGGAAGCTAAAGAAACCTATCTGCAAGAATATAAAATAACAAAGAACTATTTTTTTTATTAACAAGTAGAAATGCTTTATTGGTTTTTCTGATTTTATACAATTGAAAACTATTTACAAAGTCTTTGAACGAATTCACTTTAGCAATGTCTTTCCAAAGGACTATTATACATATGTATGGGTGTCGTTTAATATATTTTTGAATTCTAGCCCACCATGGCAATAACGTCTGATTTGTTTGTTTTTCTAAAGCGTATTGTTGGATTTCAAAGAGATAATTTTCTAGGTTCTCACCTACTCTCGTTTTTCATCTAGTTCCTACCTATCCCGCCATTTCGCTATTCTATTTCTTTACTCAAAAGCACTGTGTTAAAAAACAATTGGCAATCAAGAAACAGAAGAGATATATGTAAAAACGTGTTTAATTGTTCGTTCGTTGGTGTTTCGCTTGGTCGTCGTTAAGTTTTTTGTTCTTCAAGTAAAATTGAGTTAAGTATTGTGATTCGTTGTGTAAGAAGAATCAAGAACTTAAACAGTAACTTCATTGGTGAGTGAATTAATTTCCTTACTTCCTTCACTCTATAATTTATCCACATCCATAATTAGACACTTCTATCAAGTAGTATAGTTTTATCGTTTTTCAGTCTACTTTTTTCAAAATTCATCTAAATCTGAAAATACATTTATTGTTTTATCACAGCTTCGGATCCAATACATATGATATGATCATTTACATTAATTAAATTAATAATTGACATAACTCATAATCACAAAATACTCAAACTGATCCAATAAAAATATACATCAAGTGGCAGACTTTTGGATTTTTCGAAGTGGGTAACAGAAAATTGTTTTTTTTTTAAACATGAAGGTCAAAGATAAATAAATAATCAGAAAAGAAATCAAAATCTTGGCTTGCTAAACAATCAACTTTTTTTCGACTTGAAATCGAGAAATCGTAGATGATGGAAAATATTTTATAATTTTCCAAAATTGACGATTTATTTTACTTCCGATTAGCAATTACTTGAATCAACACTGCCCACGTTGAAATTTCGTATTTAATTTAACGTCCTGCCCTAAACGATGCTGCCATCTCCTGTTTTTAAATTAAATTTCACGCTGGAAATTTTACTCCTTGAATAAAAGCCTTCTCCGAGGGATGTCTTTATGATTTTAGTACGAGTTCCGACCAACCTTTAGCATATACGTGAGATTCTTGGTAACTTTATAAATTGCTGTGAATTCGTAGAAACTCGTTCAAAGTATGCCCGTATAGTGCAGTTATATTCCAGGATGCTGCGAAAAAGTTATTTATGCGTTCTATATATTATACGATACTACAGATAATAGTCTTGCATTACGAGGACCAAATCCAGATATTTTACTGTCACAAATGGATAAATATGTATAAATTTTTGAAAAACAGATTTCATATAAAAATCACGTCACTGATCTCATTTTTAGGTGTATGTTAAATATATTCACATGGTGAGGGAATAGTAACGTGTCTTTGAACCTTGTTAATGTGATAACACAGCTTTTTGAACGCTGAAGTTGTAAGCTTCCGATCATTTGGCAAAGGAATCGAAATTATCTTGTAGAAGAACGGAATGGATAGTAATTTCGATAGCTTTAAAAGCCTTGGTAAAAGCCTCGTCTGCAGAGAGGCGAGAGTTTGATCGTCTTAGCGTGTATATCAAGGATACTCAAACTCGTATTAGCATAGTACCTCTACTATTATCAAATCAGAGAGATCAATTTCATTAACAAATATAATGACGTAAGGCAGTTCCTTTCTGGTCAAGCCAATTTTATAGTATTCCAATATGCGAATTCCCATCCTGTAATTCTTACCCAGGCGTATAACTATTATCTCACGGTCATTAGCCTTAATATAACAGTACCCTTGTATTATGTCTGTGAATATCCATGTCGTAAATAATTTGGTAACAAGTTGTTTTTTTATTGAATGCATATATATAAAAATATATAAATGTGTTTAATGTCAGCATCTGTTTCACTGTTAGCCAATATAGTTTGTCTGACATTTTTGCTACTTTTGAATATCTATTTCGCCTTAGCATAATTCTTATTGCTCTTTTTTGGAGACTTTGAAACTTTATATGTCGAAACACAAGAAATAATTAAATCTTAGATGTGAGTCACTAGTAAGTTATACTCAATAGTTAGTTACGAGCTATAAGCCCTAATTGTAAGTCACTAGTTTTAAACCATGATTTATAAGCCATTAGTAATAAATCTTAGCTTTAAGTTATAAGTTAAAGTGACAAGTTATAGGTTAGATAAATTAATTTGTAAAGCGCCCTTGAGGAGATTTTTCCACAAAAACGGCGCAATAAAAGTTATACACTTATTATTATTATTACAGAAGAGTGCTATAAAAACCGACATCAGTGCCGGGTCCAGAGCCAGGATAAATCACAAGTTCGGAAAAACCGCCACCAGAGTTGGAGAAACTTTATACAAGATGTTGTTACCGCGTCCGGCACTGTAACCCACCCCAAGTGCGAACAAGTCCGTGGCCTCGCTAGTGCTGGACCCGGAAATACCCGTAAGTGGTAAGATGCTCGACTACGGATCCATATATATAATTTTATTCATCTGAATGGCTCAGCTCTCCTCTCAACGAGCGATGGATGCAGATGATGCGGAGACCACCTTGAAGCACGCTCGATTAAAATGCCATTCACTACTAAGAGGAACAACTTATTCAGCTAGCGTTTGGATGGATCGAGTTTGAATCCCACAGCAGGGTCCGTAGCCCTTTTTAGCACGTGGAAAGTAAGATATTGCCCCCATCAATCTTAACGCTGCCAGAATGGACTCTCTCTTGACGGCGTTTTGCAAAAATGAGACCTAATATCCTCCTAATATGTTGTGCATATATTATTTCATTTAATTTTTATGAATTCATGTTTATTTTTATTTTTCGATATCATTATTATTGTGTGTATTACAACATTTACTTTATTATTATTATTAATATGTATTTTTATCAATTATGGAAGGTATTGCATTTCACTACTCCTACATACCATCTGGAATAAAACTTAATTACTAAAAATAATGCATTGTATATTTGCGGTACGTTCCAAAGTGGTAGATACTCTAAGTATCAACCCGGCGAAAGACCACCATTCTGAATTGAAACGTTGCTTGAATAGCCAGATACTTCCCGATCTCTTTCCCATCCTCTTCCCTTCATTAATTTCAGCCTCATAAAATACCCCAAAAGAGGATGCCATTGTCTCACTGCCTCTAGATAGTTGAGAGCAGTTAGGACTCATGCGGTATTCACTTTAAAAAATGAAAAATGCGCTGCGCACGTAAATTGAGGAAAAGTGTGTGGTAAGACGACGAAGGTGAATTGATTATAAGCCTTAATTAGGTTTTTCTATCCTAAACTTTCTTTTGTGGTACCTAAAATCAATTTACGTTCCACAACCCATGAAAACCACGACCATTCTTTACGTCTACTTATTCCGATAGTAAAAACACAAAATAAGATATATTTACCTGAGTGGAGAGCAGTATAGCCCTCGCATAGGTGAACAGCTCGGCCGAGTAGCCGCTGGTGGGCCCGTAGAGTACCAAGAGGTAGGTGATGCCCAGAAGGGGGATGAGCACCAGCAGAGCCTTGGTGGCTTTGCGGTACTGCTGTGTCTCAAGGGTGTTGGCGGAGCGGAGTTTGGTTATCAGCACCTGGACAAAGAAATAAGCTTCATACATTAACTATGAACTGAAAAAATAAAGGGTTCTTGTTGTATGCGCACATTTTGATATATCGTCGCCGGAAAGGTAAAGGGGCTGTAGCGTCATTTTAGAAAGCTTACACCAGAGCACTTTAAAGTTTTTTTTTCTTCAGTACCTTATTTATAGTTTTCGTGCTCAATTTGTAGAACATCATTTTTTTAAATATAATTCAGTTAAATTAAATTTAATATTATTATTATTTAGTTCTGTTTTTTGTTTTTGTTTTTAGTGACAGCTGTTCAGTATACAGTTTGATAATGGCCTTAAGCGCTGAAACAGCTGTTACTAAAAACAAAAAAAAACTAAAAATAGCATATCTAAATAATAATAATATTAAATTTAATTCAAATGAATTCTTCAGTAACTGGTTAGATTTTGGCAAAAAAAGTTAACTCAGGTAACTCAATGCTCTCTCAGAGAACTACTCGAAGCGACAGAAGCTAAAAAAGCTCCAAACTTGTGTCGCTTGAGTCAAGCCTTCTCCCGAATTGTAAATATATTTTAGATGGCTGAAGGGCCACAAAAGTTTTCAGAATCAAACGAGAGTCAGAGCATTCGATGCAGGAAAAACTGATCAAAACTGCATTTTTAACTAATTTTTGACAAAAATGTCTCTTCAGCCCTTTGACTTTTCCAGCAACTATATCACTATCGCTGAACTTGTAAATATCTAGAGCTGCAGTTTACTTAGGTTTTTAGTGATTTCAATAAAGTAGTTAATCGCTGTACACGTTGGAAAATTTAAATATTAGTCGTTATAAATATCTATTTTTTCTCCTCTCCACACCTTTCAGCTGCATACATTTTAGAATATCAGAAGATGAGCTATCTTACAAAATACTGGCGAAAAAAACAGAGTGAAAATGAACCGCTCCGAACAAAGCTAGAGAGAGTAACTCCAGAGGCTGTACAAGGAGAAGCAGGACCTCTAGTGGACTAAAACCATCAAAATATAACAGGACAGGGACACCTGGAGGTGCTTGTTTAAGTAATGGGTACCCGACACGACTTTGGCTAGTTAATATGGTAGCCCCATTTGTGTGAAATATCATTTCAAGGGCGCTTTACAAAACTTTAACGATATGGATAAATTTACGATAAAACTGTCTAAATACATAAATTTATAGCTCCAATCACCTTATTGATATTAACATAATAGTTATTTACATTTGTCGTGGGCTGTGAAAAACTGAAAAACTTTTTGTTTAGTAGTAGATTGAGGATTGAGGATCGCGGATCATTTCATGAAAATATATAATTAAACTGGTGAGTTTAGATGCTAACAGGTTAGCCTAGCTGTGTTAATTAGGGAAATTATATGATTTTCTGTATATATGAGTTTTGAGTTTAACTCTGAACTCTGCCGAGTCTTTTATTTATCTCAGATAATGAGGTAGTCTATTCCAGGCTTTAGGACCTGACACTCCTGCAGCACGCTCTCCGAACTTAGTGTCCGTAAAATCATTTTTTTACGTTTCAAAAATATGACCAATTCCAGACTCAAAACGGTAACAAAAAAAATACCTGTAAAACTAAGCAGAAATTAGTCTGCTAGCATTAATTTACCAAAATTACAAAAGAACTTACTCATCTACAATCCTCAAGTAAATTTTTAATCATGTCTTAAATTATTTTGAACATCGTCATTATGGAGCAATCTGATTAAGTGACTAAGTAATCTTGAATGAGTACCTCTTTTCCGCTTGGAATAACTTGATATCGCCAAAATTCATTAGGGAAATGTATTTATTCTTTGGAGTAACACAATACTATGCTGAAATCGACACTGAAGTTCGACGGCGGAGCATTTAGCGAACCGTTTCTTCAAAGCGCCCCCAACGCGAGTCGTTAAAGCGTAACTTCTGAGAAAACGCAAAGCCAAAAGCTTTCGGATTAGTAACCCTATACTTTCCGAAGATAAAACACAAAATAATGCCGAAGAACTTAATAAGGGTGAAAAAACTTCACGGAACGCGGAATTCGCGGGGTCTTTGTTTGAATCTTTGCTCCTCGCGGGGGCTGTGGATGTCGCCAATCGACATCGCCATCATATGTCATCAGTGGCGTGCACAGAATTTTCAATCAGGGCAGGCAGTAGAAAAAACAGTGAATTAATTGATAGTAGAGATAGGTACCAACAGATGTCACTGATTGCTATTGGATTTTTTCTGTAAAAGCGCTGCCTACACCAACAAAAGATGAGCCACTTGAACGCGCGCACTGCACATAGCATACATATTTTGTGTAGTTGTGAATATGGAATAATCTACTCTGACGTTGGGAGCGTTTGGGCATATGTAGTTACTGCTTTTGACAGGTTATAGTAGAATGATCGGTGAGGCGTTCTCGGCGGTGCGATTACTGAAACTTACGTATCTTTGAAAAAGTCGATTTATTTTTTGCAATAATAATTTCGTAAGGCTGATGTAAGCGTAATGAATAAGATCAAGAAAGAGACGCTCAGATGGTTTGAACATGTAGAGGGAAAGAACGAAGAAAGGAGTATGAAAAGAATATATGATGCGAAAGTGAATGGAAGAAGTCGAGGACGTCCGAGGAAGACATGGCACGTAAAATCAAGTAAATGAAATACTTGTATCGGGTCATGTGAAGAGTCAGAATAACAGAAGAGTATGTATGAGACGATGTGTGAATGTGAATGAAGCAAGGAGTGTGTGCCAAGACAGAGTTTGTATGGCGGTCCGTCCTCTCTGCCTACCTAGTTATTAATTTCATATGATTATATTCAATATTATACATAATTTATGCGATTACGACAGGGCAGGCAGTGCTTATGTACTCTTATCGGAGAGCACGCCTCCGTATATCATATCATCACGTACATTGATAGTTATTAATATTGAAGCTTAGCCATTTTTGATAGCATCGTTTTTGGTAAAAATAACTTCTTTAACCTCTAATGTGCCGTAGTGTCTTATAAGACTCATGCGTTCATAATTATATTTTCAGGAGTTTTTATCCTTTAAAACCTGTTTTATTTAAATGAACCATAATCGCTTGTCAACAAATTAATCAATCCATAGAGATACTCCGCATTGTATTAAGCTCGGTACAAATCGAGAAATAAATATTTGAAGAGTGCTTACTTCAGCGCGGTATTAATTTTTGGACATTACTGTTTGTATTTACAAGAAAGTCTCATGGAATTTTTTTTTTCGTTGGAAGGAAATGTATTTAACTGCACAAAAATACAATAAAACGACACGAAAATCTTTCCATTTCTCGAAAATTTTTTTTAGTGACATGAGAGAGCAAAAACCAACTTTCCAAATATAAGTAGCTACTCTAGAAAAACCACTGATGCCATTGAAATATAATTTCAAAATAATACGTACAAATGTTTTCTGAAAAGATAGCGTAATTGACAAAAACATCATTTCATAAAACAAAAGTGAGTTTTAACGAAATTAAATTTAACAAGGCACGATGGAAATTGTACCCTACGGGAATCCGGCATTTCGATGGTTAAGGCACTTTACAAAGGTAGACAGTATCTTTAAACTAGATATAAAATTATCATAAAAATACGTAGTCGTTCTGCATAATATTTAAACAACCTTTTATCAAATAAACGTTGGTTGGTATTTATTTATTTACAAATGTTGTGGACTGTGAAAAGGTTCTGTTCGTTGTTAAGTCATTTTTCAACTGACTGAACGACACAGATAATATTACTTTATTATTAATATTACTCAAGAATTCACGTATTTAGTCAGGAACAAAGGGCCAGCACTTGATTGAGAGTTACGCAACTTTCATCACATAAAGGATTCTTAAAATTTATACGTAAAAAAATGTAATCTATAAAATTATTTTCCCTGAAAATCCATTCGGGTAACTGTCGGTTACTATCGGCTGCACGCATTTTCAACAATAGCTGGAGACAATGTAAAAAAAAAATAGTTTGTAATAATAATAATATCAATTTTAATCTAGGCTACTTAGAGGGGTCGTACAACACAATATAATCTATATTTTCATTGTATAAATAAAATTTTAATTTTAAAGGAAATAATAAATAAACATAACACAAAGGAAAATAAGTAAGAATACATCATAGGTATTTGGTTTTTTGACATTATAATCATTGCCATTATTAAATTCATTGAATAAATTAAAATTAAGTTACAGGGTGAAAATCAACATAAAAAGAAGAGACAAAAGAATTAAAAAAAACGACATTTAGAGAACCTATATTTATTTATAAACTAAAAGACTATTGTCCAATTACAAAAAAAAAAATTTAATATGAATTGGGGAACAAAAGAGCAACAGAGAAAGAACAGCACATTGATAATATTAAATAAAGCAATGACAAGAATAGGACAAAATATAAATTAGAAAGAACATTCAAATCAAAGCCAAGGTCAAGCCAAAGTTTTGATGGAGTCGTAAAAAATGTCAAAAATTTATGAATGTTATTTATGTATTCTTAAATAATTATTTTAAAGTTAAAATCTTAAGAATTTAAACAAGTTACAAAATAAATTTTGAAACTTTACAACTTTTTAAGCAATATGTATATAATCAAATGCAAAAAACGCAATAGATGATTTAAAAAATGTATTAAAAATTTGCAATAAAATTATGTCATTACATCATCCCATAACGGTATTTGGTGCATCCACTTTTTTGTAAAACATAGATGGCTGTTCATGATAATTGGGGAAATTTACCAAAATTTAAATAATATCACCGCTGGTAACAAACAAGCACATTTTTACTACACTTATTTTTTGTCGAAGTCCAATCTGGAAAGTCACGATAAATAAGACAATATGCATATTTTAAAAGTGTCGTTTAATTAAAAAATGACTTCGGAATGCAGAATGGATGTCATGTAAATAAACTCGACGGCCTCCGTGGTCGAGTGGTAAGACGCTCGACTACGAGTCCAGAGGTCGCGGTATCGAGCCCGGCGTGCGCAAATAAAATTTTATTGAATTATTATGTGTCATTACACATTTAATTCATAAAATATAATATATAGTATATTTGCGGCATGTTCCAGAGTGGTAGATACTAAGAAATCTTAAAATTATGAAGACAACATAGGCATCAATAACAACAACCTACAGTCCGCCTCGAAATAGGAATCCCTAGTGAGGAGGACCGTGAATAATAACAAAAGGGTCACGGCTTCAAATCCCGGATTTGCGTGAGTAAATATATACATTTATAATAATATGTGTTATTTCACATTTAATCAATAAGAAATAATATTAAAATAGTATATTTGCGGCACGTTCCAGAGTGGTAGATATTCTAAGTATCTTCCTGGTGCTTTCACCAGGAAGATACTTACCATTCAGAATCGAAACGTTGCTTAAAATAGCTTCGGCCGTGTTTGGTGACCAGATATGAATAACCAGGTACTTCCCAACCTTCCTCTTCCACGTTTCCTTCCCCTCCCTACTACGCCCAGCCTCACAACATACCCAAATCGAGGATGCCATAGTCTAGCTGGCGCTAGGCGGTTGGGAGCAGTTGCGACTCTTGTGCGGTACTCACTATACAAAAAATAAAAAAATACAATTACGAGTACCAATGAAGAAATTGAATACGTTTTTTAATTAAAATTAGTATATTAAGCTGTGTTTGAGTTTAGTAAATGGGAAAAGAGATAAGCCAGCCTCCGGCGTAATAAATTCACTAAAGAATAACATATCATGTATTTCGCTTCCTTGTAAAAATTTCACACACTACGTAACTCTGTTACGTCACGTGACGTTGATTGGTTTTATCAGCCTTACAGCGAAATTCCGCATTTCTATTTAAGCATCGCCATTGCGTGAGCGAGGCTTTGCTCCGAAAAAATGTCGATTGAAAAAATAAAAAAAGTGTGCCTTGCGGTAACGTGATAATACATGGTGTAATGATTCCTTGGTAAAACTAAGTTCGTTATTTTGAGCTAGGCCCTCTGCACACGGAGATGCTCAAAATAAACTGATCACGGACGCAAATTACTAACCAGTCTGCGATGAGTTTGAACCTTTGTGATTAAACGAGACACCGCACACGGTGCTACCGTCACTAAACAGTTACTAACGCTTTAGTAACCAGCTGGTAGGAAACTCGATATTTAATAATCTAATTGTATATATTTATTTTGTGTATATATTTCATAATTTTTACATTATTTCACTTTATAGTAATTTCATTTTTATTCACGAAAATAAACGATCAACAAATGAATACAAAATCAACGGAAAAAGTAGAAAAATATCCCGTTTTATATAACTTCACTAGCTTGCACACCACACAGAAAACTACCGCTGCGTCACTAAAGAGTTAGTAACCGGAAAGTAATTTCAATCACAAACCAGTTCAGTTTCTTTTGAGTATCTCCGTGTGCAGAGGGCCTTACTGTCGATAAAAAAATACAATGGAACATACACGCAAAAAATACACCAACATATGCTAGACAAAGACATGGAGCACTGTACTCTCTCATGAATAAACAAAACAAACTATCAACTGAAAATAAACTTCTCCTTTACACCTCTACCATACACACCATACACACATACGCATCTCGCATCTGGGAAACATGTAATAATAAACCATTGAAGATCTAGTAACATCCATTCTGCTCTTGAATGAGGTGAAAACTATAAAATATAATTTGTTTATAAATAGAACATATATACTTTGTTTTTAACCATAAAAAAAAAAAAAAAAAAAAAAAAAAAAAAAAAAAAAGTGGTTAAAAACAAAGTATATATGTTCTATTTATAAATATGGCAAGCCACAAAGTTAATGCTTTTTACGAATATATATAATTTGTTTGTTTATTTTTTTTGTTCTTTACTTTCTATCCCGTTAAACCACAATAAAGCAGTTTGGCAACAGGATTTTATAAACATTAGAAATACAAAATAAAATATAGTAGAATAAAAATATGATTGGAAATACAGATTATCTTAGTATTAAATTATACATATTATTAAAATTCACACATCTTAAGAAACTGATAGATTATTACTCCATACCATGCACTGTGCAGCATAATAAAGTACGACAATGTATTTAGTAAACATAGAAGTTACTACTTAAATATTTATATAAGCGCCTAATATAAGGTATTTCTACTTAGGAGCTATTTTTAGCATGCGAGGCTGTGTACATTCGATTATCGATTTTTGTTTTTGTTATTTTTTTTTCATTCGACGAGTCTACTTTGTTTCAAAAAAGTGTTTCTAAGTGGTACAAGCGCTTTACAGAAGGCCGATAAGATGATAATGACGATGAGCGTCTTAGAGTTGTGGAAAAACAAATCATGGATTTTATTCTATGATCCATTTTTTTCAAAAGTAAAAAATTGAAGAACACATAAAAACGTGACTAACCTTTCCAGTTGTAAAAAACAAACCACTAATCCAAAATGGCTGATAATGCTAACATATGAAAAACATATGTGTACCAACATAACAAAAACAACAAAATTGATAATCGAATGTACACAGCCCGCGAAAATTCAAAATTCACCTTTTCTTTTGAACAGGCCATGTATATCTGACTCTTGTTAACAATTCATATTGTTTTATATTGTTTGGTAACATATTGCACATTTTGGGCACGTTGTACTCCAGGGCTCGTTGCCCGTATTTAGTATTATATTTTGGTACAATCATACCATAAATTCTTGCGAACCTCGTATTGTGTATATTCCACTTTCCTCTTATATTCAGAGTCCGATATATGCTGAATCAATATTTAATACCATAATAAGGCCTGTACCGGCAAGATATTTATATTATGATACAACAATGCAATGTTTCGTCTCTGAGTGAATTTGTGTTTTTAACTATAGAATTTTGGACTGATTCTAAATAATTTTTAATAGGAATTATTATTGAAAAAAAAAAACATTTTTAATTGTTTTTCGACGTTATGTTTCAAAATAACTACTTCTGGATCCAGGGCCAAGAAGCTTACCGCTCTGTTGCGACGGTCATCAAAGTATTTGAACAATGATGATAAATACATATTTAAAAAAAATATATCTAAAAATCAGTGTTTACATCATACGTAAACTAATTAACTAACTAACCATCACGCCGTTCCCCCGCAGGAGTAGGTAAAGATGATAGACCACTCATCAATACTGTATCCACTCTCGTGGTACGAGAACGTATGGAAGCAGAAAAACACTTTAACTTTTTCTTCCTTTTTTTATTTGAACATTTTTATCGGAAGATTTTTTAAAGTACAACAGTTGAACCTTCAACTGACGACATTCAAGAACCGCACGGCAAGGCGCTCTGAACGGGACTGCTAACTGACGATATTCAAGAACCGCACGCCATGGCGATCTGAACAGGACTGCTCGAGATGAAATAATGGTCAACTCAAAGATCATACTCTAACATGTGGTATGGAATAAAGCATGTTTAAAAGGATCTTAGAAATCGATCTAAAGATATTGTAAACAATACAATTCAAGGGACAGAAACACATTAAAGAAAGCAATTAAGAAATACAAAAGGCATTGGTATGAATGATTCTTCCACATGGGCGCAATTGGATGACCCATTACAGCTATTATAATGAATTCACTACATTATTTCATAGACATAATGAAAATTAATCAGATTTGCTTAATCCTAAAACATAAATCACACTATAATACAAATTTAAACATGAACAAATAAAATGACGATTTGCAGTAAGCGATAAGACATTCCTTCATAAAATACCAGGCTAGTACTAGAGGTACCTTATTTAATTTCACCGGAATCTGCCCTTGATTGTAAAATGGTAGATGATATTTTTTTTCACGTAGTAACGTCGCATTTGGGAACAAAACAAATATAATTACAGTACAATAGAAAAACAACAAAAATATTTTTTTACAAAACATTTTAAAATTAATACATTTTAAAATAAATAAGATTTTTGAACATAGATAAATTTTCGGTTAATATATCTATGCACATTAGTACTGGGCGTTAACCATAATTCGAAAAAAACGCCAACACCGTTATCGTTGGCAATTGTTAATTGTTAAATATAACCGTTCAAAATAACGCCGACGTCGACTATTTTGTGGTAGACTACCAATATAATACTATATTTTCTAAATTACATATAAGTACACAAAGCGTCTTGAGGTGATTTTCCCACGAAAACGGCGCAATGAAAGTTATCCATTTATTATTATTATTAAGTCTAGACGTTGAATTATATGAGCTAATAATGCAAATGCAATAGTAAAAAGTAAAATAATATATTGCGTCGTATTGTCTACTAAAACTTAATTTATTTGCTTACTAGGTATTTGCACTTTGGCCGTGAAACAAAACATAAATATTAGACAACTACACCATTAATCGTATTCTTCAACTCACAAAAACACATGAAATGCACGCGCGATGATTAAAAACGCGCCAAACTAAACGAGTAGGAGATTGACATAAAACCAACTAGCAAAAATAATGGTTTTAATAAAAATAATCCCCTGTTAAAAAAATAACAGCTCGATGAAAAGACATTGGGAGATATTTAACGTAACTGTTATTTTACTTGTCATTATTTTCATCGCTTGATTCTAGGCGCTACGTATCGGCCGTTTCGGATAGGAAAGTCCACAAAGATGTCTAGTAAGAAGAAGTGTAACCAAAAGATTATTCCAAACTACGCATAATATTGTGCACGACGCACACGCTCTTTACAAATAATATGTACATGATAATGCGATGCGTCGTTATAATATATCTAGCTGTTAGATATTTTGGTGACATTCGGAGAATTATTTAACCTAACAGTTACATTTTAAGTGCCGTCGTTATTTTACCTGGCCATTATTTTATTCGCTTAACTCTTGGAGCTACGTATCACGCGTTTCGGATAGGATATTCCACAAAAACGTCTAGTAAGAAAGTATAAAAAGATACGCGTAATGTGGTTTACGATGCATAAACTCTTACACCTTTTTGTTTACTTGGCGCTAACGCTAATACAATAGCTAGTATGGAGATGTTATTGCGTCAGAATAATATTCGTATGTAGGTACTATTATTTTCAATAATAATATCTAACTGTTTTACAATTTTTCGTCAGTAGCGTTAGACGTTGGCGGCATCAAGCTGTTATTTCTAACAGCTGGATATATTTTGATACAGTACTAATACATATATACTCGTACATGATTTTTTAAATAGAATTATACCTCTTTTCCATGCTATGCTATGCCAAAACATTTGTCTGACCATAGGGTATGCTAAACATGACATGATTTTTGATTTCTTGGCACACACTCCTTGATTCATTCACATTCATACATACTCATTTGTTATTCTGACTATTGACATGGTCAAGTATTTGTTTCATAGTGCTTTTACACAAAGTCTAAGCTTAAGCTTAAGGTTTTTTTTATTTGATTTTTTGTAACATACATTTTTAAAAAAAAATAAAAAAAATTACAAAAATAAATTGTTAATTGAAAAGAAAAAATATTATTTTAAAGCATAAAGAAAAGAAATAACAAAATAAGGAAAAAAAACAATATAGACATAACAGAAAATACCACATAGGCAAAGCCAGTGCGTGGGTAAACTAATACAAATCAATAGTAGACACTCCATAGCAATAAAATTAATAAATAAACTGTATATAATTAGAATAAATAAAAAGATGAATTTCAATTTTTTTTTCCAAAATCACAGCAGATGAGTTAGTTAAAAGGTTAAGAAAATTGCAGTTATAGTATAAAGGGGTTGATTTATTTGTTTTTTTATCTTTTTATTGCATTTTTGTATGTATTTAAAGATGTTTGATTCACTTGATCGTGCCATGTCTTTCTCTGGCATCCCCGGCTTTTTTTACCATTCACTTTCACGCCGTATATTCTTTTTCACACTCTTTTCTTCGTTCATCCGCTCTACATGCCCAAACCATCTAAGCGTCCCCTTCTAAATCAATTCGTAACATAGACGTACGAGTATATAACTATATCCGACACTGAGCGCTCGAAGTGGCACCGCTTAAGTGAAGCCCACTTCTCGGCCGGGCGAATTAGTCGCTAACGAGCGTATATCGACTTCTGACTAGCGTTGGGAAAAACTTTAAAGTTTTGTGAATGCTTCACGAATATCTATTTCTTCAAATGAACCCTTCACGGTGAACGCTTTCATAAAAGTCGAACTTAAATCGAAAAGAATTTTCCAAAAATAGAACTAGTCGGTAGAGATTTAAAATCAAAAAGTACTAGCAAATCGACAAAAGTTACTCCCCAAAAATTAAATGAAGGTATTCGAGGTATTAGACTCAAAAATGTGTGAAGTGTGAACTGCCACAAAACGAAGTAGTTATTTGTAGCAGTTCGCACAGAGCGGTTACAACGCTACGCCTGACTTATTTCCAGCCAAACTTAGTCTCACCTAAAATATAAATTGACCGGCGAAACCGGTCAGCAACGATAGGTAAAGCCGACGTTGTAACTTTCCGCAAGAAAGCTTGTTTTTATGTTATTCAAATAACTGCTAATTCAGCGAGAATAAGTTCGCGAATCCATCCAGTATTTACATGCAGCCGTCACATGTAGCAGCACGCTAGGCAGCGTCCGCAACCTCGTGTCGGTTTTAAACGTAGCCGAACTAAGCCGAATGCGATAGTTCCCTTCGGCACCACGCGCCACGCACGATTGACTGAAAATACACACATATATAAATACATGTATAGGGAGGTGCGTGGTGCATTATTATTTAGGAAACAAACAGTCATACATTAATAATAATAATAATATTTTGATAATTTGTATAGCGCCGTTTTTGTGAAAAATCACCTCAAGGGCGCTGTGAGTGTAAATATAGTAACAATTAACATATACTAGACCAATTAAGTTCCATCAAAGAATAAAAGTAAGTACCTTTGTCATAATTACAGATTATAAAGAATAAAACAAAACAAACATTAGATTTACATACAATTTAAGTAAGCAAAGTAACAACTAAGTTATAATAATAATAACATTGTATTCCTGAAAGTATAAACGATTAGTGTAATGCAATACCTTACATAGTTGACAATAATAAATAGTCACAATAATAATAAAAAAGACAAAAAAATATAAATTCGTAAGAAAAAACAAAAAGTAGTGAATGTCATTTTAATTGAGCGTGCTTCAAGGTGGTCTTCGCATCATCTGCATCCATCGCTCGTTGAGAAGAGAGCTGAGCCATTCAGATGCAGCCACGACAATGATAATGATTATAAGAAAGAAAAGTTAAGGTATATGCAAAATATATGCTATTAAATACAATAGATAACAGTAGAATTTTACATAATTTATAGTATCAATTCAGTTTGATCCATTTTATATGTTTTCAAGTTACAGTTGAAAATGTCTACATCTCGTGGGGTATTGTGAGTTTTGCAGATGCGTCATATGAACACATATCACTCCTATATATATGAGACGCAGGTAATCCACTCTCCTTTTCACGTCTTGGGGTGGCTCAAACAACCCTTGATAAATGTGTCGACACTTTTTAAATAAAGCAACGTTGAATAAATAAATGAACCTAAATTATTTCTTTAATACTGTTTTTCTATAGTTGACCTTTTTGTCATTCACAAACTTGAAGCCGTTAAGACTAGGAGACACGAAAAAAAGAAAAGACGATTTAAATAAATTATCATCATAAAATGTTTTATTGTGGTTAATCGGTTTACTTTTTAGCTCAGAACTTAGATCGGCGAAGGCAAATTAGTGGCATCCCTGCTATGATTGGCATTTAACCTTGCCGTACCCAAGATGGCAACTGACTTCACCTAGTTTATTGAATCTTTAATGTCCTGAAATAATTCAAATAGGTTTTTTTTGCACGTAACTGAATTAAGTTTCAGACCATGGGCAAATTGTCAACGACGAATTTGATGGTACCATTCTGCTAAGGTTGATTTTTAAAAATAAAATTACCTCAGCATTCGGATTATTTAATCGTAATGCCGATTAGTGCCTACTTTGCTAGATAAAAAAAATATACGTAAAACGAATTAACTACAATCAAACATCTGTTCATATCATGTTCAAACGCATAATACTTTATATGAGTACTAAACTAATTAGCCGAGCCTTCTTTTTAAGCGCAATAGCAAGAAAATACAAGGCTTGGGAACATTTTAGGTACGGAGAAAATTTAGTAATTTATTAAACATACCAAGGTTTTTTTCCATTTTATTGAATTAGATTTTCTTAAGCGCGTTTACCATCCTCGAAAATCTGAAGAAATAAAGTCACTTAATTTTAAAATCACGAAAATTACTTAAGGGTAAAAAATACTCACTTTTTGGTTTTCTGGTACAAGCAAAACTACAAACTTTTTATGTGTCAATTCTATACGGGTAGTTGAAAAAAATGTCTAAGATTTCAAGTGAATACAATTCTTGAACAATAATCTTTCAAATTCTATATGAAATTCGTACTAGAATTTTAGGTAAAACGTTCGAAAATGGCTTTGCTGATTTTAAAATTGCACCTTTTACTGATATTTCAGTATGAATTTCATATAATTTAAAGGATTACAGTAAAAAATGTAAATAATAATTTACATACCAATTCGTTAATTATTTAGACATTTTTGTTATCAAATAAGGTATTACACGGAATAACCTTCACCACATCCCACATTTGCCGATTTATTTGATTTTAAAAGCATTTTCTCGTAATAACAGATCCAGCAAGCATGTTTTCGGATATGTTATATGGTTTTGTTTGTTTCGGCACTCCAGGCTGTGGCTTTTACCACCACCTCGTTAGACTGAATGTTTCACGTTGAAAGGTCATAACAATAAATCTTATTTTTATGCATCTACCTATCTACCAAAGGTTGAATGTTGAATTATGTGATGTGGTAACTTCAATATTAATACTATATATTAGCATTTGTTGAAAACTCTTCATAAATTTCTAAGAAAATTTCTTCAAGTCAACTTGTTTTTTGGCATAAATAATTACCATTTATGAAATAAATAAAATGAACGGTGAAAAATAATTCAAAAATAAGTTCATAGCCATCTTTAAGAGTGTCCTTTTCTGAGGCGATCTTTCGTGACACATTACTGGTTTTTCAGCAGTGTGTATCGAAATAAGGTTAAGATCAATTTATTATCTAGTGTGTCGGAGTATCCCATAGGACTCGGGTATTCATAATTATTTTTTCAGGAGTGTTCGCATATTTAAATGAACCGTAATCGACGGCAACAAAATAATCAATCCGTAGAGATATTTTGCATTGAATTATGTTTAGTACAAGTCGAGTGACATGTACAAGTCTTTCCAAATACCAAATGAACAAATTACAACTAGTTTTCAACGCCGCATAAAAATATTTCCGCATTTCAAAGCACCTTCAATCTTCACTCACTTAGATGCCCCGAAAGAATCCAGTTCAAGCTTAGCTTTGTGGTATTTAAATCAATGAAAGGAATGGCTCCGGTTTATTTTTCGGAACTGTGTATTCTCAAAGATTCCAATTCGCGACAGTCAACACCTAGATCGGCAATTTCATCGGCTATCGAAAAGTTGGAAGAACCAAAGCGCACACCAGACACTAAGTTCGGAGAGCGCGTTGCAGGAGTGTCAGGTCCTAAAGCCTGAAAAAGACTACCACATTATCTGAGGATAATAAAAAACTCGACAGAGTTCAGAGCTAAACTCAAAACTCATATTTTCAGAAAACAATATCCATAACAGAATTTACACAGCTAAACTAACCCGTTAGCATCTTAACTCACCACTATAATGATATCTATTCATGTAATGATCCGCGAGCCTCAACTCTCGATCTACTGCCAAACAAAAAGTTCAACAATTTTTCACATTCCGCGAAAAATGTAAATTACTAATATTTACTAGTATTTCGAACGTTTTATGGTAAATTTAGCCATATCTTTTAAGTTTTGTAAAGCGCCCTTGAGGTGATACTTTCAGAAAAATAGCGCTAATGTAAATAAGTCAAGTATTATTATTATTTGTTTGATACATAGAAATTCTAATATATGGAAAGCCACAGTCATTACATTATTTATGATATGACATGTAATTTTACTTTCCGTGAATCCTTGAAAAATGAATACAAAAAACACAAAGGTAGTATATTCAATCTCGCTCAATTTTTAATTCTTGGTACAGGGTCAAAAAATGTATTGAATATGAAAATGAACATGCGGTTATAATAAATTAAAAATAGTCAGACGCTTGGAGTAGCGATGTACGGAGGAATAGCTAAATATGTTTACACAACCCATACAAAGTTGCGATAAATCCATTTTTCCGGGTTTTTACGTCGTATACCATGAGAAAGAAAGAGACAAGAAAAGTCTTCCCATAATATTGCAACACTTCTAAGTGTGTAAGAATGTTCTCCGTCCGCGCTAACTTCACATCATCGAGTCGTATAACTTACGTCAACGGATTTTGAGGTTGTTACCTATATTTGTGTTGATGGAAAACTTGCGGTGGTTTTACAAAGAAATCAAACATGATGGTGATAATGCGCTATGCGTGAATGTTCAAATAAGACCAAAAAAGATTATAAAACATATTTTTTAACGGTATTGATTATTTTGACCGAACTTCAGAATTTTCACATTTTTAATCATATAAAGACATAAAATCAACAAAAAACTTCCATTGTTATTTAGGCAAACCTTCTGTCATTAGGTTTAGTGTAATATTTTGACTTTATAAATCATTTTAATGGTGTATTGACATAATTTTGTTTAATGTGCATAAATATGTTTATTAAAAATGTCCAAATTTCATGTGGGCGGTAACTAATAGGCTATCCATCATTCCTAAGCATATCTTTTGTCTCTTTCTTTCCGAGTCAGTATAAAGCCAACAATCCTGAATATACTGTTTCTTAAAGGTACCTCTCCATACATATTCTAACTCCAAGATCACATAAACTTTTAGACCACTGAGAAAAAGATTTTTTTTTACACATTTACAGACCTGTCGACGTACAAATACTACCGACAGACACCTGCGCCGTAACTTGAATAGTTTTTTCAATATTAACATTGTTAATTTTACTACTAATTTCACAAATAGTTCAATACTTCACGCCACACACTGTACAAAGCAGATCCAGGTGCTTAAGATAATTAATGGTGTTTTTGCTTCCACCCACCCGGTCATCGTTAGAAATATAAATAGCTATATTTTTTGTACAAAAATGAGACAATCCTCGGAGAAAACATTAATATATGTCAAAGGGGTGACATTGCAACACTTTTCAGAAGTACCTCCGGGGGGGTGAGATATGAGGCAAGTTTTAATGATATTGTAAATATTTATATTTTACCACTCCTACTTCATATTACTTACGTAATATTATTTATTTGGTACCATCAAGAAGGAGCTTGTAATATTCAGTAATAAACGAATTTGATTAAATTTATAAAAAAAAAGTATTAATTCTTTAATTACAATAATTAACACACTCTTCACATCGCTAAACATTGACATGAAGCACTCACTTTGTGGTAAGAGATAATTAAATTTAAAATAATAGTATCTTTGTTTTAACACCACTTTATTGGACACATACACCAACCGGTTTTGCCTCTACCTGAACCCTTTTCAGGGTTGAATAAATAAATACTAAATTAAAACAGAATTACAATGCGTGGTGAAAAAATAAGAAAAAAAGTTTTCTTCAAGCTTTGCAATTCTGTTTTAATTTGGTACATATTTCTTCAACCCTGAAGAAGGTTCACGTAGAGCCGAAACCGGTTGGTATATGTGTCTAGTAAATTAGTGTTAAAACAAAGAAACTTTTATTTCAAATTTTATTCACGTTTTGTTAAAACGTAAGAAAATAAAAAAGGCATAATTTTTTTAAACGGCAGTTTTTGTTACAAAAATGTATTCTAACTAAATAATATGTTAACTATATGTTTATGTTGACGGCCTGCCTGTTTGATTGTTAAGACGCACAAATACGAATCCAAATTTCGTGGGTTCAAGCCCGCAATTTTTGTTTATTTAATTAAATTGTGTCGTAACACACTTATTTCATATAAAATAATTTATATTATATTTGCGGCGCGTTCCTGACTGGTAGATACTCTAAGTATTGCCCTGGTGAAAGACCACCATTCAGAATCGCAACGTTGTTTGCAATGGGTTTAGCTGTGTTTGGTGACCAGATCTGAATAGCCAGGTACTTCCCAAACTTCCTCTTCTTCGTCTCCTTTCCTCTCCCCATTACCTTCAGCCTCACAACATACCCCTACAGGGGATGCCACAGTCACTGGCTCTAGACGACGGGGAGCAGTCGGGACTCTTGTGATGTATTTTGTGATTTAAGCCGTGTTTGGTGACCAGATCTGAATATCCAGGTATTTACCAACCTTCATCTTTTTCATATCCATATCAAAAAACAAAGCAACGTTTCAATTCTGAATGGTGGTTTTTCACCAGGGCGATACCATGAGTAACCACCACTCTGGAAAGTGCCGCAAATATACTTTATATTATTGCATATAAATAAATTGCTCTATGACACATATTGATTAAATAAAATTTATTTGCGCAGGCCGGGTTTGAACCGCCGACCTCTGGATTCGTAGTCGAGCGTCTTACTATTTGACCACGAAGGCAGTTAAAGTCACTAGTTTGTTAACAAATACATCACATTTAATTGATTTCGAGCCGTGCAAACACTTTCATACAAAATTTTACAAACTTTAAAGTGAGTATTCAACTTCGAACTGGACCATTTTCATATTGAAAATGACGCAAAGTTTTAAAGAAAGAAATTCTTCTGTTTAACTGACAGATTATATTTTTCAATAGATGCGAGAAAAAAGTCCCAACAGCCAATATCGCACGTCTTTGAAATTTAAGCTAGATAAATGGCTTTTGACAAAGAAAGCAACCTTTTGGAAACTAGTTTTTGGAATTGAGGAAAAAAAAAATTACTTATTCTCTGAAGTTGACAATATACTCGTATTATGATAGTTTAAAGTGTGGATAGTTCTCACTTATCACTAATCTGAATTATTATGTAACTACACACATACTTAAAACTTTACACTCATTGTGATATTAATTGTTCAAACTTAATCAAACAAGCCTTCCATTGATATTCTTGATGTAACCCTAAGTGACTAGCTTTAAGGCACGGGGCTCCATTGAAGCCAGAGTTAAGTTAGCCTTTCAGAAATTGGGCTTACTGTACAGGGTCCGCAGATACTTCAATAGTACACAACTGCCGACCTCGTACAAATCGCAAGCGCGCCCTACTGTTGAATTTGGCAGCCACCTCTGATCTGGAGCCCCTTAGTACCTGAAAATAACCTACTCTGTGCAGAAACGGGCGGTCCGTTTGATTGATTCTCCCATATTAACAACGGGTAGGAATGGTGTCCTTGTTCTATCGGTATTCCAGTGGAAGATGCTCCGAGGAACTTGCATCGTTGATCCATTCACAACTGGTCACAGTCATGAAGCTCGCCAAACGCGCGCCCAACATTTTTAGACGGTCGATATTCGATACATGAGGACGGGTTACTTCTACGATTCGTTCTTGTGTTCAACAGCTCGGCTTTGGAACGATTGTCTGACCTCTGTGTTTCCTTCATCGTACAACGTGGGCTTCTTCAAGACATTTTTTTTAGAATGCATACATCATTTTGTTTGTTCGAAGAAATCAATTTTATTTGTATAACGCATACATACAACAAATCATAGATTTTGCAACACGATAATGCACCAGCTCACACATCAATGCTCGTTCGTGATTATTTGGCCAAAAACAACACCGTAATCATGCCTCAACCACCGTATTCACCAGATTTGGCTCCCTGCGACTTTTTCCTTTTCCCGAAACTGAAGAGACCAATGAAAGGAAAGCGTTTTGCCACAATTGATGAGATAAAGTCAGAATCGAAGAACGAGCTGATAGCCATACCGAAAAGCGCATTCCAGAAGTGCTTCGAGGATTGGAAGAAGCGCTGGCATAAGTGCATTATATCTGAGGGGGATTACTTTGAAGGGGAGAAAATGGATATTGATGAATAAATAAATACTTTTCGAAAACATTCAAAATTCACCTTTTCTTTTGAACAGGCCTCGTATGGGTCTCTGTTACAATAAGATTTCGCGAAATGGCTTTAATTCAGTGCAAAGAAAGCATGAGTTATAACCTAATTTAAACCGATACAACTAGAGATTAATGATAAACTGAAACCGAAGGGGAATTCAACAAGGGTAAGGAAGCCATAGTCTAATTTATTTAGCTTTCTAATGGTTGTGTTGAAACTTTTGGGCACTATCGGAAAACATCTAGAGTCTGGACCTTGGAACAATATACGCAGAAAACTACAACTAAAGATTAGAATATGCCTCCACCACTGAAAAGATACACCGATAGAAGTGTGCTGCGGGCGTGTGCATTTGCAAGAAGTAGGATTAGTTATATTTTACTTCGAAAAAAAAAATTTTACCTCGAAATTTTTTCTTTAATAAAAAAACACCTTTAACAAAAATACCAAATTGGGTCCTAGGAGTCAAATAGTTATATGTAAATTGGCAATATAAGTTTACACAACAGTTTACAGTACAGCATGATAAAAGCTCCTGGTTCATCTGATATATCGTCGCTGGAAAGGCAAAAGGGCTGAAGCGTCATTTTAGGAAGTTTACACCAGAGCACTTCGAAGTTTTTTTGCTGTACAATAAAATTCATAAGTCTTCAGTGCCTGGTTGGATTTTGAAAAAAAACGACGCTTGCAAAAATATATCACTGACTTATAAAGCTGTTAAGAAAATATCCTTATGCTTTGGCCAATATTTTTTTGTTCGCAACTGGGAGCTTTAATTCATTAGGTAATGTATTGTGTTGTGTAGCTATATGCGATATATTGTTAAGGAGAATAAAAGAGTTAATTCCAACTTAAGTTATGTGAGTAGATGACGATAAGTGTATTAAATTAAGCGATCGTGTTTTGTGCTGGTGTATGGCGGAATTAAAGGCCGGCTTAATGTTGGTGTGTGACGAGTGTTGAATTATTTGTAATTTGGCAGTTGTAATGTTATATTTTGGCAGAATCGTAAAAAGTAGAATTTGTGTCTGTAACTATATATCTTTGACATAAGTATCTCATGGGAGATGGTATGTATATATTATACTCGCTTTTGTTTTCCATAATATTATATGTAAATACTACACGGAAACTTTACAGCAAGTATGTCAAACTCAGAGGCCCCCACGGGTTAAATGAAGGAGGTCTAAGTTCAAGTGAGCTGCAAACAAACAAAAACTTTAATATTAAAAGAGACAAAGGCTTATTTCTAAAAGTACAGTTAAGACAACGGTATTCCGTCTGACACTTGGCATATCTTCTTTGCTACCATCTATCCTACTTTAGGGAGATCTTGTTCCCACTGACTACTTTCAAAACTGACCCAAGGTGAATAATGTCAGTGATTCTGGATCTGACAGGAGACGTATTTACTTTTGTAAGTGAAAATAACTGTTCGTACTGAGAATTACTTTCTACTTGGAAATTTCAGGCACCCCAACTTTACTCAATTTTATTTAATAAAAATTAAATAATAACTCTGCATAGGACCACGTGTTTTATTTTTATTTTTATGACTGACCGGCTTCGCTTAGTCTCAGCATCATCATGGTACAAAATTAACCTTTGTACCCTGATGATGCTTAGGCTAAGCGAAACCAGTCGGTCATAAAAATAAATAAAAAATCTGTGGTCTTTTACAAAGTTATTATTTCATTTTCATTGAATTGATCAAAACACAAAGTGATTGCTTTCAACAAAAATATTATTTTATTAATTTATTTACGCCCGTCAAAGGCTTTTACATAAATATGAACATTTATCTGATGGGACCTGCCCGGTAAGTATGTTCCTGTATATATTTTTTTTTAAACTAGGAATTAATATCTAATAATAGAAAATAAGATCTGTACAGCGCCCTTGGGGTGATTTTTCACACAAACGGCGCTATACAAGTCATCCAAATATTATTATTATTATTCTTTAAAAAACTAATATACTCGTAAACAGGGCTAACATATTGTAGGTACAATAAATAAATAAATAGTTGTGAATAGGAGGTACATCCAGAGTTAAATGATTTCATCAAATAAACAAGACGTTTTATCTTCCAATCTGAATGGATGTATGAAGGATCTGGATCACAACTACCTCCGCTTGCACGGAATTAGGTACTGATTATACATTTGTCGATAGAATCAAAATAAACAAAGAAAAATTGCCTTCCAAAAGGTCTACAAATCTTATTTCAAATTCAGTTCTAAGGCATAACAAAGTTCATAAATTATTTTTTTGCGTATTTATTATACTATGCTGGTAGACCATACGAATGTAAAATCACCTCCCGATGTTACAAAGCTCTTTTACCCCTGGACACCTTGTATTGGCTGGGCCGCCGGCCGCCAGTTTGATATACCTGCTCTACAGGTATCAAAGGAACCCGAGTATTAAGTCAAAGTTTTAATTAGCGCTACGTGGAAAGTAGATTAAGGGTATAATATTATTAGTACCCGCAAGTCGCTAATACTTACCAACCTTACATTCGACAGCTTATGTGAGTGGGAACGGATTGGGCAAGAAGGTGTTAATTTTCTAAAATCTGTTTGAAATCACTAGGCATTCAGTTTTGATTATACATTGATGGGCTTGATTAAGGTATCCGTCAAGTTTATCCAATGCAGTTAGTAATCGATGTAATGAAACAGAATGTTAACAGATGTCATTCGAATGAATAACTACTACAAATATGCAGAAAATCAATTGATAGTAACGCACATGATTCAGTAAGATATAAGCAACGTTTAATTTTTTTAATCAATCGACTTAAAACAATTCAATGCATTGAAAGTCATTGGAAAAAATAATTTGATATTGTCCGAGAGAGATTATTGTTTACAATATTAAAAAAAAATCCTCATTGTCTTAAAGTATATTTTTTAGAGCTCTAATTTAATTTTAAAGTTTTTTAATAATTTAAATTGAAGCTTTTTTTTAAGGTACAGTATGAAAATAAATTCGAAAGGCGAATTAGCTGTCATTCATTAAAAAAAAATATATGACAGAACTTAAATAAAAAAAAAATTGTTTGTAAATTATCATAATATTTTTTTTAAATGAAAAAGGATTGTTATAGCTCGCAATAATGCAATCGTCAAACTTTCGCTTCGACAACGAAGTTATTTGTTACCAAATAAACAAAATTACATTTTCTATACAGCCTTTACAGAATTCGTTATTCAATAAACGCCAGCGGATGATTATGTTTCTATCGATACAAACCGTCGTTATAAAATTTACAATTGGAGGTTTACAGAGTGGTCAATACTCTGAGTATCGTTCTGGTGAAAGACCACCATTCAGAATCGAAACGTCCCTTGAAATAGCTTTAGCGATTAACGGTGACCAGATTTAAGCAGCCAAGTACTTGCCAAACATCCTCTTCCCTATATCAATTCCCTGATCACTACATCTAGCCTCACAACATACTTCGATTAAGGATACCATGGTAGATACTGGCTCCAGACGGTTGGGAGCAGTTGGGACTCTTGTGCGGTATTCACTTAAAAAAAAGTTTTTCTGAAATGTATAAAATGCTACGTTGTTTTCATTTTCTTAAAATCTCCCTACGTTATAGTTGAAATAATTCAGTTAAAAACCGTCTTTTTATAAGTGAATTGAATTAAATTCAATATTATTATTATGTAGTTCTGCTATTTTTTTGTGACAGTTGTTTCGGTGTTTAGGACCATTATCAAACTGTTAAAAGCCATTATCCGAGAGTTTAATAATGACCTTAAGTGCCGGAACAGCTGTCACTAAATATAACGGAACTAAATAATATTAAATTTATTAACAAAAGCAAGATATATGCTGAAAAAATGGCTCCTAAGTAGAAAAACCTTATATTGGTCGCTTATATAAATATGTAGTATCTACTACCATATGTGTACTAAAGATATTTTTGTACTAAATTATGCTGCACAGTTCATGGTATGGTGTAGTAATCAATCAGTTTCTTAAGGTGCGTGAATTATAATAATATGTATAATTTTAAATAATAAGATAATCTGCATTTCCATTGCATTTCTACTGTTTTTTTGTATTTCTAACGTATTTAAAATCCTGCTGCCAAATTACTTAATTGTAGTTTAACGGCATAGTTCGCAAAGTACAATAAAATCAATAAATAATAATAAATAAATAAAACCGAAAATACAAAACTATAAAAAAATCGATGAAGGATTAATTTAAAATCACGTACACATACAGTAACGAAAAGTTACCTTTATAACTTCGCAAGTTTTTGTTGTTGAAGAAATTACTGCACTTCCGTTTTACTATCATCATGTAAGACAACATAACGTATAAAGTGCACTCCGTCTTAGAATCACCATAAAACTACTTCTAAGCTGTCCATCACCGTGATGGATGCATTTACGATGAATGCACTAGAGCTCGTCTGGCGTGGTGAGACGCGGCAAGATGCTGTGAGACGGGAAGTGAAAATCTCCGGAAACTTCTCAAAAGAATATAATTGACATTCGCCACCTGCCGTCGCATCAAGTCAATAACTTATCTCAAAGTTGCACAACTTTCGAGTCGTTAAATCTTTAATGGTGTACAAAACTTTAAAGTCTTCATCGAAATGGAAACGTTAAGAAAAGCTCGACGCTATAAGTAGTTAGAACTCCATAGTCGAGTAGTAAAAAGCTCGACTACGAACAAATAACACATGTAGTTAATATAAAAATGTTAAATAGTATATTTGCGGCACGTTCCAGAGTGGTAGATACTCTAAGTATACTCTACTCATACAAAAACACCCCAATATATAAAGCGATGGAACTATTCAATGAAGCTGCATCTACCTTAGATATATTTAGATGCACATATATAGAGTTCTGTCACAATCTCTCGATATACTCGTATGTACAAGAGTGACCGTTAGGTACATAATGATCTACATAATCTTGAATAATTTATTTTTTATTTTTTATACGCCTTTGTACACTTGCCAATTCAACGATTATCTCATTATATGTGTATAAAAATCTCACACTACTTCAGTTTGTACTTATATAACTCCTTTCGATATATAATACCTTGTCTATATGTGAGATATAAATGTTTAATTTCTTTTTTTACACTACATTTATGCATGGTGAACAACTGTTTTTATGAGATCTTGTCAAATAAATAAATAAGTATCGCCCTGGTGAAAGACCACCATTCAGAATCGAAACGTTGCTTGAAATAGCTTCAGGCGTGTTTGGTGACCAGATCTGAATATCCTTTAGCCTCACAACATACCCCAATTTGGGATGCCAAAATCTCACTGGCTCCAGATGGTTGGGAGCAGTTGAGACTCTTGTGCGGTATTAACTGAATAAAAAAAACATTTTAAAAATATAATTGACGCTCGTCTATTTCAACGTAGACAAATATGGTAAACAAATCACGAAGGTTATCCGATAGCACAAAACATATCAAGTGGCAGAAGATTTTAACGAGATTGTCAGCCAAGGCGTCTCCTCTCCGAGCTATAAATCATCCCCTAAAAAGAGACGTGTTTTTTTACAAATTGTATAGGGAACAACGAACTGTGTGAGCTACTCAGAGCCGATGAAATAGCACCTCGTCTCTTATAACGTTGTTACAAGTTTTTGAGATATACTTACTGCAATATAACATGTACGTACTCATACAATAAAAAAACCACGTAATTTTCTTTGAATTATTTAAATATGAAACAGTATGGCGGCAAAACGAATGTGAATTGATAGATGTAACGTTCTGTCAATCAGAAAGATTGACGAGTCGATAACGACCTCAACATTCAATGAACTCTGATCGATTGGATATAAAGACAGACTCTTTCAGAATTCAATCTAATTTAATTCCAGACTCTTTTAGAATTCAATCTAATTTAATTCTTGCCTTAAAAGACTGACTTGTGTTCGAGTCATCTTCATCAATAAAAGTAGAAAAACTAAAAAAGAGACCCGCAAGTCTAAAGACGTATGGAATCGTAGGAATGGATTTTACGAGATCGGTGGACACGGCTTTCAAAGATATTCCTTATCGATATATTTAGCTAACTAACTAACCATAACGCCGTTTCCCCGTAGGGATATGCAGAGAACACGTACCGCCCTACAATTTTGTCTTGGAACACACTCCTTGTTTCATTCACATTCATACATCGTCTCACACATACTTTTCTGTTATTCTGACTTTTCACATGGCATTATTTTTGTGAGGCTGGATGTAGTGGGGAGGGGGAGGAGATGGGGAAGAGGATGTTCGGGAAGTACCTGGCTATGTAGATCTGGTCACTAAACACGGCTAAAGCCATTTCAAGCAACGCTTCGATTTTGAATAATGATCTTTCACCAGGCCGGAGGGGGAGGAGATGGGTAAGAGGAAGGTTGGGAAGTACCTGGCTATGTAGATCTGGTCACCAAATACGGCTAAAGCCATTTCAAGCAATGCTTCGATTCTGAATGATGGTATTTCACCAGGTCGATACTTAGAGCATTTACCACTCTGGAATGTGCCCTAAATATACCAAATATTTTTCAATATGAAATGAATGTTTTGTGACACATATTAATTAAATAAAATGTATTTCCACGCGTCGGATTAAAGCCCGCGACCTCTGGATTCGTAGTCGAGCGTCTACGAATCAACAATATTTATTTATATTAAATTTGGTGGTCATTTTACCACCGCAAAAGGAATTGGGGTAGCAAAAGTACGGGAAGGCCCAAAACTTGCGGCGTATCGGACGACGTTTGGTTTTCCACACACTGTTCCTTCCGGGTTGGTTTTAGGCGTTAATCACGGCAACGAAACACTCGAGCTGATGCGAATCTCGAGTCAAATACAAATATGGTGGTTGTTTTTGAAGTAAGGGTTGTAAAGCTAATTATATCAGGCTGGGCGGTCGAGGCGGCATATCGCTGTGTGACAATAATTACAATTCGGGAAGTAATAACAGTATGGGATTTGAAATATTATTACAAAGGGGCTCAACCATAATATTTATTTATTTTATATTTGCAGAAACAGTTTTACAACAAATCATTGCAAAAACACGAAAAATGGTAATCATAATTACACAAAGGTTAAGGTAAAAATAAGTTTAAAAACAAAAAAAAATAGTTTTCAAGAAGTACATAATATATTTAAAACTTAATAGCTAGTTCTTGCTTAAACTTGTTGTAGCTCGTGTGGAAAATATCCAAATTTCCTGCGAGGCAGTTATTTAACCTAGTTAGTCTTCCCAGGGGCATCACAATTGGTAAGTTAGTTATGCATCTGGGAAGAAACAGAAGCCTATGTTGGCGGCCTCGCGTGAAATTATCAGGGACATAAAATCCAATTTCTGCCAGAATGTCAGGTATTAATAATACACCGTTCAGGAGCTTATGAACAAAAGCATCTAGATAGCTTTACGTAAAATTCTATAGCTTAAGGGTTGATTTGTCTCAGTAATTTATTGCAGTTTTTTCTGCGCTGCTGAAAGAGTCATACACAGAAGGCCCCGAAGGAAATAATTTCCCTACGTACGTCATCTTTGAGGATACTGTGTGAAGGGTATTTTGGAGGTATTTTAAAAATATTGAGTACACCCATGTTGTAGAAGAGAGGAAACACAAAGGCCAGCAATTCATTTCAAAGCCGGGCTGTTAAACATAAGAGTGAGTCGTAGAAGTTCTCATGTGGTAAATGTCGACCATGTCCAAATAATGGGCGTGCATATGGCCTGTTTCTCGGCTGTGCACAGATGTCGAAGAGATCAACGAAGCAAGTTTCTTGAAGCTAGTTTGGTTAAACCTCCATTGCAATGGGTTAGTTAAAGATATGCCTACTTTTATTTTGTTAATTTTACACAACTACATAGATTTATGAGGCCAAGTTTCTATCTAAAACTACTATAACTTCATTTACATTTATGCATAAATTAAGGAACGAATGATGAGTTATTTTATCCTATAATATTATTTTTTTGTCCATCGGGATTAATTACTCTAATTTGAGCAAAGAGGGTCCCTAGGAAGCACATAAATTTTAATTAGGGGAGGGATTGTTATGGAAAAATTATTTACTACTTGTATATTTATTTTTTTAAATAAAAACAAACATTCCCGGGTTACGAATAACCTGATAATGTTTGAAAAACTCCTACTATCATCATCATAAGCGGAAAATGTTGCTTGTACATGATGGAGGACTTAGTCAGCAGAGGAATTGAACCTACGACGCCCGGGAACCCGACGCGTTTGTCCACTCAGCTACCTATCGGTCATTGTTATTTATCATTATTATTGTAATTTATTTTATGATTATCTACATTTATTTGTCACAATTTTATCAAATGCTCTTCATAATTTTTTTTTAGTACGTACACCTGCATTTTAAACGAGTGGTTTTTTACACAATTTACATTCCATTAGACCCAGAATATTTAAGGCTAAATTTTAGAACACTTTGAAAGAATTATAACCCACTAAAAAAATTACACTACCTTAAGATGTCAACGTATGTTACTTGTATTTTAATGTGTTCCACCTGGAACACTGAAAAAGTTTGAAAAAAAGCGTGTACTCTATGTCAATTCTTTACAAGCTCATCGTAAATTGAATACAGCAGACGTGTATAACGAAATAATATATATTGGAACAAGCAAAACATTTCAAAGGATCACAATATCCTTGAATTCATATAGAACAAGTTCGATTCGAATGTTACATTAGAACTTAATATTTCATTGAGCCACCACCCTCAGTGGCAAGTCGTAGTCAAATCAAAAGGACTTTGAATGTGGATGGTTAGATATAGGGGAGGATTCGGTAATCAAAGATTAAACCTGCGGGCTCTTTGTTTCATAGATAATCTCCGTCGAAAGATTTCTGACCTAGTAAATAGCTTTACGAGAGCCTATCCATTGCGTGGTGAGGATATTGGAGAAGATAAAATCTATGTCCTAGGCCCGTTGATTTATGAGATTGACCTTTGATATTCAAATAACTTGTTTGGACCGCCGTAATTATAATTGGACAACCTACAGCCGTAACCCTAACAAGGATATTATTACTTTCTCGCCCCTTCACATTCGACAAAAGTATAATAAACTTTCAATAAACTTTCTCTCGTAAAATTTTGATTTCTACACCTTTAAATTTTGGAAGGTTCTAGTCATATAGAAGGGTCTGCAGAAAGCCTTATGCATTTTTTAAATTTGACTTTTCACAGTAACTATGATTTCTGCTCTGTGTACAACTGCAGTTACTATATTTGCGATGGTGTGAAAGGAGTGTGTGAAGAATATATGACGCGAAAATTAATGAAAGAAGAAGTCAGGGATGCCTGAGGAAGACACGGCACCATCAAGTGAATCAAATACTTGAGTCGGACCATGGGAAGAGTCAGATTAACAGAAGAGTATGTATGAGACGATGTATGAGCTTGAATGAAGCAAGGATTGTGTACCAAGACAGAGTTGTATGGCGATCCGTCATCTATACCCATTTCTGCGTAGTTATTTGGTCTAAACAACGAAATAGAAAAGAGTAAGTTAAATAGGTAACTTCCTTCTTCCTTCCTTTCTTTGTTCTTCCTCTCATGACACCGACAAAATCTGCTAACTAGTATTTTATTCTCATCCGCCAAGTTTCTCATTGAATCGGTGCATGGACGTGGAAGGGAAACAATTTCTTCAATCCACCTGGCATTTAATATCATTCGGGACATCATTTTCATCATTGTGTTAATTCAGAGTAGTTTGACTTGCTACCAGTGAGATCGTTTTATAATCGTATCTTTACAAGTTCTTATTGCATTAAGTTTGTATTGAAATTCTTCAGAGTCAAAAGCCTTACTTTTACTCTTTCGCTTGTCGCAATATAAATTTAGTAGTGATTTATCGCAATGTATCTGACAAATACATTAAGTTTGAGGCACATTATAGGAAACACGAGGCTTGTGTAGCATTTTTTCTAACAATTTTCAACATAAATATCAGTTTCGAATAACAACACATCGTTATTCTGTATATTTTAACTGTATTAGGGAAGGGGGCAGCTAGTACAGAATATTCCTTGTCGATTAAATTTAGTAACATACGCTCCTTGTATATAACGTAGGGTTTATTAAGCGCTCTGGGCGTAAATAACTAGGACCTTAACTATATCCATGATAAAAGCCTTCCGTGAGCATCTCCAAATAAAAGTTCCCCCTTTTTGAAGATACTGCCCGCTTACTAGGCCCAAATCAATGAATGACCAACAATAAAAACCAGGAAATGAAATAAATACACAAGACAGGCTGCTTCCTCAACGTTTCCAAGAAATTTTTCAATACCAGACATATATAACCCAAATAAAGTTAAATAAAGGTCACTGCTTACCATTTAACCCTTTTTATCAAACCCGACATAGGAAAAATGTGTGGTAAGCAAGGCGAATGATAGTTTTAATTATCAAATATTAACAATTTACGACGTTGTGACAGAACTATTGTATTCCGAACGTAACTAAAATAGAGGACAAAAATTTCAGGGTTGAAAGAGAAGAAACGACGATAAAGTTCATTGTTGTATTTAGGTTCCAAAGAATGTTCAAGTAACCTTTCACAATTACTATTGGTATATTGTCATTCAATATTTTCATCAAGACATAGCATTGTAGGTTGTTGGCAAAATATTATTTTAATCAGAATCATCTTATTAAAGCTTTATGATTTATTTCGGTACTAATTATTAAAACAATATCAATAATTTTCAACGAAATATGATACAGAAGAGAGATAAAATGAAGGAGAGAAAAGATGGCTGCCTGTGTCTGAAGAAATTAGGGAAAAAATAATGTTAGTAATTTACAAAGAACTATGGGATTGAAGAAAATCACAGTGTGTTAAAAGGAGTCAACTAGATCTCTTATTCAAGGAATTTATTTACTATTATAAATAGGTGTATATACAAATATTTTAAGAGTCCCAACTGATCCTAAGCGTCTGGAACCAATGAGACTATAGCATCCCTAATTGAAGTATGTTGTGAGGCTGAAGGTAGTTAGGATGGGAAGGAGGTGAGGAAGTTGATGGTTGGGAAGGACCTAGGTATTCAGATCTGGTCACCAAAGATGGCTAAAGCCATTTCAAGCAACGTTTCGATTCTGATCTATGGTATTTCACTAGGGCGATACTTGGAGTATCTACCAAATACAAATAAATATTATAGAACACTTTTTGACCACTGTTTTTTTTATGTATTTTTACAATTATTGAAGAAATGTTTTCAAATATTTTTTTATGTAATGCAATCACTTTGTGGTTTGACATATTTAATGAAAATGAAATGATAACTTTGTACACTCATAATATTTCTGATTATTCTTTTATCACCTTCTCAATTGACGTTTTGCCTATTTCATTTTATATAATCTGTCTCTTTCTCTCTGTTAATTTGTTATAATTTAAATGTTTTTTTATAATGTTCTTTTGTTTTCTTACTGTCATCTAATTTTATTTTATATTGTGTTCTCTCTCTGTATGTACGAGTATATATTACCACACACTACGTATTTTTTGTTTGGTTTAACTTTGTACCTTGGTAATGCTTAATCTAAGTGAAACCAGTGAGTCATAAAATTTAAATAAAATATGTGGTCTTAGACAAAGTTATTATTTCATTTTCAAATTTTAATACTCGTTTAGCTAATACGCCTTTTCCAAAATGGTTTAATTAAACGTTTATCCAGAACTTGTTTTTATTATTTCGTTATAAAAGCCCATATTTTATTGCTTTTAAATTTGAATTCCAATAAGAAATACGAAATAGGTATTTAGTTATTGGCTTTAAAACTGTATTAAAATACAACATTTATTGTGTTGGGGAGCGTTTTGAAGGGTGACGTTTAAACCTTTGTTTATTACTTAATCAGTTGAGTTCTAAAGTTTGCTTCAATTTATTCGTTATTTAATTAATTGTTTTATAGACTCACTTTCTCTGTTTGAACTAATCCAAATAAACATTCTTTGCCGTAGACTCAGAAACAATGAATTGCTTTTCCTCAATCATCACCATACTAATTATGGGTATCATTCTCCAATGTCCAGAATCTCGAGACTTGTTGACTCAAGCCATGGTCTTGAAATTTTTGGTAGCAGTCTAAATGATTTTTGACATTCTTTACAACTCTACCGAAACTTTGACTAGACCTTGTCTCGAATGTTCTCTCTTATGTTTATTTTGCCCTATTTTTATCATCGCTTCACTAAATATTATGTATGTGCTGTTCTTTCTCTGTTGCTCTTTTTCCCAATTTGTGGTTTTTTTTTTTTTTTTAATTGGACTTTAGTCCGTTAATTTATAAATAAATGATCCCGGGGCACTTCAAGCCAAATTACAAGAAAACCATTCGCACGTATCGGGTGTGAGCTCGGAGTAATAATTTAATGGAGGGATAGCTAATTTGTTTTACCCAACCCATCCTAAATAATAATAAATTACTTTCTCCCTGTTTTTACGTCATACACCATGAGAGAAAAAGAGACAACACATTTTTTTGACGGCTTGAACGTAGGGTAAGGATGTTCTAAGATTATCGTTCCCGCCTACATTCAATACGTCGCAATTTATGTCAAAGTTGTCGGTTTGACGTTAAATTTAAATCTATTGTTTTTGGTTACTATAAGGTTGATTAATACGGTGGAAAAGAGGTTTTGCAAATAAACAAAACATCATGTCTATATGCTCTGTGAATTCATGTAAAAATACATCAAAAATGGTATTAAAAGCATAACTTTTCACAGGTAAGCCCGTAGTGTTTTATATTTTTTGATATCGCGTTTGAATTATCGTATCATTGAGTACATAAATACTATAAACGTCCGTTATTATCTAAGCACACGTTATGCTATTCGTTTTGTTAAATGTGTTGACTATATAAATCATTTAATATTGTTTCTGTTGTGGTTTTGTTATGCGAACGCTTTTTGAGGTTATGTCGTATATTTACATTGATAAACATACAGTGAAAAAGTGGTTATACAAATAAACCAAGCATTACGTCGACATGTCCTATGAATGCATGTATAAATACATCAAAAATCAGTTAAACACATTACTTTTCACACGTAAATCTGTAGTTTATACAATATTTATGACAGCGCGTTACTATCGTGGTTATCGAATTATCAAGTACCTATATAAGTATATATGTACATTATATTAACTATAAACTTTCACTCTTATTTAAGCAAACGTTATGTTATACGTTTTGTATTTGTAAATCATTTAAATTGTGTTTTTTGGTATCGTTTTGTTTGTTTGTTTACAAATTATATCAAAATGGCCGGATCCCAGACTTGTAGGCGAGAACAATTCGGCTACACAAAAAACAACCGTATTCTTAAATATATATTTGTCTCTTTCTATCTACTTACACGGGCGGGAATATGTGTGTGTCAAAGAGAGACCCATATCTTGCTTTGACGTTTTTTGTACAATATTTGTATGTTTGAAGGGCTGTGATAAACGTTTTTTTTTATTAACTATTTTTAAGATTCCCAAAAGATGAGATAAGGCGACAACTTTGGATTCGTGCAATAGAGCGGGGAGATTGGATTCCCAAGTTCCACAGTACTGTCTGTTTAGAACATTTTTCAAATGAAGATTTTAACCGGACAAAAACTTGTTTTTTTAATAATTTAAAAATAATAATAATTATTGTTTAAATAAAATGTAAAAAACCTAAAAAAAAAAAAAAACTATCTTACTAACCATTTTTATCAATCTAATACTTCCTTGAAAATTATTAATATTTTTTCTATATTTGGGATTAGGCTACTACAGAAATCTTAGAGGTAATTACCACACTTTTTGTATTCATGTAAAATTTACAACTTTGATCACTTACGTAATATTCTCTTGTCTCAAAACATTAATACTTTAAAGATATAAATTTATGGATCTGTGTGTATTTAGTAATTTTCCGATGGGAAACCTGCCAAAAACGAGTGGTTGAACGGTGATGAAATTCTGTATGATATCACCGACATACGATTAAATATGATATTAAAGAAGTTTTTTAATGTATTCTATCAAATACTTAATGTAATTTAAAAAGAGGTAAATAAAAGTTCTGTCATCCAGTTTACAAAACTTCACCATTGGTAAAAGCTATACCTCATGGGTCCACGTGGAAAATAGCGATGATTCAATAATATAATTGTTATGCTTCATGTATTCACTTTTTATTTCAAATTCAAGATCAAACTAATTAAAATGATTTGTGGCAACCCTAATGTACTAAAACGTTTGTAAAAAAGGTGTGGCTATGAAATCCCTAGCCGCGCCTTTTTAGAGAAGTCAGTTAAAATTCTTACAATACTGACTTCACTTGCCTTGGCTTGGGCTACCTCTGTATCTCTGTGGGTGTGAGTAAGATCAATTATTGATGGTACACGATAGCAGTGGCGGCTCATGACTTTCTGGTGCTGAGATTGAAAAAAAAACGTCATTTTAGATGTTGTAGCGGAAACCTTTTTTTTTTTTAGTTCAATTTTTTGTACGAAGATTTTTCAGCAAGCCAGTGCACAACCAAAACTAAAAAATTCTGAAAATATTTGTACAGTAAAAACAATATTTTTTTTAAATAAAAAATATTTTTGGCTACAAAAACATTAATTACGTCGTGTTTTTCAATATTACCATCCTAATACACTCAAATGTCACGGGCCGCCCCTGCACGATGAAAGGGTATATTTAATACGTTATTTTTAAAATAATTGCCACTGTGTTTTCGAGTAGTTAAGATGCTCGACTGCGAATCCAGGGGTCACGAGTTCAAATCCCAGCGTGCGCAAATAAAGTTTGTATAAATAATATGTGCTATTATTTTTTTAAGAATCAGGAATCCGATCCGTTCGTACACTCAGCTACTAATGGTTATATTAATTCATGTGAAAAAATATTATATAGTTAATTTTCGGCACGTTCCAGAGTGGAAGATACTAACTATATCGTCCTGGTGAAAGACCACCATTCAGAACCAAAACGTTGGTTGAAATAGCCTTCGCCGTGTTTGGTGACTAGATCTGAATAGCCCGGTACTTTCCAACCTTCTCCTTTCCCACCTTCTTTCCCTCCACACTACCTTAAGCCTCACAACGTACCTCGATTGGGGATGCCATATGCCGTTGCTTGGTAAATGGTCTTAGCCATGAATGGTGACTCGATCTGAATAGCCAAATACTTCCCAACCTTCTCCTTCCCCATCTACTCCATCTCTACACTAACTTCAGCCTCACAACGTACCCCAATTGGGGATGCCAAAGCCTCACTGACTCCGGTCGGGAGCATTCGGGACTCTGATGTAAGTGTTATGAATAGGATCAAGAAAGGGACGCTTAGATGGTTGGGCATGTAGAGCGAATGAACGAGATATGACGCCTGAGCAAGACATGGCACGATCAAGTGAATCAAACACTCGAGTCGGGCCATGTGAGAAGTCAGAATAACAGGAAAGTATGTATGAGATGATGTATGAATGTGAATGAAGCAAGGAGTGTGTGCCAAGACAGAGTTGTATGGCCGTCCTCTCTACCTACCCCTGCGGGGAAATGATGAGATGATTAGTAAGTTAGTTAGTAGTTATTATTTTTGTTATTTAAACTTTCAATAACACATATTCCTATCTCAGCTACCGCGTGTCCTTCGAGTTTAGATGCATATTAGTTACCTGTGTGTATGTTTTATATTGCATGATTGGACTAGAATTAATATTTTAGCTATGAATTTTTTTGAAACTACATTTTATCGTCTATATAAGGAGCACTGTGGGAGTAATTTAAAAAAAAACATGAAGCCGGAATTTTCTTGCGGAGTCGCATTTTGAAAAAGTTTTTCCTAGTAGAGCACACTTGAAGTAAAACATTACAAAACTCTGATATGTACATGCAAATCAATATTTTTATTAAAATCATTACATATCTAAAAGCATTTAGAACTCTCACCTCTAACCTATCTCTCACATCTTGTTTCCCTTCCTATGTTCCCTCCCAAACCGTGTATACCCACCAATAATTCACCTGCCAAAACCAACTTCCTTGCTATGTTATTCAAACTTTATAAAATGAACATATACACCATTGAGATAAATTTACCCAGAGATGATGTTCTTACCTATATTTCGATACAATATCAATGTGTTTCCGAATAAAAATTGATTTGTCAAAAAAAAATGCCAAACCAAAAACCAAAAAAAAAAAAAACGGCATGCATGGTTGAGTAGTGAGACGCTATACTACGAATCCAGAGGTCGCGGGTTCGAACCCGGCGTGCACAAATAAATTTTATTTAATCAATACGTGTCATTATACATTTGAATCATACATATATATATATATTTTTTAATAAAGTAAGACAAACATTCCCGGGTTACGAATAACCTGACAATATTTGAAAAAACTCCTACTGCCATCATAAAAAGCGGAAGATGTTGCTTGTGCAATAATGGAGGACTTAGCCAGCAGAGGAATTGAACGCACGACGCCCGGGTGGGAATCCGACGCGTTCTCCACTCAGCTACCGACCGGTAAAATATAGTATATTTGCGGCACGTTCCAGAGTGGTAGATACTACAAGTATCGGCCTGGTGAAAGACCACCATTCAGAATTGAAACGTTGCTTGAAATTACTTTAGCCGTGCTTGGTGACCAGATCTGAATAACTAGGCACTTCCCAAATTTCCTCTTCTTCATCTCCTTCCTCTCCCCACTACCTACCTACGGTTGAGAGCAGTACTCTTGTGCGGTATTCACGTAAAAAAAAAAAAATTACATATCTTATATTTGGGATGAAGTGATTTTTCACAAAACCGGCGCTATACAAATTATTCAAATATCATTATGATTATTACGAGTCTACCATTCAATGCTGAAATAATTTTGATAAAATGATATCATTCAGAAAAACAACTTTTTTTCTGGTGCCCTTTCGCAACGAAAGTTGAACATTGTCAGAGATATATTTTTTCAATAGAAACTGAAAGCGATTTCAGTAGAACTTTATTTAGGCGGGTCTAATCTTATCACAGTCGAAACCCACTAAGTCTATAATTCCAATTCGTATCGAGTTTGTAGGTCACTCGGTGGCTAATCTATCGTTAAAGCTCTTCAGAAGTTACCTTCCTATTAAATTACCTACGTTATCATCACCCTAATTGGATTATTTCACAAGTAGGCAGTATTTCACCAGCTGAGGTCAATGGATGTTCAAATACTAAACGCGTCAGGTTCCTGATTACCTACAATTCATTTAATAAATCACTGTAATGGACACATGTCTTTGTTACTAAAAAAAATAGATATATTACAGTCGCTTGTCGCTATCGTCTCCTTAGTAGCATTAATGAAAACTACCCCCATTCAGAGTAAAGAGGTGTTGTAAAGGTTTTTTTTTTCTTTTTCACAAATACATATATTAGATGTCGTAAAACTAGTTTCTTTAATTGGAAAAAAAAGATACATATTTTATGATCAAGGTTTTCACGGGTGTTTTTTTTAATTTTTTATTGTTCTTTGAAAAATCATCATCTCGTTAAACTACAATAAAATAGTTTGTCAACAGGATATTGAGTACAAGGTAAATATAGATGATCTTATCAATAATCAATATATAAAACATTTTATTAAAATTCACAAATATTAATAAATTGATATTCTATTACACCATACCATGATGCACTGTGCAGCATAATATAGTACAACAATACAAACACACATATATAATACAAAGTACACATAATAGAAACGCCTAATATAAATTATTTCTACTTAGGAGCCATTTTTTCAGCATATATCTGACTCCTGTAAACAATTCACATTTTTTATGTTGCTCGGTAAGAATAATTTGGACACGTTATACTCCATGGTTCGCTGCCCGTATTAATTATAATATTTTGGTACAATTAAGCCGTCGTTTTTAGTGAACCGAGTATTGTGCTCATGTTCCACTTTCTTCTTAAATTCAGAGTCCGATACATGCTGAAGCAATATTTTATACCATAAAAAAGCCTGTACCGGTAAGATAGTTACATTCTGATACAATAATGAAATGTTTCGTCTCTGCGATAATATGTATTTTTTTAACTATTAATTTAACTAAAGAATTTTGAACCGATTGTAGATAATTTAAATTTGTTTTGCTAGAATTTCTTCAAGTGGTTATTCCACACCGTAAAGTTGATTCTGCGAGTGACAAGTAAATAATTCTTAATGTAACTTCTGTAAATATATAACTGATCAAAATTTCACAAAAAAAAACACTTTAATTATTCACCCCCACTAGTTTAAATTCACCCGATCAGATAACTTCAAGTAAACTACCTGATAATACAGGCCCCATCCCAATTCCCCCCTCCTCCACCCCACCACAATCAACGCGCAAACTTCAGTCTAGACGTAATTAATGAATTTCACTCGACTTCTGGATTGAAGACATACGCGTAAGCGGTCAGTCAAAAACAAAACTCAAGACATTAGGGTTCTGAAGATGGACAATTAATTTTTTCCGAAACGTCAGGAGTAAAAAATAAACGTTTTGTCACTGTTAGCGGTTGGAATAATGTCGGGGCAAGGTTATTAACTATTTGTACATTATATAAAGGCAGGGGTCGTCAAACTCACCCACATGATCCTGATCAAGAAGAGTAGGTTGAGGGCCAGTCCGGCCATGGCGGGGGCCTTGTAGATCCAATCGCAGGGGTGCTCACGCATGAACAGGCACACGTTGGGCATCCCTGCAAGCTGAAATAACAACATATGTCAATTGATGATCGGACGCAGAAAGTTATGTTTCTTTTTCTAAAATATCTTAGTTGAACAACAAACAGACAAACAACAACAGAAAACAACGTACGATACGCCGAAGTTATTGTTATTATAAACGACAACAACGAAGATCTGAAGTCAAGGCCGAATGAACTTGAATAAAATCTCTATTTTTGGACTAATGACAAACCCTTCGAAACGTAAAGCAAAGTGCTCCCAAGATCTGCACATAACAGAACATCCTAAAAAAAATTAGGTCAATACACTAACTTGGGTCATGTTTTGAAACTAAGTAATGAAAACCAGACCAGCGAAATTGAAACGAGAAGAAAATTTAGATGGGCCGCCTTCAGCTATTTTAGCCACATCCTAAAAAAAGAAAGATACCCCAACACTTCCAGATGCTTGTATCTAACACGTTTATTATAACTAACTTGCTAACCTTCACGCCGTTTCCCCACAGAGGTAGGCAGAGAAGATGAACCGCCGTATAACTCTGGCTTGGCATACTCTCCTTGCTTCATTCACATTTATTAATTGTACGCACACCCTTGTGTTATTCTATCTCTTGACATGGCCCGACTCAAGTATTTGATTCACTTGATCGCGCCATTACTTCCTGGGCGTCCTTAACTTCTTCCTACATTTACTTTCACGTCATATATTTTTTCTGACATTCCTTTCTTTGTTAATATGCTCTATATGCCCAAAGCATCTGAGCTAAGATTTTTTAATCCTGTTCATTACACTTACATCAGCCTTACATTCATAGTTTTACCGCATATACGCCTCAGGGATCTCATTTATACAGCATTCAGTTTACTGTCATCCTTCCTCTGCCAGTTCCATGCCTCACTGTCATATATCAGGGTTGAAATAAGCACTCCATTGTGGACTGCTAGCTTCACTTCTTTAGACAATTTCTTATTAGCGCCAACAGCGTTCAGTCCTCCATGAATGGAGTTTCCTGCATTCACCCTTTTTTCAATATCCTTATCAACCTTTCCGTCTCTCGTAAACATACTTCCTAAATATGCAAACTTATCCATTTGCTCCAAGTATTCATCATTCACAAGAATACTGCGCACATGCGCCTATTTTAACATATTCATACCTCAAACGCTATATTTTAAATGTCATTGCACCCGATTAAAAAAAATGGTTCTGCCATATCTATCAAATTTTAAAAGATTATCCATTTATTAATCATCAATCATACAGTCAATACGATATTATTAATATAATATACATGAAAAAATAACTGCCCAAAATGTATTTTCACGCTTTCAAATTGTTTACGTACGCTAACGCAAAAGTAAACAATATTTTGGTCTGATAATATTTTGTTTGTAAATAAATTCTAGTCAATAAAAAATATAAAGCTTTATTATGTTAATAAGCTCGATTGACATGCTCGTAAAACCAAATAAAAAAATGTTAAATAACCTTTAAATTTGAGCTTAATTCCTGCCACATTAAAAAAAAACTATTTTTCATTTGCTTTAGACAAATGGTTTTGAAAAAGAAAAGTCACAATTTTTTCTGAAACTGGAATTTTAAACATACAGTGTTTTATAAAATCTCCTTTATTTTACTTCAAAAACAAACCATCTCCTAATGTGAATCCCATTATGTAAAACATTTATGTTTGTAACAAATTAAAACAAAAACTAAGGTTTTTCCAAGAATGTACATTAATTTTGAGGCAAAGAAAACTTACGGACGCAAATTCCGGAATGAAGTCAGATCACAAAAAAGTCAAGAAACTCGAAAATAACAAGAGGAGGATTTCATTTCCCAAATTAATGGATACACATACATTTTAAATAATTTTCCTCGGAGTTTATTTTGAACAAATCAAGGTTCAAATATAACACCAGCCATGGTCGAGTGGTAAGACGCTTGGCTACGAATCCAGAGGTCGCGAGTACAAGCCCAGCGTGCGCAAAAATTTTTTTTTTCATTAATTTGTGTCGTAACATATTTAATTAATATAAAATAATAAAATTGTATATTTGCGGCACGTTCCAGAGTATGGTATAACACCACCATTCAGAATCAAAACGTTGCTTAAAACGGCTTTAGCCGTGGTTGGTGATCGGATCTGGAGAGCCAGAGACTTCTTAACCTTCCTCTTCTCTATCCCCTTCCCTTCCCTCCTTTTTACAGCCTCACAACATACCCCAATCGGAAGTGCCATAGTCTCACTGACGCTAGGCGGTTGGGAAGAGTTGGGACTCTTGTGTGGTATTCTCATAAAAAAAAATTTAAAAAAATTATTTAGGAATTTTCTTCACTTACGTATGACGATTTTTTTACTAGTACTACACATTTACAATTATTCCAAAATATGGATTTTTCTCTTATGATTTCTGTTATATGATATTTTAAATCTATCCAATTGAACGCAGAAATAGGTTTCAATAAAATAATATTGTGTAATATTCATTAGAAAATATTATAAAGGTACCTACGCAGTGCTTTTTAAGAATTTTGAAGCATTTGCATAGCAAAGTTCACGACGATATCCATTGGGAGATTGGAAGGCATTTAGAGAACATATTACGATGTGTATGATGGCACGTTATTGTCCCTTTTGAGAATCTCTATGGCAGAGTAGATCTTTAGATCATTATTCAGATGTCCTATATCATTATAGTGTCAACTTCCTACAGCCTCCTAACATTTTACAAATTAAAAACGTCATAATTTCACTAAAACTATTGTGCTGCATCACATCAATACAAAATAACAAGTTAGAGATAAATCACTTTGAAATATTTTGGTTTTTAAACTAGTAACATAAAACTTTATGACGATATTTATTTTATGTTTCAATAAAGTAAAATTTAGATTCCGGTGATGAAAGTTTAAGATGAAAATTTTTGGGAAGTCCGGCTTAATCTTAAGTTTGAACATTGTGGGTCGAACAAACGTTAAGTGAGAACTGTATTGGCTACTTTGTCATCTCTCTCTTCAGATTTTCTTCATCCACAAACATACTTTTGTTAAGTTTATCCTACGATCGGATGACTTTTGAAAGCTAATATTATTTTTTTAGTCTTCTATAGATTTTCGATCCTTAATAATAATATCGGAGCTAACTTCAAAAACTCTTAAAATATTAATTTTATATCTAAGCTTAAAAACAGTCGCATGTCTGAATTGAAATACGACCACACAAACTGAAATGCCACATATTTATGTTGGACAGCCTGAAAGGGCTTTTTCAACTAGTTTCATAAAGCATATGTGTGTTTCATCTCTTAGAGAAAAACCGCGTCCCTCTTGCCAATAACGAGCAAATACCTTATCATATTGAAAGTAAGGATTTTATATTATATTGGCTACAGCAATTAGAAATAAAGAAAATAACAAATGATTCAAATATAAAATTAATTATAACAAACAAAAAATTAACTCTTTTCCACCACATGAAATAATGGTAATTGAAATTATCAAATGTATTACCTATCTAATAAAGTACTAACTTACAATGTTTTATTATAAATGTAACAGATATTATTATTTATTTGAAGTGGATGAATTAAAGTAACTAATATTTTTTCTTGCCAAGTAACATTCCATGATGTTTCACGGGTTGACTGATCATTATTTTTCCTAGGATGATGTTGGATTGAACGTGATTGTATTGGCACAAAAACTGTGTTTTAATAAGGATAGAAAAAATAAGTTTTTCCAAACAACACTTTTTCAAATTATTTTTATTTCTTAATCCGAGACTTTGGTAGGGTTTCTTCGATTTTTTTTTCTTTTGCCATTCTCTCTTATTGGAGCAATCATCAGATCAATATCCCCTAAGTCTACAGCAAGAGACTATAGCATAAGGAACAGATAATAAAAAATGAAGAAAAAAAAAAAATTATAGTGAATACCGCACAAGAGTCCCAACTGCTCCCAACCGTCTAGAGCCAGTGAGACTATGGCATCCCCAATTGGGTTATGTTGTGGGGTTGAACGCATTAAAGAATGGAAGGAGATGGGGAAGGAGATGGGGAAGAGGAAAGTTGGGAAGTACCTGGATATTCAAATCTGCTCACCAAACACGTTTAAAGCAACTTTTCGATTTTGAATGGCGTTTTTTACCTACGATACTTAAAGAACCTACCTCTCCAGAACGCGCCGCAAATATATTTTTATTATTTTATAAACATTAGATGTGCTACGACACATATTAATCAAATACAAGTTATTGGTGCACGCCGGGTTTGAACCCGTGACCTTTGGATTCGTGGTCGAGCGTCTCACCACTCGACTGTGGAGACCGTCGATCGCTGGTTGTAGTGTATTTAATAAAACAAAAATTCTTTAAAAAGAAAAAGATTTTGTTTTTAGATTTTTTAGCATCATTTTAATAACCAACCGTTGAATGCATCGTCTGATTACTCAACGTTATTTTTTTATTTGATGACGAATGAAGTGCTTTTTTTCATCCGTTATGGCACTCTTTTCAGTCTACCTTGTAAATACAAATTTGTAGATTTCTTGAACGATTTCAAATCGTTTTCATAAGGGCAGGTTTCATTCATCAAAAGGGACTTGTCTAATAATGTACACTTAAAATTCGTTTTGAGCTCCGCCTTACCGCCGTAAAACTTTCGCCTTTGAAAACTTATTAGCGGCATTTGGGGGTGTGGGAATATAAAGCTGAACCGTTTTCGTTAATTAGCGTTATCTGTTTGGCCGCCTTCGGAGAAGAATAATTTAGGGGTAGTAAATAATAATTTAGTTATTTACCATTTCGTTTTACACTTGTTTCGTGTATCTGGTAAGCTTGAACATTTGCATCGTTTTGAGAAAAGTAATTGGCCCTTAAGCTGTTTACTAATGAAATACAATTCACAGACATTTTCCCTTTGCACATATTTACCAGCATTATTTTTCCATCAGGAACTCTAGTCCACTTTTCATTTTTTTACAGTATTCACCGTCTAAAATTACAATTTTAAATTTATTTTAATTTTGGAGCCCATTTTAATTTTAATATAAATGTTTAAAAAAATGATTATTTTACGTCGTAAAAATAGGCGTAATGGCACAAAGCCAAAATACACCTTTAGGCTTTCAAATACAAGCATCACTACAAATTATTTATCTGTTAATTTTATACGTTGGTATATAAAAGGCAAGGTTCAATAAATTAGGGCTGTTTGTGCCCATAATTTCATTGACAAATTTAAAAGTCATAATTCTTCGATCTGAAAGTTTTGAAAGTGGTATTAATATATTTTAAATTAACATATGATTCACAACGTGATCTCTTTATATAAATAAATAAATAAATTTCAGCCCTAATTGTATAATTTTAAAAATTCAAAACAGTTCAAACAACTAAGATCAAATAATTTTTGGTGTGGTTGTTTTCATTTGCCTGCACATTTAGGCGTTTTAGCCACTCTGATCATGATATTAATACGTACATTAGACCTCGCGAGAAATAATTAAATGAATACATCAATTCAACTGGTTAGTAGTTAAGTGGACGAACGCGTCAGATTCCAACCCGAGCGTTATGGGGTTCATTTCATCTGCTAGCTAATTCCTTCATCATTGCACAAGAAATAGAAACAGAAGTAGTAGGAGTTTTTAAAATATTGTCAAGTTTTTCGCAACCCGAGAATGTTTGTCTTTCTTTTAAAAAACTTTTAAATCAAAACCAAAAAAAAACTCTATCCAGTGATAGTAAAATAAATGTTTGCCTGAGGCAAAGGCATCACTATAAACTTAAAAGAATTTAATTCACCTGGTCATTTGAAACAAAAGTTCATGTGGCTAGGGTTTCCATTTCGGAGTGTTTTTGTTAACAGAAAAAAAACAAGGATTTTGAGAAAGCATGGAGAAGGCAATATAAATGTTGATAAACATAAATATAATAAAAAAACTACTAAACTATTTACCAAAATGATTACACATGGTCTTGTCCGATCAGAGATTATTTTTATTTAAATCGGTAAGGATAAACTTAATATTTAGATATTCGGAATGTGTTCACTTTAATTTGACCGGTTAGAAGGAGAGTGGTCCAAAGCATCGGGTTTCCACATAGACATCACGAGTTCAATCCTCTGCTAGCTAAATCATTTATCATTAGGAAGTAAGTAAAGAGTATTTAGAATATTTTCAGGTTATTTGTAACTCGAAAGTTTGTCCTTTTGAAATAGAAAAGCTTTCATAGCAGTGAATTCGATTGTTAACTAGTACACTCTGTGAAATCAATATTAAAAAAATACAAGATTGTTGAACCAATATGTTTTACAAGTGCAGCAACACTATGCTGTAGATATTTTTCTTCCTGTCTACATATACACAACTTCTCCTCCCAGGGGAGAAAGATTTTTATAGTCTTGCTCTGGCTATTCTAAAAGATTCAGTTTACAACATACTTGAACGTGCTAAGTACTCCAGGAACTTTTATTTCCGTTAAACATTAGCAAGTAATAGATAAATGCATTTTTTTTGCTCAAAATGTAGCCTTTATTTAAAGTACTAAAAAAACGTATTGTATTAACATTGCAAAGTATTATATTTTTTTAGTTTACTGTTTATCATTACAGGCCAACATAAACTTTGTTGGTTTTAATAAAACAGTTTTGATAATCTATCTTAGAAGATAAATGTTTTATGTCGGAAAGCTTTAAATGAAAATTAAAACATTACGTCGATGTTGAAAAATAATCTTAAAAAAAAAATAACTAACTAACGAACCGCCACACAACTCTGTCTTGGCACACACACCATGCTTCGTTCACTTTCATACATCGTCTCATACATACTATTTTGTTTTTCTGACTCTTCACGTGGCCCGATTTATTTTTATTTTGGAAAATGCCAAATATATGAAAATCACGTTCCCTTACATATTTGAATTTAACTATAATATTAATAAAAAACACATTTTGCCATTCTACTCGAGCAAATTTATGGAATATCGTTGGATTTATTTTCATTTTTTACAATAAATAGCTTATATATTAACTATAGCTTATATTTTATTACAAAAATTAATTAAACGAAGTATTTTATATAGTAATTTGTAAAAAGCATTTGGTATTATGTGATGTGTATATTATGTAAAATTTTACTGATTTATATATTCTAATACTTTCAAAACAGCATTAACATGTATAATATTTTTTTATTGACTAAGCACAATAAAACTTTACAGACGTGTATCAGTTTCTTCAGACAATCTGTAGGCTTCAGAAAAAAAAACTAACAGCCATGTTGATAAGAATAAAATCATATTTACCGTGTTGGTCTGTTTTTCGTCTGTTGATTAAAAATAGCAGATACGTGCAGTTTTTAAGGCGAATATTTCGGTTAGAAAATACATTATTTCTCTGCGGGATACAAGGAGAAAACAATATATCAAAGCCATAGATCGGCTGTCCATTTTTATACAAAAAATGAATTATGAATGAGGCCTCTTTCGGTTTGTGTAAAAAAAAACTCGTATGAAGACAGTTGTTCTGCAACGCCCCCTCAAAAGGTCAGATGTCTCACAGTGCTCGAAGGTCAAATATACATCCGTTTTTCTTGGTCATATTCGTTAAAAAAAACTACGCTATTAACCTAACCTAACATAACACTGTGGTAGATATCATTTTCGTTTCCGCTGAACAATTATATGTATGTAACATCTGACCATTGAATAATGATAGTGCGAACCAAATGTTTTCATAAAAAAGTATATTACCAAAAACACATTCCTCGATGATTTTAATAATACCAAATTTTTAAACTTTATTCCGCTATTTTTCTATTTAGACCTGACCGGTTTCACCTTATGGCGGGTATTTTCAGACTGGTAGAATATTAAGTAAATCTATGGCATATATACTATTAGTGTCCGGAATTGACGCTTATTGAGTCTCATAGTGATATCTGTGACTTTAGGTTTTGTTTTATTGCTGACAGAGGCGGCTTTGCAATATCATTCATAAATACATTCTGGTAGTTTTGTTACCCTCTGGGAGACGGGTTACACGGGATACGTTAGATGCGTTTGTGTGTATCTATAGTTGTCAGGTTTATTTTTAACAGTTGGCTGTTTTTTAATTTACTCTTTGATTTTCCCATCTTTGTTTTCTTGTACTTTGTAGAAGGTATTTTTATATTTGTAGTTTTATAAAATATCTTAAAATATTAATAATCGGGGTGTTATTTTTTTAGATTTCCCCTTAGATGTCCGCGACAAAAAAATCCAGATTAGTGGAATAAAGTGAAAAGTTTGGAATGATTAAAATCAATAAAATGGTTTCCTCAACGAATTAACAGTTGCAAAATTAGGCATTCTTCGATGTTTAAAATGAAAGTTCTTTAAGTTGATGATATCATTACCATTAGCCCCAACATTGTATTAACATGTACATAAAAAAGTTCTCAATTTTAGTGTACGTAAAGTAACACTTTCTGTAAGTAATTAAAGAAAGGAAACCAATGCATTATTGTAGAGTAAAATGTTAATTTTCTTCGAAAATGAATTTTTTTGATAGATTAATATTACGAATTCCTTTGAAATCAAGATAATTTAATCCAATTATATTCTTTTGTAGCAAATTTTAATCCGGAATACTTTCAAACGCTTTCTATGAAGACATTTATAATGATAATAATAATAACAGTGCACTTATATAGCGCAGTTTTGTGATATTTCACCGCTAGTGCGCTTCATACTAAATTAATTAAGCTAATAAGACTAACTAACAGGAAGAAAATAATATATGATATGTATACAAGTTAAAAATATCTAAAATCATGATCGTCATCATATATCACGAGAGAGGTTTGATATGGGTATAACAGTGCATGTGTACTTTAACAGATTAAAAAAAAAACAATTTACTAGAGGCTAAGGGTATAAAAATCCAGATGAAATGTATGACATCATTTTTAAATCAAAGAAAAGAAAATTTGACTGAAGACACTAATTGTCTTAATTCTAGGCTAATTGATATAGCGCCATTCTTGTGAAATATTCCCTCAAGGGCGCTTTACAAAACTTAAGAACTATGGCTAAATTTACCAATGATATTGAGTGTTTAGGTCAAAGGCGTTATTCCACGTTTTTTTCAAGGAAATTTTGGTCTCAGCGATAACATGACGGTCATGCTGTTATGTTTAACACCTGATCATAATTTGATCAAATGTTGAAAAGGCCCGAGAATCGATAGTTAACGGGGGCGATTTTTTGAAGTGGTAACGGTAAAAATTTCATAGTGGCGCTAATCATCGATAAAAATGTGACAGTGGTTCAAACCACTGTCACATGCCTAAGTTCGCTTGCAAAAACGTGGAATAACGCTTTTGACCAAAACACAATCGATTTGCTATGATATTGCCTTTGGTAAAAATATTGTCTTTTTTCTTTTGGTCCTTTTTTGTTTTTTTTTTTACGTGAATACCACACAAGAGTCTCAACTGCTCCCAACCGTCTAGAGCCAGTGAGACTATGGCATCCTCAATAAGGATATGTTGTGGGGCTGAAAGTAGTGAGGAAGGAAAGGAGATGAGTAAGGGGAAGGGGAAGGTTGGGAAGTACCTGGCTATTCAGATCTGGTCACCAAACACAGCCAAAGCCATTTCAAGCAACGTTTCTATTCTGAATGGTGGTCTTTCACCAGGGCGAAACTTAAAGAATCTACCACTCTGGAACGTGCCGTAAATATACTTTATTTTATTTTATATCAATTAAATGTGTTATGACACATATTAATTTTAATAAAATTTATTTGCGCACGCCTATTCCGAACCCGCGACCTCTGGATTCGTAGTCGAGCGTCTTACCGCCTGACCATGCAGGCCGTCAAAATGAAAATGTCTTAAATCGGACTACATGAAAGTAGAAAACATTATTTGGAAGTAAGCTTGATGCATGTTATGTTCCTAATTAATTTGATATTTTAAAAAAATGTCGTGCGTAGGATTTATTCGTTGGTTGGCATTATGAAACATTCCACCACGGGAACGTATCAAATTGTACGCATTTCAAATTCATTTCAGAGGGTATTCCGACCCCAACTTCCAACACCCCTGATGGATCAGGGTCTGCCTACTTCCGTTTATCAATTATATTATTCAGAGTGTTCCTCATTCAGGGGTGCGATAAGTTAGGCCGCAATTGAATTGTTTAACGAAGACCTGGACCCTTTATTTGAGTATGTAGATTTAGGTGGGGGTTCAACGGATTTAAATAAAGCAGAGGCGAATTGAAAATAACAACAAATTTCTAAAATTTTGATGGCGATAATGAAATGCTTATTGCTTTTCTTTACAAATTATACTTACTATTAAAAAATACATTAAGAAATATCTTTTAACGTTGTAACATACCTTATTTCAGAGACGTAAACAATGGAGACTGTTAAAACGCAATAAAATACTTTAATTATTTATCGACAGCTGAAAAGCCAATAAATAAAGGATTATCAAACATAACGATCAGTGTTACTACGCTGATTTAAGAGCCATGGTGTTTGAAAGAGAGAGTACAAGAACAGCGTGCAATATAGTTGTGAATAATTGATACTCGGAGCAAGTGGACGAAGGTGTGTTTTTAGGATGTATGGTATGTTTATGAGAGACGGATAGGCCGATGAGGATATTGAAAGAAGGGTGAATGCACGAACCTACATTAATAAAGGGCTTAAAGCTATTGGCGTAAACACAAAATATGTCCAAAGAAGCGAGGCTAGCAGTTCACAATGCAGTGCTTTTACTAAAACTGATATATGGCAGTGAAGCATGGGACTGTCAGAGGAAGGATGAAAGTAGACTGAATGATGTAGAAATGGGATCCCTGAAGCATATTTGTGGTAAAACCATTTATGACCGTGTTAAAAATGTGGATATCCGGATAGAATGCAAGGCTGATTTAAGCGTAATGCATAGGATTGAGAAAAATACGCTTTACTGGTTTGCGCACATAGAGCGAACGAATAAAGAAAAGAATGTTAGGAGAAAATCTGATGCGAAAGTGAATGGTAGAAGAAGTCAGGGACGTCCGATGAAAACATATCACGATCAAGTGAATCAAAAATTTGAGTTGGGCCATTTCAAGAGTCAGAATAACAGAAGAAGATGTATGAGACGATGCATGAATGAAGCAAGGACTGTATGCCAAGACAGAGTTGTATAGCAATACATCTTATCTGCCTGCCCTTGCGGGGGAAAGGCATGCTAGTTAGTTAGTCAGATTTAAAAGAAACGCACGCGTTGCTGGTTTCGTATAAATTTTGTTGGAACTTAAGGCTAAAATACCTAACTTAACTGAATGATACTTTTGCGCTGGGAAAAGAATTGAGTTATTAATATTAAAATAGAGGTCAAGAAAGATTTATATGGAAATATTAATTCAAATATAAATTTTCACTTCTCTAGACATACTTGAATTAATATAATACTCACCGAAGCCAGTTACTACACTTTATATTTATACTTGTATATATCTTAAAGTCATAAATATGTAGAATGCATACCTGATTAGAGCGTAGGGCTTAAAGTAGAGTGTTTTTAATTATTTTTAAATAAAACAGTAATTACCACCTATCCAGCAGAGGCGTGCTCTCCATAAAGAAAAAAAAGCACTGCCTACCCTAACGTAGTCGCATAAAAATATTAATATTTTTAAAATTAAATTGTATGAAATTTTTTCAAAAAAATATTCTTAAGTTTCAAAGGTATGCGCAAAATTTAGCTAATCGCACCGCTGTGAGCGCCCCACCGATTTTCCTACTATCACGTGTCAAAAGCAGCAACCACATATGCTCAAACGCCGCCAGCGTCAGAGTAGATTATTCTATGTTCACAAAATATGTATGCTGTGTTGCGCGTTCAAATGGCTCGTTTGTGTTAATATCTTTGTAAGTGTCTAAGGCAGTGATTTTACAAAACAAGTCCAATAGCAATCAGTGACATTTGTTGGTAGGTACCTATCCATATTATCAATTAATCCACTATTTTTCCTTTTGTTTACCCTGGTTAAAAATTCTGTGCACGCCACTACTAGCTAGTCCGCCTCTGGCAGCCCAGTATGATTGACCTACCCTTTATTCTCTGGGTGAACACAATACAATGACCCTGCTTTCACTTCGATGATAAATCTACTGAAATATGAATGTATTGTGAATCCTTGGTAGTTAGTTAAGATCGAGGAACCAGGCGTCTTCATTTTGATGTTTTAGTCCCAAAGTAGACACTATCTGAATATCATTGTCTCCTCATTCCTTAAGTGTTAATACTGCTAGCGGGATAATATTGTGAGTTCAATTAACAGTTTCTCAAACATTAATCGCTTGGACTCGGATAGGTACACTGAAGAGATAGACCGATATAGGTGTGTTGCGTTCGGGTAGAATTGATCAAACGTTTTCAAATTTCGAAATTATTTCTTGAACATATCACTGTCACTGGAAGGGCAAAAGGGTTGAAGCGACACTTTTCTCAAAAATGGATTAAATATGTAATTTTAAACAATTTTTTTTTTCTGCATCGAATGCTCTGACTCTCGTTTGATTCAGAAGAATTTTGTGGCGCTTCAATACATTTTCCATTTGGAAGAAGCGACACAATTTGGACTTTTTTTTAGCTTTTGTCGCTTCAACTTTTTTTAAATCCAACCAGGTGCAGAAGACTTATGAGTTTGACTGTAAAAAACTTTAAGGTAATCTGGTTAAACTAAAAAACTACTTGTGCCTTTTCGGTAACGATATGAACTATCGTTTTTTGTAGGTCTGTCTAGGGCACAGAAGTAGAAAGGTCTTACCATACTATTCATCCTTCTACGAAAAGTTAGTAGTTATTTGTGGTATTTACTGGCAACATTGTTCTCACCTACGTTACGCTGGCAACTGAATTCGGAAATGGCATAAAATTGTTTAACCTGCTCAGTGATTTTTTTCCCGAAAAGAGAGTCTGAGTGCTACCCTCTTCACTGTCTTATCGCGCAGTTGTTGCATGGGTTATTATTGGTAGTATAGTCGTTGCAAACGTTCATCGTATTTTAATTTAAGCACCAAAAAATACGAAAAAAGACCGAGCACCGAAGATAATTCGAAAACAGTTGAGGCAATGTCGCTGAAGCTTTTACACTCTCTTGTGCTCTTCATTACCTTCTGGAAGAGGGGTTACATAGTGGTTAGTTATGTGCATCTGTATTTTTTCTTTAAATTCTTTATATGGTGTTTATTGTTGCCAGCTTTATTTGTAATAAAACTACCCGAAGGTATATTTCAATGTAATTGTAAAGCCGCCCATGTCAAAAAATAAAACAAAACGTAAGTCACAAATGTTCACTGTTTTATAGACTCAGTAAGCGTCCATTCCGGACATTAATAGTATATATATACTATAGATTTACTTTAAATTGTAGCAGCCTGAGGATGTCCGTCATAAAGTGAAACCGGTCAGGCCTTAATAAAAAATGGTGTGATAAAGTTAAACATTTTATATTTTCAAATCATTAAAATGAAGTTCCATCACGAATTAACAGTTTTAAAATTAGAAATCATGATAATTTCATATTTGATGTTGTTGGCTCCAAAGCTGCGATAAAACACCGAATTTGTTTTCAGCTTCAGAGGAATTTGGAAGATAGTGGACTGCAAAACTATAAAAACTATACTACTTGAAAAAAGTGTCTTATTATGGATGTGGACAGATTATGGAGTGAAGGAAGTAAAGAAAACCAATTCACTCACCGATGAAGTTGATGTTTAATTTCTTGATTATTCTTACACGTGTATTATTAATGAAGACCACAACAAAAAACACTTAGTTTCATATTATTCGAAGAACAACAATAAACCGAACGATCTAACGAGACACCAACGAATGAACACGTTTTTTCACATAACTTTCCTGTTTCTTGATTGTCACTTGTTTTAAACCTCGGTGTTGTTGAATACAGAAATCGAATATAGTAAAATGGTTTGATAAGGTAAGAACTGGATGAAAAACACGAAAGTAAGAACCTAACAAACTATCTCTTTGAAATTCAACAGAAGTGTTCCCATCCGTTGTATCATAAATATTTCCTTGTTCATTATGAACACAAAAATATTGATGAAATAAACATTTATTGTAGAAAAACGCCCTTGTGTAGGATACCATCGGATGAATTCACCCTGTCTCCCACCTTAGTGATGCTACATGCCAGTCCAATTTGTGTGTGGAGATTGCGACAGTAATGTCGGCGCCTTTGTCTAGTTCTTAATCAGTTTCCCGCCTTGCTTGGAACTCACAGGGAGACACTTGGAATGGCCAATGCATTGTTGTGACGATTTTTTCAGCAGGTGTACTTGCTTTTCAATTGCGAGCACACCTTAGAAACTTTTTAAAAACGAATTAGCTTCGGATCCAAGAATTGATTTTTTGCAGAGTTCCATTATATTAACGCGTGTAGTATTCATCGTGTATAGAGGAAGGTCATTAGAAGTTGGAAGTGAAGCAAACAGTGCGTATTTTTTTATTTATAAATCTGAGATGGTTTATTACTAAGAACTTATAGGCAAAACAAAAACAAACTGTAATTTATTTTATAATTCAATTGAATAAAAAATATTTTTTATTTATTTTTATACTAACGGACCAATAACACGAAATGGGAAAAAGAGCAACAGAGAAAGAACAGAACATACATAATATTTGAAGCAATGAAAAGAATAAACATTGGAAAGATCATGCAAGTCACAGCCTGAATAAGGTTTTGGTAGAGTCGTAAAGAATGACAAAATCCATTTAGACTGGTACCAAAAATTTCAAGATCATGACTTGAGTTAACAAGTCTCGACATTCAGAATGACAGCGGAGAATCATACCCATAAATAGTAGAGTGATGATTGAGGAACAGCAATTCATTGTTTCTGAGTCTACGGCAAGAAATGTTGAGCTGGATGAGTTGCAACAAAGGAGTTGAGTCAATAATCCAATTAATAATTTTGAAAATGCAAATTAAATCAAAGTCTTTCCTACGCTTTTCTAATGAAGAGTTTTTTTATTATTAATACTTAGTTCTACTATTTCTAGTGATAGCTGTTTCGGCGTTTAAGGCCAATATCAAACAGTTTGATAAATTTGATTTAATTCAAATGAATTATAAAAATAAACAAATAGACTTAAAAAAATGAAATACAAAAACTATAAGCAAACTGCAACCGTTGATATTTGATCCATTTTTTTTAATACTGGATAAGGTAGTGTTTATTGCTAATATTTTTTATGAGTTAGGTATCTATTTTTTAACAATACAAGTTAATAGTAAGAAAATCTTAGACAGGCGAAATAAATTTAATGATGAAAAATAATGAATTGTGGTAACAGATATGTTGGACATGGATGTTTTATATTATTCTACATTATATTTTTCAAATTAAACATTAAATTAAAAACGTCTAACTAAAAGAATTGTAAAACATATTTTTGATTTAAACTAGAATAAACTCTTTTCAGACAAAAAAAAAACTTTTCAGGTAAAACTAATGTACAACAGAAACCGCAAGAGTTTGTTTGAAAGTCACAACCCCCCCTCCCCGGGATTCTCACCCGCAGCAGGGGGACGGAGAAGATGAAATATGTATAAAGTAAAAACAGAAAGTTGTGTTTCAAAAAAATTGATATCCGAAATGAAAAGGGTAAAATTGACGGAAAAACTTAAGCCTTTAAGCAATGGAAAAAAAAACATAATTAGCAGCGGCCCTATTTGGGACAAACAGCGAGGGATCATTCCACTTGTCGCACAAGCTAACTCCCAAGATGAATTAATGCGGAAGCTGCGGAGTAAACCGCTATAGATAACCAATTTCAGACAAGAGCCTCATTATTCATGTGTCTCAATATGAAAGAAAATTATTTATAAATTACGATAATTTGTACCTACAGCCAAAATAATGTCGATAATTTTTAATCACGTTCACAAGCACCCACAATTGCAGTGGAAATGGAAATTATGCGGTATACTTGTATTTATCGGTATTAATAAAAGTGATTGATATAATTGTGCATAATTAAACCCGGCGGGCGCCAATAACTTTTTATTTAATCAATATGTGTCATGTAAAAAAACAAATAGTATATTTGGGGCACGTTACAGATTGGTAGATACTCTACGTATGGCCCTGGTGAAATACCACCATTTAAAATTCAAACTTTGATTGAAATGACTATGGTCGTGTTTGTTGGCCAGATCTGAACAACCCAGTACCTTCTAACCTTCCTTTTTCCCATCTCTTTCCCTCTCCCACTACCTTCAGCTTAAAAAAATAACTTAATTGGGGATGCCATAGTCTCCTGGCTCATTTTTATTTTTATTGTTATATTTGAATACCGCACCAGAAGAGTCCCAACTGCTCCCAACCGCCTAGAGCCAGTGGGACTGTGGCATCCCCAATCGGGGTATCTTATGAGGCTTAAGGTAGCGGGGAGGGGAAGGAGATGGGGAAGAGGAAAGTTAAGAAGTGCCTTGCTCTTCAGATCTGGTCACCAAACACGGCCGAAGCCATTTCAAGCAAAGTTTTCAATTTGGAATGGTGGCCATTCACCAGGGCGATATTTAGATACCTACCACTCTCAAACATTATTTTCAATTTCGATAGGTTACAATGTCTGTGATTTATAACAGTGTATGGGTGTTTTGAACTTGAGCACATCGTGCTATTAAATTAGAATTAACTTAGTAAAGCTTTCCGCTTCATTGGAATATTGATTATTTAAGGAATATTATAGTATATTATTTAATTAAATATTTATTCTGTGTCATACATAACACATTTAATTCATATAAAATAATACATTACATATTTGCTGCACATTCCAGTGGTAGATACTCTGTGAGTATCGCCCTGGTGAAATACGACCATTCAGAATCGCAACGTTGCTTGTAATCTTAGAGTAACAATATAGAGAGACCGTCCTAATATGAGTCAAGTCGTTGACATACTCGCAAAATACAGCTCTCTCTTTATGCTCGGTTCTATAAACGTATGAGGAAATGAGACAAACAACTATTAAAAATATACGATTTGGGGCGGGCTAAGCGCCGTGTAAGCAGTTTTTTTTGTGGACAAACTTCAGACTGATTACTTATGTCAGTCGAGCCGACAATAAAATGTGCGTAAAAATATCATAACTTAAGCGAAATTAGTGCAATCTTCAAAAAAACAATATATCTATATGTGCAGTTGGTGGATGCTTCACTTGAAGTACAAAAATACCAAAAAAAAAAATCAGTTTTCATAGGTATGTGTCACAGAATTCGTCTTTTTTAGTTTAATCTCAAATATTTAACATCCTAACATACAAAACAACTAGTAACTTACACCAATATTTAATCAATCTTTGCACAACGGTGAATATAATAAACTTACGTTTGAAATGAGTTTTAATTCATTTTTAATATGTTTTACTTAGAGAGATATACGAGATTCTCACATATTTTTTTAAGAACGGAAAACCCCATTTTAAACTTGTAATGTCTTAAGCCGTGTTTGGTGACCAGATCTGAATAGCCGGATACTTTTCAACTTTCCTCTTCCCCATCTCCTTCCCCTCCCCGCTATCTTCAGCCTCGTAACTTGATGTCATAGTCCCACGGGCTCCAGATCTGGTCACCAAACACGGCTAAAGTCATTTCAAGCAACTTTTCGATTGTGAATGGTGGCCTTTCACCTTTTAAGTATGTGCCACTCTAGAACGTGCCGCAAATATACAATATCTATTATTTTATATTCATTAATAAATTTAATTTTATCATGCCGGGATATGAACGCGTGCCCTCGGGATTTAATAATAATAATAATAATAATATTTGGATAATTTGTATAGCGCCGTTTTTGTGAAAAATCACCTCAAGGGCGCTGTACAAATCTTAATTTCTACTTAATATTAATTCTTAGTTCATATAAATATACAGCAACATACTTACCTGGCAGGACACAATCACCATATCATAATAACCTAAAATTTAGAATAACTTAAATTTTTATTTTTATTTTATTTTATTTTGTTTATTTATTTTTATTTTTTTTTTTTTTATTTTTTTTTTTTTTTTTTTAATTTTTAGGGCATGAAGGCAAATTTAAGATAAAGTATATCGGAGGTATTTTTAACTTTTCGTAGTGAAGAACAGATAATGGTGATAATCTTCTAATGAATTTAAGGAATGAGAGTCTGAAAAGTTTTCTTGGTTCTATTGGGCTTGTTACATCTTGATTATGGATATGATTTTCTGAAAAAATGAGTTTTGAGTTTGGCTCTGAACTCTGTCGAGTCTTTTATTACTCTCAGATCATGTGGTAGTCCATTCCAGGCTTTAGGACCTGACACTCCGAAAGCGCGCTCTCCGAACTTAGTGTCTGGTGTGCGCTTTGGTTCTTTCAACCTTCCGATAGCCGATGACATTGCTGATCTAAGAGTTGACTGTCGCGAATTGGAATCTTCAGGAATACACAATTCCGATAAATAAGCCGGAGCCATTCCGTTAATTGATTTGAAAACCATCCAGCAAAGCTTAAACTGGATTCTTTCGGGACATTTAAGCCAGTGAAGATTTTTGAGGTGCTCTGAGATATGGGAATATTTTGATACGCCGGTGATAAGTCTTGCCGCGGCGTTGAAGACTAGTTGTAGTTTGTTAATTTGATATTTAGGAAGACTAGCGTATATTCCGTTGCAGTAATCTAAACGCGAAACGACGTACGAGTTTACAAGTAATTTGGTTGCCTCTGTTGGCAGGTTTCTTCGCACTGATTTTATTTGTCTTAGTTGAAAGAACCCTGTGCTCACAGTCTTGTTAATTTGGGATTTAAGGGAGAAATCAGCATCCAGATTGACACCCAGAAGTTTGATGGATGTCTTTGGAATAATGTCACTTCCTGAGACAGCTATTGGGGAGTTATCGATGTTATGCTGACGTCTTCTTGTGGCGGTCCAGAGAAACTCTGTCTTTGAAGGGTTCAATTTCAGTCTATTTGAGGTCATCCAGAGAGTGATCGCTTCTAGGCACTCAGTCATGCGGATTTTCAGACTGTCTATTTCTGTCGGTGAGCAGTAAAAGTAAACTTGCTGGTCGTCGGCGTAGCAATGTGATATAAGACCAAATGATTTGATTATTTGAGCGACATCATTTATGAAGAGGATGAAGAGCAGTGGGCCCAAAACGGACCCCTGGGGTACTCCAGATGAAAGCGTTGTAAAATTTGATTGGTTTATTCCCACCTTCACGGCTTGTAAACGGTTACTTAAGTACGATATCAGCCAATTCTTAACGCCACAGTTTAAACCAAAAGTTTCTTCTAGTCGTGTAATAAGAAAACCGTGGTCGATCGTGTCGAAAGCTGCGCTCATGTCTAAGACCGAGAGAAGTGCTAACTTTCCTGACTCGATGGCAAGAGTGATGTCCGACAAAACACGTAGTAACCCAGTTTCCGTCGAGTGGAACCTTCTGTAAGCATATTGATATTTAGTTAACAATTTATTTGAATTTATATGATAGGTTATCTGTGAAGCAGTAATTTTTTCTAGAATCTTGGATATAAATGGAAGATTTGAAACGGGTCGGTAATTTGATAAGTCTTCAGCGTCCAATTGCGGTTTTTTTATTAATGGAGTTACGACAGCTGATTTTAGTGATTTGGGAAAATCACCTGTGCTTTGTAGAGAATCTTAACCACTCGACCCCGGTGGTCGTGAAAACTCAGTAAAAATGATTTTAAAAATTATAATGTGTTATAAATTGTGCCGGAAAAGTTTTCGAAGTCAACAAACATTTAAATTTTCCTAACGTATTTCGTTCAGAAACTTCCGGGAAATGTTAGGCTTTTTTATTTGTTTTCGCAACAGCGGCGCCTTTTTGTCAAATTTATGACCGACAAATTTCCAAGCAAAAGAAATTTCCGTAAATAATATTAATAAATTCGAATCGTATATTAGCAAATCTATTAGCAGCATTTAAGTAAGTTTTTCAACAAACCTTAGGCTTTATTTTTTTTTTAAAGAAACAAATCATCCTGACTCGAAATTATAATTAAATCAAACAATTATTTGTTTTAAATATTTATTTATTACATTCATAAGTTTCGACATTTCTCTATTTTAGCTGATACATGTATAAACTAAATATAAATTATGTTTTTTTTTATTATGGAACAAGCGAAACTAATTAACTTATATCTGTATAAGGCAATAATTAGTTGCAAAAACGACATCAATAAATCATAACAACCACTGCCATCTTTATCCTAGCCACGCTGTAGAAAACGTACTGACGTTTAAAGAGACCCATTTTTGGACTTCGTTCGACCGTTTGTTCTGTGAATTAGTATGAGATTTACAGGCGCGTGGAGACCTCATGCGAATTAATTATACCATTTATTTAATATTTAGTACCACGTTTCTATAATATTTATATTCCATTTTGTGAAAAACACGTTAGTGGTGATATAGAGATATCAAGGTAAGGTATTTTGAACATATTTACGATTATAACACAGTTTTATTAATGCTTATCGTGTCGCCAAAAGTTTTTTTCGTAATGGCCGCTACAACGCCGTGTAGTTATATCTAATTATAATTAGAAATTGTATTATGTACTACATAATATAATCTACATAATTGTACGAATGTAATAATATGTAGAGCTTAGAATTAATCTAATAAATTTTCTTGTTTGTTCTTATTTTGTGTTATATGCCTCTTTTTATGTTAACCGCAAAGTAGACATTCTCGCAAAATTATTTCATTTGTTTTGAAAATACAAATATTTATTAGTGAACATTATTTTCAGATGTCTCATAGATGCTGTGTTCCTGGATGTAAATCCAATTATAGCAGTTCCCTGAAGAAAGAAGATGCAGTTACAATTTTTAAATTTCCCAATGAAGAACAACGCAGACAGGCATGGATCCGTGCAATTCCACGCAAGAATTGGACTCCTGGTGCTTTTGCTGCCGTTTGTGTCCAGCATTTTGATAAAAGGGATATTATATCTCATCCCAAAAACCTAAATTGGCTATCGGAGCAACACCAAGTATTTTCAAGAGTTTGCCAAGTTATAAAAGAACGACATGAGGAACAAATCGAACTATTTTTGCAAAGTGATGTGATTGTGAATTATAGTGATTTTGTAAGAAATATTCCAATAAAAATTAAACTCAGTGAATTGAATAAAAAAACTATGAACGATAGCACATATTTATATATTACAAACATTGATGTTGTAGATAAACGTCTATATTTCAGTTCTCAAGTTGTCGTTGACCGAAATCTCAATTTGAAAGTATTTGTTGGGACAAATGAACTTTCTCATAGTGAATTGAAGTGGTTATTCCCTAAAACTATGAAATTGAGTTTATGGTCACAATTAGAAAATCTGTTGGTTAGATATAATGTTAATACAGATGACGATATTAGTTTTGAAAAAAAGAGTCTGAAAACGGTCAATAATCATTTATTAAAAGCTCAAATGTATTTAAAGTCTGCGCTAGACGCTGCCAGTGGTCTTGAATATTCGTACAAAAACTCTTTAGAATTACTCTTAAATCAAGTTAGTTTAATAACAACCAAAAGGAAACGATATAGTACAACTACTTTAATCTTTGCTTTCATGATGTATTCGAGGTCTCCTACATGTTACCGATTAACTAAAGATTTTTTTTTATTTTGCCACATAAAAGGTACTTACAAAGCATTTCTTCATCGTTCGATGTTTCACCTGATTCTTCAAATAATTTATATTTAAAAAAAATATCAAAAGAGCTCTCTGAGCGTGAAAAATTTGTTTGCTTGTTGAAATTTGTTTGTTTGCTTGTAGATAGATTGAGAATATTATAATAGTTGTGTATATTTTGAAATAAGCCATATCTTTAAGCCTGATCATTTTGGAACTCTCACTTCTATTCTTTGTTTTGTGTATTAATGTAATAAAATATCTACTTTCACAAATTATCTATTTTTGAATGATTATAATAAAGAAACGGAGAATTTTGTGTATCAAGATGTTTTTGTACATACTAGAAACAATTTGAAACAATAATCTCTAAATGTATCAACATATTCATGAAATAAAAGTACATAAATCGCTAAATAAATTGCTGTAAATTTTTTTATTTAATTATTTGTGTTTTTTGATTCCTTATAAGATAAGTATTGAACTAGCACAGCAAAATAATTTATAATAAAAAAGATTTCTGCCTTTACTTCTAGGAAAGTATTTATAATTATGAAATGACACCATGATTTTGGTTAAATTAAAAACAAAAAAATTAGAATACTTTGGAACCAATATAAAATATTTGATTATTATTTATGTGTTATATAGTATATTGGAAAAACCAAATAATTACTGCCTTTGCTGTTAATTAAATTCACCAATATTTAAAATTGAAATCTTCAAAATCGATGAAGGAATATTGTTTTTGCTTCTTGGGTAAATAGGTCTCTTTACTTTGAAATTGTAGTTCCCGCCAATTCTACACCACGGCTTGTGAGATAAAGATGGCAGTGTAACAACAGAATGTCTATTGTAGAATCAGTCTCGGACCAACTTCACCCGAGCTAACATTTCTCGTCATTAATTACCTTCTACATTATACTTTTATTAACTTCCTATGATCTCTTCACAAGATTTCAGTTTTCACAGATTTAAGTGCACTTATTTAACGCAGCTCAATCTCTCTATGTAAAATGGATTTGTTTAAAACAAGTATTATTTTATGTTATCATAATTTTTAAAAGTAAAATTAACAGTGAACCGAAATTGAGTAGTTTTTTTTTATTAAATAAAACAAATAAACTTTGTTTATAACCACTTTATTATTCAATATTATGTCTACCGGTTTCGGAAGTACCCTTCTATCATCAGGACAACATTAAAATTTGAACATAATATTGAATAATAAGGTGGTTATAAACTAAGTTTATCTGTTTAATTTATAAATACAGCAAGCCACAAAGTAAATGCTTTTTACGAATATGTAATTTTTTTTAATATTAACTCCACACAGGACACCCAGAGGGAAACAATTTCCCTCAGAGCCCATGTCATCTTTGAGAATGCTGTGTGGAGGGTCTTTTTAAAAAGGGGTGAACCTGGTTCTTGAAGATGCCAATTTTGTGAGAGGGAGGAAACACAGAGGTCGGTAAATCATTCCACAGCCGAGCGGTCGAACACAATAACGAGTCGTAGAAGCGACCCCTTCTCATGATTCAAATGGCGGGTTCAGCAAGTGTCCCTTTGCTCCGGTGCCGAAAGGATCAATGACGCAAGTTCTTCGGATCATCTTCCATTGAAATATCGGTAGAACATGGACAATATTCTCACCTGACGTCTGTACTCCAAGTTTTATAATCCGTTTGTTGAGACAGGAGAATCTATCAAAAGGACCGTTCGTTTCTACACATAATCTAAGGTTTTTTCATTCAACATTGTTCAAACACTTTCAAAGAGTTGAATGGAAATTTCAAAATCCCAAAACACCTGATGAGTATGACTTTGAGATTGCTTTGAGGGTTAAGAGTTCCTACAATTGTAAACCTCAGTTATGTACAAATAAAAAAGGTTTTAATTCAAATGATTGCTTTGAATCCTGTTATGGTCGCATTTCTTTTGATCTTAAAATATATTATTAGTTGATATTCCAACTCACAGCCAGATGAAGAATAAAGAGCCTCTTCCTACTAAATATCTTACTGACGCAATAGCTCAGGGGCTTCTCAAACCAACCCCTCTCTCAGGATCGGACATATAACATTCAACTTTTCCCTCTGTATTTAATTTAAGGGATGAAATCGTGTTTGATTATATGGGCAGAAATCATTATGATATTAACAAATAAAGTTTTACTTGAAAGGTGGGAGGCGTGTTTAAAATTATCCCTTGGGGTAAAATAATCTCGCCGTGCAGTGGTTCATTTTTAGAAATTCACAACCTCAAAATCTTTCGAAATAACGTAGAAACTAATAAAACAACCCTCATTTTACGTATTAGTAACATAATGAATTGTAAAATAAACTCTTAATAAATTAAGAATACCAGTATTGTGCTTCACAAAAGTTTTCATATTATTCGGTATTCTAAAATAAACTGTTTTACAATACAACATAACTTTTTAATTTTGTTCAGACGTTTCATAAGAATTGTGATACAATGTTGAAGGTTAAATATTATTTTTACGAACCTACGAAAATAAAGCAAAGAGAAAATTACTAATTTGATCGAATAAATTATTTCAATTATAAAATACGAGTTATTGTTTAGTTAAAATTTTAACGTTTTTCCAATAGCTGTAGTTTTATCTAAAGATCCTTCTATTCCTTAATTTCACCTTTTTTCCAAGTAAAACAATATTAATAATATGTTACGAAATAGAAATAAATTCAGTAGAAGTGATTTTAAAAAAAAAAATTAGAGGAAACAAAGCTAGCTGAATCAAATAAATTTCTGATAACATATTTGATACATGACAGTGAGTTATGAAATTTGCAGAGAAATAACGAAAGTAAATTTAATTAATTACTAAAACAACATGTTACCCAATTACCAAAGAGGAAATCGATGTAAGTGGAATACAAATATTAGAAAAGGGATGCTGAGATGATTTTGAGATGTAGAGAGAGAAAAATAGAGAAAAACAGCAAATGAACGTAAAATATGGTAAAATTTAGTAAATTTAAAATTTAATCGGGTCATTACAAGAGTTGAGCGTCGGAATTCTAGAATACATATGTGAGGCAATATACGAGTATGAATGTGGATGAAGCAATGAGCGCGTGACTAGGCCGAGCTGTGTGGTTTCCCTACCTCTCTCCCTTCGGGAAAATGGTGCGATCGGTTACCGTAGAATATTATTTTTACTTCTGTTCTAAGCTCGACTTATCGATGTCACCAGATCATAGTGAAATAATTACAACTATCCAATTATTTATTTTCTACGTAGTATATCTCGAGTAGTTAGTGAATGTTTGGCATGGTCGGTTTCACGACATCTTGCACCCTGTGCAGTAAGTACCGATTGCCCTCCCCCCACCCCTTTGCTATAAAAAAAAACAATTTTTTGAACGAGCGCCTTTAAATCTTGGAATTAAAAGTTTCAAGCTCGTTCCAATTTATGAATTCATACGAGAATGAGCTGTAAATAAGCTTTCCCTTAAGCTTGTTTTCGTATTAGCTAAAAAAATAAAATCGGCAGAGCGGTAGTTATATACATACATATGGGCTTGTCACTACAGATGGGTAAAAGGTTCCTTTTTCATCTATTTTGGAACAAGTTACCAATAACTATAGAATAAAGGCGATAACGTAGACATGGGATTTTTTCATTATACCAAAGTATCGCATGATGAAAAAATGAACCAAAAAAAATGTTTCTTCAAACGAGTTCCAAAATTCAATGAGCGCAAAGTCATCGGTACAATGTCACCAAAACAGAAATATCTACCATCTCTAAGTGTGTACTTCGATTGCCGGGAACAAAACACGGGCATGCTGATTGGTTGTTGACTTTAGATCCCATCGATATTAACGTATGACACACCATATAAATTCAAACTGTAACTTTTATGCAATTTGTAATAAAATTTTCGTGACGAAAAATTTTTTTCCATCCATTACACGAAAGCCATTGAATGCACAGTGATGTTGCCAGCACAATATAAAACACAATTTTTTCATTATGAGTGTGTAATTTTTATATGATTGACGGGATAGTTAAAGTATATTTAAATCAGAGATGGCGCATATGCATGATCGCACCGAAGTTCTTAAAATAGCTAGAAGCTTCCGGCTACGTGATGAAATCTGAATATCTACGTGCCTACGTAAAGCGGACTTCCCAACTTCTTAGATTCAATGCAAGTATTGAATGCCTCCGTTCCATAGCCGTACATTATACTCAGAAAACCATTGGGGATCGAAAAAACTGTTTTACTTGGTCTTAATTTAGTATATTACCAGGATAAGAGATATGCAAAAATGTATAACTTAAATTGATACGCAAATGTGAATAAAATAAACATGAATAAAATCACAGTTATGTTGATTTTTTTAAATGGGTACCTACTTACCATATAATGGTAAATATATTAACGTCAGTATTTTTATAATAAAAAAGGACCTTGTTTGAATTTAAAATCCTCTTACGAGTATTTTAAACGCAGCTGTAGTAAGATATTATATTTTGATTTGTTTCTGTAATGTTAAACATGCATTTATTTTTGAAAAATAAAAAACCTTTTTGATTGAAAATATCACAATAGTTCTAATAGTTGGTCGGATTTGGACAATTGCATTCCTTATTTGGTATGTTGCAAAGATGAAGGGTGATAAAGGAGATGTGAAATGAGAAGGTTTGAATGTCAGTTCTGCTCACTAAACATGGCTAAAGTCATTTCAAGCAATGCGAGGTTTCGTTTCCGAATGGTGATTTTTCACCAGCGTAATGTTCAGAGTATCTATTACGTGTGAAGCATTCAAACATAGTATATGAAAATGTGCTAGCAAATAAAAATATATGTTCTTGTGCAAATATTAAAGAATACGATATAATAATAATCAACACGCAGAAATAAGCTGACATTAAAACTATCAATAGTAAAACGTTGACACGATGAAGGTTTTATCAACACCATCGGTGATTAGCCGACACTTAGTAGAATGATCGCGATTCGCCCATGACATTTAACATCGAATCAAATATCGTTAGATTATCTAGCCCGTTTGCTACCTAAATATACTAGTCGATCAACATCAACAAAAAAAATACACAGAAATCAGCTGTTTTTTTTTATGAAAGGAGACGGATTTGATTTAGAACGGAGTATCGACATTAATTCAAGATATCGTGGGTAATCGTTAACGAATATTGGTCAAAAATAATCAGCAAATATCAAAAATGATTAATATTATAGTTAAAATGTCGTCTTTGGAAAACGAACTCGTTTAAATTTGATGTTTCAAAACCACAAAAAGCTAACCACATACAGGTGAAATGTGTCAGTGTTGCCATCTTAAGGCGAATTTTCAAGTATTGATAAAATCATCGATAAAGTAACCAATTCGGGTCGTGCTAGTCATATTGATAAACTAACATCGACAGCTTTCTTTATTTTATTTATTATTAATATATTGCTAACCTACATAGCAATCCCGATGAGTTATTAAAACTCACTCTGGGACAATGGAAATTAAAGAAATACATGAGTTACAACAAACTAACATAAATCATAATAAATCAAACAATATTACATAATAAGAAATACAGTGTAAAAGCTTAGTTTGTCGTATCGATTCTGATTAATTGTCTATTCGACCACGCTTAGCTCAAAGAGCAGGTACAATACTAACATGTAGGTATTTCATATTTTTCATAATACCTTTATTCAACTTGTAAGCAAAAACAAACACGATTTAGTCAAGTTGTCGAATTCTTAGTTAAGTAACAAACGTTAATATTTGGCCAAAGTAATGACTAATGACATAAGCAAGCACGCAGTGGAGAACTGGAGGCTGGAGACACAGTTACCTGTGATAATCTCACGGAATATGTTCACGGTAATGTGCTCCAGGTGTTCGGGGTGGTGTGGAACTTGGCTGTGAAAATACCTGAGTAAATTTGCATAATATAACTTACTTCGGTGAGCTCAGCTGCTCCCACCTTGATAGGCACCAGCACCCGAACAATGGTCCAAAGAGTTACGAAAACTGCCGGGGCTCCTGCAATAAAACATTGAATATTGTAATATTAAAATATAACGCCATGGACAGTTGTTGTCAGATTATAAAATAAATATGAAAAGAAAGATGTTCAAAAAACATTTTTTGTGATTTAAAACCTAATAAAACAAAAATAAAAAAGGATAACCTAACTGACTAACCATCACGCGGTTTCCCCGTAGGGGTAGCCAGAGAGGACGGACCGCCATACAACTCTGTCTTGGCACACACTCCTTGCTTCATTCACATGCCATCGTATCATACCATACATACTCTTCTGTTATTCTGACTCTTCCTATGACCTGATTCAAGTATTTGATTCGCTTGATCGTGCCATGTCTTCTTCGAGCGTTCCCGACTTCTTCCATTCACTTTCGCATCATATGTTTTTTTCACATTTTTTTGTTCGTTCATTCACTTTCGCATCATATATTCTTTTCTATTTTTTTCTTCGTTCATTCACTTTCGCATCATATATTCTTTTCTATTTTTTTCTTCGTTCATCCACTTTCGCATCATATATTCTTTTCTATTTTTTCTTCGTTCATTCACTTTCGCATCATATATTCTTTTCACATTCCTTTCTTCGTTCATTAACTCTACGTGCCCAAGCCAACCCTTTCTTGATCGTGTACATTACGTTTACATCAGCCTTGCTTTCTTTCCAAATATCCACTTTTTTAACACGGTCATACATGTTTTTACATTACCGCGCAAACGCCTCGGGGATATCATTTCTACAGCATTCAGTCTACTTCCATCCCTTTTCTGTCAGTTTCATGCCTCACTGCCATACATCAGCGTTGGTATAAGCACTCCATTGTGGACTGCTGCAAAAAATATAAAAAATGCCATAATGCTACAGTTCTTCTTGTCAGCTCGTGTTAATAAGTTTTCAAACATAAAAGATTTAAAAAATAGAGTCAATAGTAAACTTACCCCATCCAATAGAAGCATATACCCTCAGCTTGATATTTTCTCCAGTGAAGGTTTTCACCACAAGCATGTACAAGTAGAGACCTGTACAAAACAGAAAATATACTATGTAAAAAACAACATTATATTAATAGTATTTTTTTTTTTTCAGTAATATGGAACGATTTCAAATACAAAAATCTACCAAAAACAAGCCACTTTTGTTCTTGATCCAGAATTTTTTTTACAAGTTTTAAAACATTTTAACTCGAAAGCAATCAATTTCAAATAGCACTGAACTGGTTAAATAATAAATCCCCTAATTCATACAGACGTTCCAAAAGAAATACACAAATAAAAGATTTACATTTAATAGTGTGGTTCAAATTACCATTAAAATTCCATTGATATAATGATTTTTTTAAATGCTACACTGTGCATTAAATATATCATTGCTGGAATATTATGCTATATGGTTATTAGTCTCGGAATGGTCGTTTGCGGTATGTAAATCTCGTCGGATTTAGGACATTTTTTTAAAGCGCGAACGCATGAACCAGAAATATGTTATTTAATCAAACAACTGGTGATTTTCCTATTTTTTCAATATTCAAAACAACTAAATAATTAACTAACCATCACGCCGTTTCGCCGCAGGGGTAGGCAGAGAGGACGGACCGCCATATAACTCTGTCTTGGCAAACACTCCTTGCTTTATTTTCATTCACACATCGTCTCATACATACTTTTCTGTTATTCTGACTCTTCACATGACCAGATTCAAGTATTTGATTTACTTGATCGTATCATGTCTTTCTTGGGCGTCCTCGACTTCTTCTTCTATTCACTTTCGCATCATATATTTTTTTCTTTCACACTCCTTTCTTCGTTCATTTGATCTACATGCCCAAACCATCTAAGCGTCCCTTTCTTGATTCTATTCATTACGCTCACATCAGCCTTGCATTCTTTCCGGATATCCACATTTATAATACGGTCTTCAATTGGACATTATGTACACTGTAAACACAGGTGCACGCGACCACTAAACATATAAATATTCTTGAATCAAACTGAAATTATTACTGAAATCTAACCAAGGCGGTCGAGTGGTAAGCCGCTCGACTACGAATCCAAAGATCGCGGGTTCAAACCCGGCGTGCGCCAATAACACTTATTTAATGAATATGTGTCATAACACTTTTAATTCTCATAAAATAATGTAAAGTTTATTTGCGGCACGTTCCAGAGTAGTAGATACTCCAAGTATCGTCCTGGTGAAAGACCACAATTCCGAATCGAAACTTTGCTTGAAATGGCTTAAGCCGTGTTTGGTGACCAGCTCTGAATAGCCAGGTACTTCCCAACCTTCCTCTTCCCATCTCCTTCCCCCCATTACCTTTAGCCTCACAACATACCCCAATTGGGGATGCCACAGTCTCACTGGCTCTAGACGGTTGGGAGCAGTTGGAACTCTTGTGCGGTATTATTATTATTACACGAGTATATATTGTTTCATATTAATTAAATGTGAAATAACACATTACAATTAAATAAAGTTTATTTGCGCACGCCTGTATTTGAGCCCGAGACCTTTTTAAAGAAAATATGCACCTGTTATTTTGGCATAACATTGTCCAATCCCAAAATGCACTGTCACCATTCACAATACTACCCAGTGTGCGAAGAAGAACAAAGCATCTGCGAACGCTCAGTCTGCATTGCGCACATGTATATTTAAGATTACACTTCATACTGAGTACTGTTACATATACAAGTACGAACCAAGGATATGCCTTTTATATTATGTTCATAATGTATCTAGATATAAAACTCTACGTACATATATTCAGTAGTTAACAGCGTTCAGTAATTAGACGACATGCTGCTTTATGTCCAATTAGCGAACTGATGCTGTATTTATTAATGTCTAGATTTAACTTCAACCTTTATGTGACTGAAAGGGTACCTAGGTACCCTCTTCGGTTTTCAACATAGATTCTTTTAATGTTCGAGTAAGTCTAACTGGCTGAAACTTCTTGACTTCTTCACAATAGTGAAAATGAACAATTGAACATAACTGTTGGATATGTGGTAGATGGTATGGTAGTGGAAAACGAATAAGTATAATTTACAACTTCTGATGACTGATAAAATATCCGGGTACCATCATGTGTTAAATATGATTTTTTTTTTGCTTGTCCGTTTTTATTAATCTTTTTATCTTATTTTAAATGATAAATATGATGAACTGTTGTGTTCAAAGTACATCACCTGTATCCTTAATACTATTTTTAATCACCTATTTAATTAAAAACCCAAGGAAAAGATGTTGCTGGGCTAAATTCCTATCCATTTCCCCGTGAATAGTACTGAGTCAAAATATATATTACGTCATAAAAGTGGTCCAGCAAACTTCAGCAAATGATATATTGTAAAAGAAACCTTCATATCAATTTTAAAAAGGTGTAATTTTCTTCAGTCACATAATGGTTAAATAAACAGAAATAAATGTATTTTTTAAATTTTGTACAATGTTTATTTTCTAATTGAATATATGTAAAATAACATCCAGCCATATCTCGGCAACATTCTGCTAAGAAAGAAGATTAATTTTTTTGCATAGATTTATATATTTTACGAGCTACCTTTCATTTTTCATCTTTCCCAACGTCCATTATTCGAATATGAATACAAAAGCTTACCCTCTACCAGCATCCAAAAGAAGTTCGTCAGGTAGAAGTAATGGAAGAACACCATCAGGACCAGGCAGGAGATGTTATCTCTCTGAACCGACATCTGCAGGCAGAAAATACAAGAATATTATTCATACAAAAGAGCTAGCGGAGGTAGAAATAAAAGCTCTATCGCTTGCTTCACCACGATAACATTTACATACTATCGTAATAAATACACATGTTTTTCTTCTTCTATTTTCTTTAAGTTACATTCACAAACGTTTTTATAAAGATATTAATAAATCATTCACTAGGCCCTCGAAAACTTGTAAGTTTATTTCTAAAATTATATATATTACTGGAAATTAAACAATATCTTTGTAAAAGACCACAGATTTTATTTACATTTTTATGACCGACCGGTTTAGCTTATTTGCTTAGCCTTAGGATCATCAAGGTAAAAAATTGACCCAAACAAAAAATACAAAAGTGTGCGGTTATTTATACATACAGAAGGATAGCACAATATAAAATATAATAAGAGAACAGTGAGAAAACAATAGAATTAGATTTAAATTATAACAAAGTGATTATTTCATTATCATTAAATATGTCAAATCACAAAGTAATTGCTTTCTACGAAATCATATAAATTTATATAAATATTACTCTTTGACCAGACAGTCAAGTTTTCCAATAGATACTTCAAGATGTCCAAGAGGTAGCAATGGTGAGTTACTTAATGTTACAATCTATTGTAAATACATTTGTAGGTATTTAACGGTGGTTTAAGGCCTTGAAGATGTTAAAATCTTACCTGAATAGTCAAGTTCAGTATCCAAATGAATGCAAAGAGTATGTAGGTGCACATGAGGTTTGTGTGGATTGTGTTGCGAAGGCATCTCAGATCTCTGTAAAAGAAACGAAAGTTTGTAGAAAACATTTTGTCATGTTTTGCTACTAGATAGTAAGTAACGAAGAAGCATTCTTTCACGAGTAATATGTAAAATTCTGAGGTTATCCCTAGACATGGTATAAACAGAAGGAAAACTTAAAAACCCAGAATTATCCAAAAAATATACTGCTTGACAATTAATTAAAAATATGAAGTAATCAAAGCCGTGTACAAATTGAATCCATCCTTTGGCAAACCTCTAAGTAGACCTGGACATGACTTCCTTAACCTCTAGTGTGCCGGAGGGTCTTATACGATTCATTTTAATCTTTTCAGGGATTTTAATCATTTAAAACCTGTTGTTCGCATATTTAAATGAACCATAATCGCTTGTCAACAACATAATCAATCCATAGAGATATTTTGCATTGTGTTAAGTCCGGTACAAGTCGAGTAATAACGATTTGAAGTTTTCTGGCTGTTTTTAAAGTGACGTTACTGTTTCTATTTACAGGAAAACCTCAAGCATTTTTTTTATTAATTTGGAAGGAAAGGTATTAAGCTCCACGAAAATATAATAAAAGGACAAAAAAATCTTCACATTTCTTAATCAAACTTTTTTTAGTGGCACGGGGGAGGAAAAAACCAACTCTCCAAACATAGTAGCTATTCCAGATAAAACACTTACGCTATCAACATACAACTTGAAAAAAACACATTAACATATTTTCTGAAAAGAAAGCGTAATTTACAAATACATCGTTTTGTAAAACACAAGTGAGTTATTACGAAATTACAGGCTGAAAGGTACAGCGGAGGGTGTACCTTGCGGGAATCCGGCATTCCGAAGGTTGAGGACGACCTGCTGATAGAAAAATAAACCAGAGGAAATGTTTTTATTAGACTGCATTAGGTTTTACAGCGACGAATAAAATTCGCAACACAAATACTAGGAATCCGATAGAACATGTTTTTGAAGTTAGTCTGTATTAAAAGTTTGACAGCAGAGAGATAATGTCGGCAGTGAATATTAAATAATTTTAATTATTAACGACCTTCGTAGTATAGGAAACATGAACATGAACCTAACAAACGAGAAAATACAGATTTCGAGCCTTGTAAAGAATATTCATGTTTGATAAAAACTTTTCGCTCGGCTTCCAATACTATCGTATCAAAATCTTTTTCGTATCGAACGATTAAAAAACACGGAACAAACGATTTGCATTTTGTCTTGTTTTTACAGTTTTAATTTTATTATATTATATTATTATATACAGCACAAGAGTCCCAACTCCCAACTGTCTGGAGCCAGTGAGACTGCGGCATTCCCGAAACGGGGTATGTTGTGAGGCTGAAGGTAGTGGGGAGGAAAATGAGATGGGAAAGCGGAAGATTTGAAAGCACCTGGACATTCGGAACTGGTCACCAAACACGGCTAAAGCCATTTCAAACAACGTTTCGATTCTCATTAATGGTCTTTCACCAGGACAGTATTAAGAGTATCTACCACTCTGGAACGTGCCGCAAATATACTATGTATTATTTCATATGTTTTTAATGTTTGTATGACAAATAAAAATTGAATAAAATTCATTTGCCCACCCTGGGTTTGAACTCGCGACCTCAGGGTTCGTAGTCTAGCGTCTTGTCTCTCGACCACGGAGGCTGTTAAAAAAGTATGGCGCATCGACCCACACACACCAAAGTAAAAAGGAAACACTAATTTCATGAAGCGGAGCTCTCTTTCGAGAGCTTTTGATGCCTCAAAACACAGATTTTTCGATGAACGTACCTTTATATTTTTACGAGGTGGGTAAACTAAATGTCGACACTATGTTATCCTTGAACGGGTCGAAAGCAAAAGTTCTGCAAATCCAGATTCCAGACCAGATCCCGTATCCCGTATCCCGCCGACCAGAGAAACTTCTTTATTCGCAAAGTTCTGGAATGTTTCGGTCCGCAGCCGTTGCATTTCCCGCCCGCTTTTGTTTTTCCCGTTGCGTTTAAATTAGCATCGAACAGGACTAGAAGCGCCATAAAAACCGACCGAAGCGGCGGGGAAGAGTCGAACCAGGTGCATACATGAATATTAAATAAGTATTGGAGCGAGCTTCGTAAATTTCAACTCAAATTACACTCGTAATGACTGGCTATGATACCACCGATGTTTTTACAAACAATGGCTTATTTCACGATGAATATATTTGTACAATAGAACACAAAGTTTCCAAAATATCTGAAAAACAAACGCCAGCTTTGGTTTTCAACATGTTTGTGACGTTTTCTTTTATATTATCAAATTGATTATTAAAACCTGAAATATTTTTTATTTATGATTTGTATACCCACGGAGTGTGACGTATATAAAGTTCCAACACAATGGTGTGCAGTTGATAACTTGATTAATAACAACCCAAATAATAATCACGGTAGGTATGTACATCGTGTTATACTTATTTTTACGATTGCTTATTCCTTTTATTCAGGTTTGGACAGCACGGCCAAGAACCATTAGATACATTTGTAAATGTAAATATGTCAGTTGTAAGTCACTAGTTAGTAGTATTAGTGGTATTAAAAAACACTTTTTTTTTCTTCATTGCAGAGAAAAATAATGCTTGAACAATAATTAAAATGCGGTATTTTTTTTTGTATTATACATGGTCTGTTCAAAAAAAAAGGTGAATTTTGAATTTTCGCGGGCTGTGTACATTCCATAATCGTTTTTTTTTTGTTATGTTGGTACACATATGTTTATAATATGTTAGCATTATCAGCCATTTTGGATTAGTGGTTTGTTTTTGACAACTGAAAAGGTTAGTCACGTGTTTGTGTGTTCTTCGATTTTTTACTCTTGAAAAAAATGGATCAAAGAATAAAATCCATGAATTTTTTTTTCCACAACTCCAGGACGCTCATCGTCATTAACATCTTCTCGGCCTTCTGAAAAGTGTTTATAAGTGGTACAAGCGCTTTACAGAAGGCCGAGAAGATGTTAATGACGATGAGCGTCCTGGAATTGTGGAAAAACAAGCGTCTTACCACTCGACTATGGAGGCCGTCAAATGCCATGTTTGGATAGTTTTTATTCAAAAAAATTACAGTTAGTTCAAAAATTGCAGTACATTTTCTCATTTAATAAGGCTACTTTTAGTCCGTTATATTCGCCTCGCATGGTGGCGATTTTGCTGTAAATAGCTAATCGGGCGTGAATTGTTTGCGTACTTTCATATAGCCACAGCCGTGTGTGTTGTTTATTTGTTGCAAAGTGCTCAACCTGCACTGTTAATAAATTGATTACCGGGGCCACAATGTTTGGTATTATGCTGGGCCAATTTACAATGTGTTTTACAGGCTATTGTACTACGATATTTCTATTAGGGAATGGCGGCATGGAATTTGAACTGAATGGGCTATTAAAAATTTCGTTGCTAACATGTATGTACATGTCTTCGTAAACAAGAGGTAGCTTTTCAGTTTTTCATGCCGGTAGTTGGTATTTTAATTTTTTATTTTTTACAGTGAATACCGCACAAGAGTCAAAACTGAACCCCACCGTCTAGAGCCAGTGAGACTATATCATCCTGAATTTGGATACATTGTGAGGCTGAAGGTAGTGGGGAGAGGATGGAGATAGGAAAGAGGAAGGTTAGGAAGTATCTGGCTATTCAAATTTGGTCACCAGACACGGTTAAAGCCATTTCAAGCAATGTTTTGTTTCTGAATCGTATTTTCTACTATTTACTATATTACTATCTATTTATACTCTGAAACGTGCCGCAAATATACTTTTCATTATTTTACACGAATTTAATGTGTTATGATACATATTAATTAAATAAAATTTATTTGCGCACGCCGAGTTTGAGCCTGCGGCCTCTGGATTCGTAGTCCAGCGTCTTACCACTCGACCACGCAGGTCGTCAAATAATTTTTATTTACATTTTTTTTTACAATTGACCAACTAACGATCACGCCGTTTCGCCTTAGGGGTAGGCAGAGAGGATAGACCACCATACAACTCTGTCTCGGCTCTCACACTGCTCGCTTCATTGATATTCATATACCGTCTCATACACACTCTTCCATCATTCTGACGGTCCGAATAATTGATTCGGTCCATTCACATGGTCCGAATCAATTATTTGTTATGGCAGGTTTCATACTTAGTTTGGCAAAAACAATGAAATATTACATTTATTGGTACGTATTTTGCTGACAAGAGTTGCTAAATCCATTAAACTTGTTAGGGGAGTAGTTGAATTTCAATATTTACCGTCTTTCTAAAACGAGACTTAAAAACTTTTTTTGCTTAATTTTTTTAAACGAGCTTAACTGGGATCAGAGGACTTTCAAACTTTTCCATACGTTGATATTTACGTAAAGACACACAATCCATCGCCAACTCTCCATTATCCTCAAATATTGATTCTTAAACTTTTGGCATTTACCGATAAAAGTTTGTCTGGCAGCTTTTAAAATCGTAAAACTTTGATTTTTTCGGTATTCGTATAGCGTATATTACGTTTAAAACATCTTGACCGCCTCCATGGTCGAGTGGTAAAACGCTCGGCTACGAATTCTAAGGTCGCGGGTTCAAGCCCGGCGTGCGCCAATTACATTTATTTTAGTATGTGTCATAACACATTTAATTCATATAAAATAATAAAATGTATATTTGTGGCACGTTCCAGAGTGATAGATACTCTAAGTATCGCCCTGGTGAAATACCACCATTCAGAATTGAAACGTTGCTTGAAATGGTTTTGGCCGTGTTTGGTGACCAGACTGAATGGGCAGATACTTCTCAACCTTTCTCTTCCTCATCTCATTCCTTTCCCACTACCTTTAGCCTCACAACATACCCCAATTGGGAATGCCATAGCCATACTGACTCCAGACGGTTGCGAGTAGTTGGGACTCTTGTGCTGTATTCACTAAATATATATATTTTTTTTTTTACTTGTATTCAATTATTAATACGTTAATGAGGCTTTTAAATACAACAGTCAACAATATATATTTTTTTTTCGTAAGAAGCAATCACATAATGGTTGGACAATATATTAAATAAAAGAATACTTTGTTTTAAAACCACAGAATTTATTATGATGAAGGCCAACCGGTTTCGCTTGGATCAAGGATTCTATAACTAGTTATTATAAGTGCCCTGACGAAGCTTGATCCAAGCGAAACCGGTTGGCCTTCATCATAATAAATTCTGTGGTTTTAAAACAAAGTATTCTTTTATTTAAAACAATATATATCATAGAGAACGACGTAAGTACATAAATCAGAAAAATAAGGATTGATTTAAAAAATTAGGAAATCAATTAATTTACATATAATAGTTTATAACAATCCTTGGCTGATAAGTTACATGTGTATTTGGTTTTTTAACAAACTTATCTTACTTAAAATATATATTATATCAACAGAGTTAATTTAAATTCCTACACGATGCAATCTCTGTATACAATAATCGTGCATGAAATTAGTACAAAAAGCAAGTACGTGAAATGAAACACTGTACCTCGTGTTGTATTTAGTGGGTGGGCAATAATTAATCATATTCAGGAAGTCAGGACTATCTATTTTTTTCGTTTATTCCGTATAAACTGTGTGCAATACACGTAAAATTACGATTATACTTATAATGACTTGAAGTAAATGAAACAAATAACAAAACTAAAAATAAGAGGCAAATAAATGATTTAATATGCTTACATAAAACAATTCGCGGTCATCTCGATACTACAGTATGTCTTAGCAGTATTTAAATAAATGTACCTAAATCTTATTGTTTAAGACGTCATAGCACATTCCACCTCAGTACATTTAGATATAATATCGCCTACTTTAGCCTTCTGTCTCAAATGTGCCGACTGTATTTGTTTTTTTTGTCGGTAGTTTGTACATTTTCAAAAAAAATGTCCTGCTATTGTTTAAAATTGTGCAACAATGATTGGGCTAATTATATTGTGAATCACTTTTGTCTCTCTTTATGTATCTTGCTTTTATTTGTATTATTCCCAATTAATTAAGTTATCGTATATTTGTATTTGAGGTGCTTAGAAGCAAAGGCAGCAATTTCCATATACGGTTCTGTAGCATTGTCAACTTTTGAATGATTATTATAAAGAAATAGAGAATTAACTGTAAAAAAATGTTAGTGCACATTTTAATGTATATGTAGTTTACAAGGAACAATTTGAAACAATTATCTCTAAATTTATCAACATATTCACAAAATAAAAGTGCATTAAACGCTAAATCAACTTTCCAAGAAATAATTTAAAATGAAGGAGATTGCTGCCTTTGCTTCTAAGCCCCTCATTTGATGCATCCTTTACAATTGTACGCTAACTAAGTTTTTATAACTGGATTGTTTTCACGCAAGTGAGAACATCTGTTAAAACCTATTTTTTTTTTTTTTTTTTGTATTCTTTTCAAAAATTACAACATAAAGGTGGTAGTTTAGTGCCTGTCTCGCTAGGAATTCCTGTGTTGAGAGCAGGCGCAGTTTACAGTTAGCAGTCTACACAACATTTTAAAAATATAAATAAAAATATAAAGTTACAATTTTACAACAACAATATAATATTGAACCATCATAATAAATTTATTAGTTCACAACAAGTTTTATTTTAAAAAGTAATCATTAATGTTTGATCTGGCTAGGCTGGAGATCCAAATCTTGGTGTCTAATTTATATTTTACATAATTTGCGTTCTGTCTAATGGCCAGTGGAAGTACATTATTTAGTTTTGTTGCAAAGTATCTAAAGTTTCTTTGGCCAATTGTTGTTTTAGCGAATAAACACTTTATTAAAATGTTCTTACCAGTCTAATTATCAAGCTTTTTCTCAAGACATGTAGAAAGAGAAAGTTTACCTCCACACACTTCTATCTCGGAATACTTTATCGCAACCGTGCCATATATTATTGACATTATTCACCCATACTACAACCCTTGTCATAACCTACACCCAGAAATTGAATCACTTCATCGTACCACATTTTACTGCGTCTCCGACTCTTTATTTCATCCGCACCCGCGTCATATTATATAAATTTGAAACAATTCATTTTGGGCACACACTATTTATACTCTGATAAAATCAAAGCGTCCATCACACCACAGTATTATATTAAAGCACTTCGTCAAATTAATATTATATTCCACAGGTGTGGGTAATAAATAGCGAGCAACACAGACATACTATTCGTACAGATATGCTATTTAATACCTGCCTCAGGTTCACTTGTCTTATAAAGCCCAGGTCCTCTCTATGTGGCTAAGCTAAGCATCCCATATATTATGTAAATAATGTATGTTACTGCTATTATGTTACTCGTTGATTCGTTCCCTTCGGGAACTGTAGCTAGGGGTGAAGTTGGACTGAAAACCCGACGTTCATCTTATAATTCCACCTAAGAAACACGTACAACATATCGTCGCCAGAGATGAAAAAGGGCTGAAGCGCCATCTTGAAAAGTTCACGCCAGACCACTTAAAGGTTTTAAAATAAAATTCACAAGTCTTCAGGACCTGGTTAGATTTGAAAAAATAAGTTTACTCAGGTAACAAATGCTCTCTAAAAAAAGGTTTGAAAATTATAATACATAAAGATTTTCAAAAAAATGCATTGCCGAGAATTGAAACCCGATTAACTGCATGAAAGACAACCATGCTGACCATTAAACCATTAACTATTGTGAGGACGGCGCCATAAACTCATTATATCTACAAAAGTAATTAAGAATGATATATTTTTGAATTTTAGAATGTCACGTGCTCGCATCACAACCGAAATTCTATTATTTTATTATTAAGATCATAAACAAACAAAAAAGATTGTTGCAATATTTTTAATATTTTTTCACCCGTTTTTATAGGGATATCCTTGTATTTTAGATGAAAGAGATTTAACGCCGAGTTATTTTTGTTATTGTTATTCTCGTCGCTGGAAAGGCAAAAAGGCTGAAGCGCCATGTTTTACAATAAAATTCTTCAGTACATGGTTGGATTTTGAAAAAAAAGTTGATACAGGTAACACAATACTCTCACTGAGTTACCTGAAGCGATAAAAAGCTAAAAAAGTCCCAAACTTGTAACTTGAATCGGGTATTTTCCCAAATGGTAAATATATTTTATATGACTAAAGGGCCACAAAAGTCTTCATGATCAAACGAGAGTCAGAGGATTCGATACAAAAAAACTGATCAAAACTGTATATTTAACTCATTTTGATCAAAGTGTCACTTAAGCCTTTTCGCATTTCCACCGACGACATTATACTGAAATGTTATTTGATTTAAAATGTACGTATATTTGTATCGTATTCACTGTCATCTATTATAGGATTTAGTACCTTGCAACTTTACCTACTGTCAATGTATCTTATATGGAAAAAATGATGTATCAAGAGAGTTATACGGTAAGTGTCTGTTCTATCATCTAGCATTGTGTAACAAATATCAACATATTTTATATTATTCTACTTGCACTTACTGTCAACTACCTTAGAACAGGTTCTAATGTCCTAGTGAGGTAGGTAATCTAAAAAAATAATGTAAGAAACAAAAATGTCGAAATTACTGTCCCGGTGATACGGCGCTCACTGGAATCGTGGACATTATTTCTCCAAGGAACCGGTTGTTTTTCGGAACCGGTTTCTATCTTTGGTAAACGAAAATGCTGAATAAATAAAATGTTCAGGTGTAGAGATTATTGACTGAGTCTCAAAATGCGAATATCAGGGAGTAATCGTTGGTTTTCCGTCGGAACGGTTTGACGATGGATCATGATATTTTAATATCAAAACTCAAAAGCACTTTTTTGTACAAACCTAAAAAAGTAGCAAGGCACAACGTACTAAGCTTAAAGGATTTACTATGAGATCGCGTGCATAGACAAATAGTTATAATAAACACTCGTATAATGTATTACGCAAAAAAAAACAGTACGTACCTAGGTAAGCACGCATTTCCCGGGTGAAAATTCAAATATTTTAAAATAACAACCAACTTTACAAAATCGATAATTTCCTGAATCTGGCATTTAATGGTAAATAACGTTTATATCGTTGGTGGAAATTTTGATTATAAGTTCTGGCAGTGAAGGGTAATATTTGAAGGGAGCAAGTAAAAGAGGGGGAGAGTCCTACATTTTGTCAAATCAAACTAATTATTTAATTTTGCTTGGTATCATATTAAAATAGATTTTTATAAGTATTTATAAGGGGTATTGTATGAGTACGTGTAGTTTAAAAGTCGATTAGAACTAAAACGAATACAACCGAAAAGGAGAAATTGTTAATTTGAGGAAAGAAAACTTTTTTTACATTTGACATCGTATCGATTGTTCGACTAGTGCCATTTTTGTGTTGTTTTTTTTTTTACATTTGGAAGGTCCCTGTTAAACGCTAATTGTCCGTCCGTTTCAACTTTTGAACAAATTCTGAACAGCTGAAAAGCATTGCGTTCATGTTATTATGCTTCCTGAAACGAACCGAAAATTCACGTTTGACTGGGACCGTATAAATGTAAAATAAAGCAAAATGGCGCTATTCATTGAATTGTGACCAAAATTTGAAACACACTACCTAAGACCAATTGGTAGCTGAGTGGACAAACGCGTCGGATTCCCATTCGGGTGTCGTGGGTTTATTTCCTTTGCTAGTTTAGTCCACCGTCATTACAGAAGCAACATCTTCTACTTATTATGATGGTAGAAGGAGTTTTTCAAATATTGTCAGGTTATTCGTAACTCGGGAATATCTGTCTTACTTTTATTTTTATTTTTAAAGTTCACTACCGCTAAACGGAGGGGCAACATTACCAAGTTTAACATCGCTTTTGGATATTCAAGGACTAGTATATGCGGCAATTGTGACGAAATTGAAGAAAATTACTCAATTTGGAAATGGGAGAAAGTTCAATGGAGTTTATTGGACAAGACCCCTTATTAAAACAAATCAGCTGCCTAAAATGAGATCTCTTGAAGGTTCAAACTTTTTGCTCCAAGATAATGGTCCTAATTAGAGTAAAATTGATTTTCTGATTTTTATTTTTTTTTTTTTTTTAAAATTATACCCATACATTATACCTGACCAATTTTAAAATAATAATATGACGATTTGCAAAACCAAGAGAATTTTTAAAAATCTGATCTTACTACACGTTTAACATATTTACTATATTAACGTTGATTATGCTGTGATTATATGTTTTAAGTAATGTAAATTTGTTTAATTACTCATAAGGGACACTTGACACTTTTTTACAATACCTTAGTTTTTTTTTATAAAACTCTTATTCTGGTACGAGTGCGATTTTTTACTAACTTATTCGAAATGTAGTGTCTAAAGACCTTCAATTGTTTAGTAAATTAATAACTTGTTGTTTCTGAAAAACAAAAATTTTTGAGTTCAGGTAAACAATGAAATGTTATTTTATTTTGTAAATAAATGTGCTACACAGTAAAGTTACACAAAAATACCAAATTTCTATTTTCTATTTATTTGGGAAAACATACAGTTTTATCTACATTTTGATACGTGAATCAATTACATTGTTGGATTAACCAGTGAAGTTTTCGCTATAAACTATAAAAGCTATAACGATTGTTTTTTTTATCAAGTGGACGAAAAAAATGATAATGTATAAATAAACAACATTTTTACAGAAAAATTGAAAAAGAATACAATAAAATTAAAGTTCTTTTCATTCAGTTTTTAAGACAAGTTAAGAAAAACAAATCAAAAGTATATATCGTATATAGAAGAAGTTGAATAAAACTATATAATACATCATAGAATGTAACCCAAGATGATTAATATAAACAAATAAAAAAACAAAAGAAACAGAACATACTGTTCATAAAATAGAGACGAATAATTAACATATCTTAGATCTTTAACGCACAGCAGTGGTAAGGAGTTAATAATGAACCTTGTTATTTGATTATGTTCCGTGTGCATTTATTAAACTGAGCTGTAGATAAATGGGAAATATCAGTTTCTGCAAATGTGGTGTTGTATTTTGAGCATGTTCTTCGGAAAAATGAATTTTGTGTGTAGCTTGTTTTAGAGTGTGGGGTTTGGAATAATTGGTTTGAGCGTGTGTTTCGTACTGGATAGTGGATATAAATATTTTCTAGCAGATAGTGATTGTCAACAGCGTTGTTGATAATTTTGAATAGGAATTTTTGGTCGATTTTTGTTAATTCTTTCTTGTAGTGATGATAATTATAATAAATGAATGTACAGATTTTTAAGTTAATGCCCTCGTAAAAGTTGTACAAATAGTGACTTTCCATCTATTTCATCTGTACCCTTGATTTTACAATATATCGTGATTTACCACACACCAATAATACATCGTTATTTTTAGGTTCTAGCCAACATGGGGTACAACTATCGGTTTGCGAATTACTTGAATAATAAATACCTACTTTCAGATTTCTAATTAAAACTATTTTAGGTTCAAACCATCCATAATTTTAACTTTTTTATTCTCAGAACAATCTTACGTGAAAGTACTCGGGGTATAGTATAAAAATGGTGCGTTCCAGAAAACATTATTCTAAGGCAGTCAACTCTTAGATGAGCAACGCCATCGGCTATCGGAAGGCTGATAGAACCCAACCGCAATCCTAATACTAATTTGGAGATCGCGCTTTCAAAGTATCGGGGCCGAAGGCTTGGAATAAACTCCCTCCGGAGCTAAGATGTATAACGAGCCTAACAGAATGTCGGTCCAAACTAAGAACTTAGCTTTTCAGACTCTCATATCCTTAAATTCATTAAAAGAACCTCAACATAATCTGTCTCTCGACGAATCACCTTTAGATATACAAATTTTAACCAAATCCTGTACTGTACGACAAATTCAGAAAGTCATTTTTTTTTTTATTTCGCTCCCATGCCTTAAATCGGAAAAAAAAATAATGAAATGAAATAAAAATAAGTAAACAAAAGAAATCATTATTATAATCTTAATTTAATAAGTGTCTCTATCTGATAGGACCTGCCAGGTAAGTATGTTCCTGTTTACTTTTTTTATTTAAACTAGGAATTAATATGTAATAATGGAAAATAAGAACTGTACAGCGCCCCTGAGGTGATTTTTCACAAAAACAGCGCTATACAAATCGTCCAAATATTATTATGATTATTTTAAAAGGGATTATAAATGAAAAATAAATGATTTTCAGATTATGATTTTAATCGTTAATTATTATCAAAAAAAAAACAAATGTGTTTTTTTCCCCGCAGCCATGCTATTTGTAAATCGAGTCAAGATAAGATATGGTACACGTAAATAATCTTCGCTGTCACATGTATGTAATTTTAAGCAGTATTTGATCGGATCGCGAAAATGGTGTGTGTACCTTTATCTTAAACCCATGGGGTTAGTGAGACTTCTACGGCGGGGAAATCTATCAATCCCATGTGAGGTGGTAATTATTCAAAACAGACAATTGAACCGCTTAATACCATAGTGCAGATCCATTCAAATACTGTATGTTAGCTCAACTCCGCTGACAAAGAAGCAAACCTATCATCAGTCTAGAAGATTGACGGTTTATTTCTTACCCTACCCATGCGGCGAAGGTAATAATATACGAAAAATAAAAAAAAACGTATACGCGAGAAGAGTTGCAAAGGCCAAGCACGTTTTAAATCTTCTATACGTATCGTGAAACTCAAGGACCTACCTCAGCATAATAATTTTGAATGCATGGTTATTTTAAGAATCATAAAAATACCCTGACGTAATATTTTTATATTGAATTAAAAATATTCCGCTTTAAATTTAAAATTATCCACGGGTTTTATACGGAGCGACAGAAAAATATTTTTCCCCTGACTCTTTTTAAGGTTTATCTGTTTCTTATCGATTTTTTAATTAACCTCATTATTCTTTGCAAAATGCGGCCGTCGGGGTAAATTAAAAGTAAACTTCCAACTAAAAAAAGAAATGATTTTATAAATATAGCACCAGAATTTCATTAACCTAACTGACAATCCGCTATTTATGAGAGCTTTTGAACGTAATGAGCACTAAAAGAAACTTTTCACTAGCAGTGAATTTTAACTTTGGTTGTTAAATATAGACAGTTTTTTCAGTATGAATAGTGTTGAAGTGTGTTTTTTAAAAAGAAAGGCGAATATTCACGGGCTTAGAATAGCTTGACAATATTTAAATTTCTCCTACTACCACCTTAATAAATATGGATGATATGAGGACTTATCAAGCAGAGGAATTAAACCGAAGACGCTCGGGTGGGAATCTGACGCGTTTGTCCACTCAGATAGTAACCGGTCAATAGATTAACATACTTGTTTTCAGCTAGTATTGTACTTTTCATCATAAGATAAAGAGTACAAAAGTTTGCATTTATCTTGTAAGAGTACAACATAAGATGATACGGCATATTATTCATGACATGATGTGTGTTGAAATAGTTTTATGTCTGTATTATCTCTATTAATTATTTAGATGACCTCCACGAAAGAACAGTAAAGTCTTTGATTCTAGGCCTGAAGGCGATAGGTTCAAAAACGACAGTGAAAAGTAAAATAAATTATTGTATCATCACAAATTTAAAAAAAATCGGCGTACCTTTCTGAACGTTATTCCATCGCATGTCAATCAGAAGTTCAAATTTCCCATCCTTACTCTTATCCCTCCCCTTTACCACTCAAATCAGTCTCACAACATTTCCGAAATTAGGATTGCCATATAATTCGATAGTTTCAGGTAGTTAAGGCTTTCACTATTGCTGTGCTTTAATAAAAATAAATAAATTTATGAAACTAAATTAATTAAACTAAATCAATTCACATCTCCAACAATAACAGAAACCCCGTTTTACATAGTTTATAAAACACCCGATTTCTTTCATTTTAAAACGAGACTTTTTTGGTCAAGTGGCATACACGACAAAACAAATAATATACTTTTGATTGACATTCATAATATTACTTATGAAATCATTTTTGCATATTTAATTAATTGTTAATCATATCGTCATCCGAAAGGCTAAAGGGCAGAAGCGCCATTTTGGAATGTTTACACCAGAGCACTTTAAAGCATTTTTTGTTTTACAATAAAATTCAAGTACCTGGTTGGATTTTACAAAAAAAAGTTAAATAAGGTAACTCAATGCTCTCACTGAGTTACCTGAAGCGACAAAAAGCTGAAAAAGTCCCAAACTTGTGTCGCTTGTGTCAAGCCTTCTCCCGAATGGTAAATATATTTTGGATGGCTGAAGCGCCACAAAAGTCTCAAAAGTCACAAAAAATCAAACAAGAGTCAGAGCTTTTGATGCAGAAAAAAGAACTGATCAAAACTGCATATTTAACTCACTATTTACCAAAGTGTCATTTAAGCCCTTTTACTTTTCTAGCCACCGTATTAAGAATAAGCACAGTATTAAAATGACGCTTATATAGTTTGAAAATGTAGAAAAGAGTGGGTACCAAAGAAATTTAAAAATAAAAAAGTTATACTAACTCCACATAGGAGACCGGAGGGTAATATATGGGTCTCAATCGTTTTTGAAGATGCTGCGTGCAGGGTGTTTTTAAAGAAAGGAAAGAGTAAGCCTGGATATTGAAGAGACCCGTATTGTAGGAGAGGAAAAACACAAAAAACAAGCAAATCATTCGACCCTTGACCGTGAAAAATGGCCTTTCTCTTGCGGAAAATATCAACCACGTAGAAATGTTAGGCATCTGGGTCAAAGAGGTTGATTTTTCCGAACATTACGGTAGAGCAAAAATAACATTTCCACCTGACGACCATGTTCTAGCGATTGCAATCTCTCTGTACAGGTCACTGTGGAGCATTCCATCTGCACTGTCCACCCCTGCCGAGAAACGGAGTGAAAGTTAGTCAATTTAGTTTACAAGCTAAGTCGTGTGAAGGACCGCGAAAGCTAGTGAATTTTCGCTTTTTTTTAAAAACGTCTCAGTTTGTATTGGAATTCAAATAAATAATGCTAAAAACATGTCGTTAAAATATTAAAGGGCTGAAGCGCCATTTTGTGAAGTTTACACCAGAGGACTTTAAAGTTTTTTGTTTGTTTTACAATAAAATTCATAAGTCTTCAGTACCTGGTTGGATTTTGAAAAAAAAGTTAAAACTAAAAAAAGTCAAAAATTTTGAAACTTTCACTAAGTTACTTCAAGCGACAAAAAGCTAAGCAAACTTAAGTCGCTTGAGTCAAGCCTTTTCCCAAATGGTAAATATATTTTAGATGGCTTAAGGGCCACAAAAAAATCAGAATCAGAGCATTCGATGCTGAAAAAAAAGCTGATTGAAACTGCATGTTTAATTTATGTTTGACCAGAGTGTCACTTAAGCCCTTTTGCCTTACCAGTGGTGATGGAAATTGTATTAGTTGGACAGTATGTTTTGGGATTTTTCGGGAAGTCAGAATGTCTCAAAAAACCCGTAAGGTTATTTAATAACATAAAAGGCTCTCAAAATTATATTCTTACAGTTTTTTGAGCAATTTTGTTATACGAAGCAGCAAAGAATGTATAATAAAAAAGGGTCACAGTCTGAAATAAAAAAGCAAGTCATTCGCATTATAGTATACTCCCTGCCAACGGTATAAATCTATTTCCAATATTCTGTTATCACAATATTAATACTGAACGGTAACGAAATAAGAAATAAGATACTGAGGTGGGCGTTAGAATAATTAATATTAATGATATATTTCGATAGAGAGACTAATCAACGCTGCTTCATCTGAAAGTTTTCTAAATTTGGAGTCAACAGTATTTTGACAACTTGAGGTGTTTAATAGATGCAAAGCTTTTAGTCCTGGAGTAGTACATGTTGATGCTAGCCGTTAATTATGGCAGCGAGACTGGAAATGGCAGAGGAGGGGTAAAGGAAACTAATTGCAGGCGACATGAAAGCCTTATGGCGAGTAGTAGCTAAAACCATGTACGATTATGTCTTACGAATGAGTAGATCTGAAAATAATCGCAATGTGGAGAAAGAATGATTAGTTGTTAATTATTTTTGTGTTCAATTAATAGAACCCCATTTTTATTTTTAATAATCAAATTTAACAAATATTTTTTTTTTTAAAATTAAGATGAAAGTAGACTGAATGCTGTAGAAATGAAATCCCCGAGACGTGTGGGCGGTACAACCATGTATGACCGTGTTAAAAATGTGGATATCCGGAAACAATGCAAGGCTGGTGTAAGCTTAATGAATGGAATCAAGAAATGGACGTTTATATGTTTTGGACATGTAGAGCGAATGAACGAAGAAAGAAGGGTGAAAAAAATATAGTATGACGCGAAAGCGAATGGAAGAAAAGAAGTCTTGTATCTCTTTAACAAGAACATGTGTAGAGAAACTTATGGTTTTCTGAAAAGTAAGCTTTTTGGCTTAAAACTATCAAAGTTCACCCTTCTTTCAATATCCTTATCGGCCTTTCCATCCATCGTAAACATACTAAATAGGGGTGAATGCAGGAAACTCCATTAATACAGGACTGAGCGCTGTTGGCGCTACTAAGAAATTGTCTAAAGAAGCGAAGCTAGCAATCCATCATGGAGTGCTTAAACCAACCTGATGTATGGCAGTGAGACATGGAACTGGCAAAGGAAGGATTAAAGTAGACTGAATGCTGTGGAAATGATATCCCTGAGACGTATGTGCGGCAAAACCATGTATAACCGTGTTAAAAATGTGGATATCCGGAAAGAATGCAAGGCTGTTGTAAGCATAGTGAATAGAATCAAGAAAGGGACGCTTAGATGGTTTGGAGATGTAGAGCGAATGAGCGAAGAAAGAAGGGTGAAAAGAGCATATGATGCGAAAGTGAATGGAAGAAGTCCGGGACGCCCGAGAAAGACATGGCATGATCAAGCGAATCAAATTCTTGCGTCGGGTCATGTCAAGAGTCAGAATAACAGAGGAGTATGTATAATACGATGTATGAATGTGAATGAAGGAAGGAGTGTGTGCCAAAACAGAGTAGTATGTCGGTCCGTCCTCTCTGCCTACCCTTGCGGGCCAGCGGCGTGATGGTTAGTTAGTTAACAAATGTTATTATTAATTTCTGCTAGTTTGTTTCGATATTATACGAGTATATAACTAAAATTATATAAATAAGTCGTTTCTATGTGGTTTAACCACAGTTCGATAATGGCCTCTAACGTCGAAATAGCTGTCACTAAAAATAAAAACTAAAACTAGCAGAACCTTATAAAAATAATATTAAATTTAAATATATATTTTTTTATAAAAGAAATGGAGTTCTACAAATTTAATATTAAAAACTATAATTACAATAACAATTTATTGAAACCCTCCATTTCCGTACAAGTTGGTGAAAAAATGATTCAAGGATGCCTTTGAAAGACACGATATCATCAAGTTAGACAAATATTTAATATACGACTCGGATTCCGTCAAGATACGAACTAATAGAACCGTATTTGAGACAATATACGAATGTTATTAAATCAAAGAATGTGTGCCAAGATAGACTTGAATTGCTTTTCATTATATTTGCCTACCCTTGCAACATAATAACCTGATGGAGGAGTTTGTTGAATCATATTTTGTTTTTATTTAAAAATTCGAGAGACGGAAAGACTGATAAGGATATTGAATGAAGGGTGAATGCAGGAAACTCCATTAATGGAGGACTGAACGCCGTTAACTCAAATAAAAAAAAGGACCAAAGAAGCGAAACTAGCAGTCCACAGTGGAGTGCTTATACCAAAGTAGACTGAATGCTGTGGAAATGAGATCCTTGAGACGTATGTGCAGTAAAACCATGTATGACCGTATTAAAAATGTGGATATCCGGAAAGAATGCAAGGCTGATGTGAGCGTAATGAATAGGATCAAGAATGGTACGCTTAGATGGTTTGGGCATGTAGAGCGAATGAACGAAGAAAGGAGTGTGAAAAGATATATGATGCGAAAGTGAATGGAAGAAGAAGTCGAGGACGCCCGAGAAAGACATGACACGATCAAATTAATCAAATACTTGAATCGGGTAATGTGAAGAGTCAGAATAACAGAAGAGTATATATGAGACAATGTATGAATGTGAATGAAGCAAGAATTGTGTGCCAAGACAGAGTTGTAAGGTGGTCCGTCCTCTCTGCCTATCCCTACGGGGAAACGGCGTGATGGTTAGTCAGTTAGTTATTTTTCAATGCTTCATCGATCGTACCTTAAACAAAACTTATTTATTAAAAGCCAATCAATCTGATTAAGGTTGTAATGCGATTCTGCTAACTTCCCTAACGTTTCAATCCGGCCTAGAAAATAACCCTTTTTTTAGTAGCCGAGCTACGTAGTTAAATAATTCATATGGCATATCAATACAGGTAGGTATTTATTCTCGCTCTACAGCATAAAGGGTATAAACAACTCAGGGTATTTACCCTTGAGGTAAGTATCTGTATTCACGGGCTTGCAACGGTAGCTGCCTACATATTTATGTACCAGATACGTTGGTACCATTGAACGTATTATAATCTCAAGAAGTGGGATCTCTACCAATCGAATCCATATAAATGTTAGATTTTTTGTGTGTGTTTGCGGTGATCGTTATGATAGTGGCATTTATTTAACAGTTGGCAAAGTTATAGGCTTACAGGTAAAAGTTACATGAAGCGATTAATATCATATAGACAATATAGACAAGAAAGGTCTTTGATAAAATGGAGTTATCAGCTCATAGACACTCATACAAACATGTTTTAAAAAATAAAAATAAATCAATAACAATATTTTGACATTTTAATAACTATCGTAAGATTTAAAAAAGAAAAAACATAAATTTACGGAAATACTTCCCTAATACTCGTACATCATAAAAACAATATAATTTCAGTTGTGATGTGAGCACGTAACATTCCAAAATTTAAAAAAATATCTTATAATTAGTAGGTACATATCAAAAGGCAAATGGACTTAAGCGACACTTTAATTTAAAAAATTGTTGAATATGTAGTTTTGATCAGTTTTTTTTCTGCATGGAATGCTCTGACTCTCGTTTGATTCTGAAGACTTTTGTGGCCCTTCAGCCATCCAAAATATATTTACCGCTTGGGAAACCATTTTCTTCACTGTTTCGATGTTTTCTTCGTTTGTTGACGTGGTTGCAACTCCAGGACGCTCATCGTCATTAACATCTTCTCGGCCTTCTGTAAAGCACTTGTACCACTTATAAATACTTTTTGAGACAAATTAGACTCGTCGAATGCCACAGTCAACATTTGAAGTGCGTTGGAGCACTTTATTTCATTTTTAACGCAAAATTTAATACTCCATTTTTTTCAAAAGTGAAAAATCGAAGAACACATAAAAACGTGATTAACCTTTCCAGTTGTCAAAAACAAACCACAAATTCAAAATGGCTGATAATGCTAACATTTGATAGAAATATGTGTACTTACATTAAAAAAAATCGATAATCGAATGTACACAGCCCGCGAAAATTCAAAATTCACCTTTTATTTTGAACAGGGCTCGTGTATATATTTTTTAAATATTCTATCTGAAAAGAAGGAAATATTCTATCTGAAATTCCTAGAATTTTGGGTATTTGAAAATATTTGATCAATATCGCCAGAAGTGAGAAAAAAAATAGGTTACTTAGAGCACACGGATACGCCTATAGAACGTTTCAAACGGTTTCTTTTTGGAGTGGTTGGCACATTGGTACGTCGGTACGTTTCTACGTCGCTACATCGCTACGTTGCTACAGTGCTACGGTGCTATATTGGAACGAAGGTAGTACCACAAACAGAAGGGTGGGTCTGGACGTAAACAAGCCTAGTTAAACTTCAAGATTCTTCTATTATTAATCAAGAGATTGCGGAACAAATTAACGAAGTTTACTCGGGAGGTTGAACTATTCCAGATACACGTGTATGTACCCGAGAAGTAATCGAAGTTTATTTAGAAAATCGTTGGAGGAAGTTTGTGAAAAAAAAATGGTCTGGAAAACACTGTATGATATATGTTTTTGGTAGTTCAATTAGGTCTTTTAAAATAAAGGAGAGAGGAGAAACAGAGGTCGGATGATCTTTCCACAGCCGAGCTGTTGAACAAAAGAACGAGTCGTAGAAACAACCTGTTCTCATGTATCAAATGTCAAGTGTCCTTGGATTTCATTCTCTTTGGAAGCTACCACCCGTACAGTAACTATTGATGACGAATAAAATAAAACTACGGCCTCCGTGGTCGAGTGGTTAAGACGCTTGACTACGAATTCGGAGATCGCGAGCTTAAACCCGGCGTGTGCAAATATTTTTTTATTCAATTAATATGTGTCATAACACATTTTACTCACATTAAATTATTTATAGTATATTTTTGACACGTTTCAGGGTGGTAGATACTCTAACTAACACCCTGGTGAAAAACCATCATTCAGAATCGAAACGTTTCTTTAAATGGCTTTAGCCGTGTTTGGTGACCAGATCTAAATAGCCAGGTACTTTCCAACATTCCTCTTTCTCATATTCTTCCCTTCCCCACTACCTTCAGCCTCACAACATACCCCAATTGGGGATGCCATAGTCTCACTGGATCTTGACAGTTGGGAAGAGTTGGGACTATTGGGCGGTATGGAGTATATATTTTTTGTAATATTTCTCATTCTGTATAACGTGAAAACTAAACCGAAAGAGATGTAGAAAGGAAGAAACGGGTTTCCTTGGACAGCTTTGATATAAAATGTATCCATCAAAAAGGAACTAGGCAAGTAAGCTTCTCTCTTCAACATTCCTGAGCGTATGAAGTCAAGCCTGTTGAAGCCAAGTTGTTTTACAGGTTTCTCCATTTCGAAGGCCTTGTGAATAGCACAAAACCGCCTTTAATAAAAATAATTTCCCCTGTCTGAGCTTTTGAACTTTGAAGCCTATTCAGTCGGCCAGAAAACGTGAATAATCCATCAATAATTGAAATACATAATTTCAAATTGAAATTAACTTTTCATAGAAAATACTGAATTCAAATTGACAATTAATTATTTTGATTTTTTTTTATAGTGAATACCGCACAAGTGTCCCAATTGCTCCCAACCGTCTGGAGACAGTTGTACAATTCCAATTAGGATATGTTGTGAGGCTGAAGGTAGCGGGGAAAGGAAGGAGACGGTGAAGAGGAAGTTCGGGAAGTACCTGGCTATTCAGATCTGGCCACCAAACACGGCTAGAGCTATTTCAAGCAACGTTTCGATTCTGAACGGTGGTCTTTCTCCAGGGTGATACTTAGAGTATCTACCACAATTGTTCAAAATGATTAAGTAATGTGGCTTGTATATTAAACACTAAATTTTAGATAGCAAATATTATTTTCACTGTCATATCGTCGCTGGAAAAGGTAAAGAGCTAAAGCGACACTTTGGTAAAAAAATAGTTAAATATGCAGTTTTGATCGAGTTTTTTACTTCATCGAATGCTCTGACTCTCGTTTGAATCTGAAGACATTTGTGGTTCTTAAGCCATCAAAAACGTGGATATCCGGAAAGAATGCAAGGCTGATGAAAGCGTAATGAATAGGATCAAGAAAGAGACGCTTAGATGGTTTGGGCATGTAGAGCGAATCAACGACGAAAGGAGTTTGAAAAGAATATACGTTGCGAAAATTAATGGAAGAAGTCGGGGACGTCCAAGAAAGACATGGCACGATCAAGTGTATCAAATACTTGAATCGGGCTACGTGAAGAGTCAGAATAATAGAAGAGTATGTATGAGACGATGTATGAATAAGAACAAAGTAAGGACAAGTGCCAAGACAGAGTTGTATAGCGGTCCATCCTCTCTGCCTACCCTTTCGGGGAAACGGCGTGATGGTGAGTGATGGTGATAGTGAAAAAATATATTTAGAAAGCCTTCAGATATGTATTATGAAAAGTAAAAAATAACAAATTCTTCATCTTTTTTTATTTAGTAAGAAAGCAAGGTTGGTATTGTAATGAATACCTCACTATGAATGGCATAAAACATGATGGTATTATCGACCTTGAATACATAGCGCTCGACGTTGTGGACCCTATATTATCAGAACGGTCTTTTTTGATGGCTTGGTATAAATAACGTGATATTTGTTAACATGTCTTAACAATGGCTTATTTACCTCCCTCGTGCCTAGAAGAGTAAATAAACATCGCTGCCTTTGTTAACGAATATAAGTAAGAACCTACGTCGCACAAAGAACATACCTAGTTCAGATTCATGTAATGTACAGGATGCAGGAAAAATATCTGAATGATGGGCAGGCCGGTTAGTAGTTGAGTGGAAAACGCGTCGGATTTCCATCAGGGCATCGCGGGTGTAATTCCTCTGCTGGCTTAGTCCTCCATCATTGCAGAAGCAACATCTTCCGCTTATTACGATGGTAGTAGGAATTTTTCAAATAATGTCAGGTTATTCAAAACCCGGTAATGTTTGTATTTTTCTTTAAAGTTCAAAAATGCTGACAAATAAGGAAGAAACAGCGAATAGTTGAACCGGTCAGTGCAAAAGAGCCGTAGGTAAAGATGTAAAAATGAAAAAAGTGTGAAAATAATAAGTTTTCTCTGATATGAAAATTTTACAAGATTACATATCAAAATTAACTTGACAAAATCTTGTAGTATATTCTCCATAATGATGATATTAAATACTGCAACTATTAATCAACTTCATGTTTTAAAATATAACTCACTTAAGCCTCCGTACCTAAAATGACGCTAAATGTCACTTTGTAGCATTCTAATACAAGCGATACAAAAAAAGATTTCTCTGTTAACTGTATATAAGTAGTCAGGAAAATTTCTGAGGTTTCCAGTAAATAAAACGCTTAAATTTTAATCTTTAAAACTCTAAAAAAACATTGGAAAATTTCACTAAAAGATGCAATTTGAAAACCAACGGAGGAATTTTTGACGTTTTACCTAAAATTCCAGTACGCATTTCATGAAGAATTTAAAACATTATAGAAAAAGAATTGCATTCACTATAAACCTTAGTTATTTTCCTAAGACCCCATGTGAAATTAACAGATACATCATTTGTAGTTTTCTTGTATTAGAAATCCAAAAAGTGTGTATTTTTGGGTGCTGACCGACACGATTATTGTGTTTAAATAGCGAAAGAATCTACAAAAACTAATAATTAAAAATATATAAAGATATTATATTGATTGACTAGTAAAAAAAATGTTTTCTATACTCGAAGTGAGTCTAGGGAATGGTTTAAGGTAAACAAAATCTTTGAAAAGTTACAAACTAGCTTATGTAAAACATTGTTTAAGAAATATCTTAATTGTATAAATACTTCTCAATTTTGAAATGGTGTTTTTTTTCTAATGCGACACTTTCACCCAGAAAGCTGACAGCTGAAGAACACGGGAGTGTAAGTTTACTGCTGTAAAAGTATTATATTAAAAGCTCGTAAATTTATTTACTTCTAACGAGACTCCCTCCTAAATACCCAAAATCAGAACATCAGCCGAATAACTTAGCCTCCAGAAACATAGTCTCGTAAGTTATGTTAGATTGTTGTAGAGATAAATAAACATGATAAAGGTTGTATCGAATAGGTATTTGTGTTTTAATGTGCGGATAAATAAATTATTGCTACAAAAAATGCAATATCAAAATGTAATTGATTATATTGACATCCCTGTCTATAGACCACGGTAAAGTTAACAAACCCAAAAAACTCTTTTATTGTGTATTATTTATATAACTGGTGATATGTCAATCGAATGAAAAGAAAATACACTTTTTTGTTTCATTGTTTCCCGACCCCTGAACTTACAGTAAAATGTATAACTTTGAAAATCCGACCACTATTAAAATAGAAAATCTTCTTGTGAAAAGAGTTTGAAATTCTTAGATTGAATGATGATTATAAATAATTTTAAAGAAAGACTGAACGCTGTTGGCGTAAATAAATAAAAAAAGTTCAAGGAAACGAACGTCCACAATATCAACCCTGATGTATGGCAGTGAGGCATGGAACTGGCAGAGGAAGGATGAAAGTAGACTGAATGCTGTAGAAATAAAATCCCTGAGGCGTTTGTGCGGTACAACCATGTGTGACCGTGTTAAAAGTGTGGATATCATGAAAGAATGTAAAGCTGATATAAGTGTAATGAATAGGATCAAGAAATTGATGCTTAGATGATTTGGGCATGTAGAATTAATAAACAAAAAAAGAGTGCGAAAAGAATATTTGACGTGAAAGTGAATGAGAAAAGAAGTCGGGGACGCTCGAAGAAGACATGCACAATCAAGTGAATTAAATACTTGACTCTGGCCATGTCGAGAGTCAGAATAACAGAAGAGTATGTATGAATGTGAATGAAACAAGGAGTGTGTGCCAAGACAGAGTTGTATGGCGGTCCGTTCTCTCTGCTTACCCCTGCGTTAGTTAGTTAGTTTGTTACCTTTTGAAACTTTACAATTCATCGAAATATTGTTGGCTAAAAAAAATTAGAAACTTCTCAGTCACAACTTAATCTTTTTATTTTCCGTGTATTTTTATTTTCTCGTGTTCCTTAAAGATTGTTAATTTTCTTTCAGTAATAAATATTTAAGAATTTATATGTTGAAATCGTTTCAGAATTGAAGGAGTGCAAAAGGTTCTCCACATTTCAGTTCAAGGTGTATATTTTCTATGAATAGCTTTCTATCAGACACGGAGAAAATGATATTTATGTTTGTTGATGGCACACATTACGCTGGGCTGGTGTTATTTACAATCGGTCTGGTGTTTATACTGCCATTGTACGCGTTAATGATAATTTCTGTGGCCGAAGTTCACACCGAGCCAAATTGATGCAATTTGTAGTAAATACCATCCAATTAATCGTGATACGAAGGATTTATAACAAGCATGTCTTAGCACGATGAAAAGTCTTGCTAGGCACTGCATAGTATCTTGAAACAAAAACCAAAATACCCTGTCATTAAGAAACCACGTTATTAAACGTTGATATGCGAGTAGATGCGCATTCTGACCAATGCAATAATCATAAATGTATTTAAAGTAGGAATCTGGAAGCAACCTCAAAAACAAAAATAAACATTCTGCATCAAAAACCATCATCAAATATTGAAATCATATGAAACTTTTACCTGATAAAACCTATGATACGAGTATATTTGATCAATAGTTTCCGTCATATTTTGACGGCCTCCATGGTCAAGTGGTAAGGAGCTCGACTGCGAGTCCAAAGGTCGCGAGTTCGAACCCGGCATGCGCAAATAATTTTTATTTAATTAATATGTGTTGTAACACATTTAATTAATATATAGTATATTTGCGGCCCGTTCCAGAGTGGTAGATACTTTAAGTATCGCCCTGGTGAAATACCATCATTTAGAATGGAAACGTTGCTTGAAATGCCTTTAGCCGTGTTTGGTGACCAGATCTAAATAGCCAGGTAAAACCTCCTAACCTTCTTATTTCCATCTATTTCCCTCTCTTCACTACCTAAAACCTCACAACATACCCCAATTGGGGCTGCTATAGTCTCACTGGATCTGGGCCGTAGGGAGCAGTAGGGACTCTTGTGCGGTATTCACTATAACAGGTTTGGTCTAAGAAAATCACTTAGCCCACAAGATGTAAAAGCCACTATAAATTCAATTATATAAGAGGCATTACCTATGGGTAAACAATGGGTGAACATATTTTTGATTTCAGGAAGGCCTTTGACATTATTTTACATCAAAAATCATCAAATAAATTATATAATATTGGTATAAAATGTAACTCAACACTGTGAAGTAGAAAACATATTTAAAAATTGCCAGACACTCGTTAAAATTATTAATATTTTTTATAGCTATCAAGATTAATCAATTTTAGTCAAGTATCCCCCAAGGCATTATGCTAGGGCCAGTACTATTTACTCTATATTTAAACGAATTTCTCCAATCAACAAACTGAAAAACTACTCATTTGCTGACGACACCTCCTAATGATTTGTTTCTTTTTACATTAATGGACCGCTGTCCAATTGCAAAAAAATACACAACATGAAATGGGAAAAAAAGCAACAGAGAAAGAACAGCACAAACATAATATTTGAATGAACTAATGACAAAAATAGGACAAATACATACATTTGATAGAACATTCATTTCGAAGCCTGAACAGGATATATAGAATATTTTGATAGAGTCAATGATGTTAGACTTAATAAATTGTATTCTTTGAAAATTGATATCGTAAAGAATGACAAAAATCATTTAGACTGACACCAAAATTTTCAAGACGATGGATTAACGAGTTGACGAGTCTCTGACATTCTGAACAGTGAGAATAATACTCATAATTAGTAGAGTGATGATTAAGGAAAAGCAATTCATTGTTTCTGAATCTATGTTGTAATAAAATAATAAATACTGATACAATATGTGGTGTCACAATGAAGGATTTCCGTTTTGCGTTTGACTAAATATATCGATGACCTCTATATCTTTGAAAGCCACATACACCAACCTTGTTCAATCTATTTCTATCCAGTGGAGAATGATACCTATTATTAGTAGAGTGATGATTGAGGAACAGCAATAACGAGTGATGATAATTATGATTATATTTTGATAATTGGTATGGCGCCGTTTTCGATCAAAAATCGATACTTCAAAAGAATATATTGAATTATTCTTAACGTCCCTGACTGTCTCTGCACACCTCGATATAAACATATCGGTGCCTACCACAATAAAAATATAGAATCACGTAGCAAAGAATGAGATAATTGGGTGCATTACTTGAAGTAACAGAAGACGCCCACGGCCAGTAGCAGGGCGGCCAGGCTGAGGCTGTACCCGCCCAGGTAGAGGTGGCTGGTCAGCAGGGTGGTGGTGCCGCCCTCCCCGCCCCCGGCTAGCTCCGCCTTCTCCTTGCAGCGGCTGTAGTCCGTGTAGTTGTCCCAGGTCCCCACGGGAGAGCAGTTGCGGGAAGCGTTCTCTGGAACAAAACAAAAGTTTTTAATTTTTATTTATTTAATTCTTTCACAACTAGCCTTCGAGCGACTTATTCTGCATAGGTGTACAGTAAGCCAGGGTAAGTTAAGATAATCTTTGAAAAACTGGACGCACTGTGAGTACATGTACACTGTACAGCGCCTGCATATAAGAATTATCAGAGTATAATATAGCGCATGACTGTTGACTTAATACATACTGCAAGCATGCCTTAATTTTATTCGGTATATTCGTAATCTAAGAGCAAGAATATATAAATATATATATTTTTACAATAACTCCACACAGAAGCCTCGAGGTAAATGATTTCCTTCAGGGCCTATGTCATCTTTGGGGATACTGTGTGGAGGGCCTTTTTGAGGAAAGGAAGGAGTGAACTTGGGTCTTGAAGAGGTCCATGTTGAAGGAGGGAGGAAACACAGAGGCCGGAAAATCGTTCCATAGCCGAGCTGTTGAACATAAGAAAGAGTCGTAAAATCGACCCGTTCTCATGTATTCAATGTCAACCGTGTACAAATGTTGGACGCGCATTTGACGAGTTTCCCGACTATGCACCGGTGCCGAAGGGATCAAAGACGCAAGTTCCTCGAAACATCTTCCATTAAAATACCTGTAGAACAACTTTAATCCGTTTGTTAAGATGGGAGAATCCATCAAACGGACCGCCCGTTTCTGCACAGAGTTAAGGGTTTTTTTCAGGTATTTAGGGGCTCCAGACCAGAGGTGGCTGTCAAATTCAACATATGGAGAGAGAGAGCTAAATATTTTTACTCAGCTTATACAAATTTACGATAAATTACTTTCTTCGGGTTTTCACGTCGTAAACCGTAAGAGAGAAAGAGATGAGACAAGTTGTCACATATTATTGCCCCACTTTTCGGTATGTAAGCATGTTTTACGTCTCCCGATCTCCAGCGTCTCCGCCCACTATGTTTTGTTATGCGACATAACAGAACATAGCTCAACAGTTTTTAAATTATATCCTATATCTTTGTTGATAGCAATACTGTGAAAAAGTGGTCATAACAATAAACAAAACATGATGTTGACATGTGCCATGAATAGATGTACAAATACCCTAGCTCTAGCCCAAGCCACGTTCGAGTCAGGAAAAAAACAACAATCCTGACTACACAAGCTATCCCTCCTGGTATATTATTACTCTGAGTTGGTAACATCTAAAAAGGAAATCAAAATTCCAATTGACTCGATACGTAAAATCCGTACGGACAGATCATAATTATTGAAAATAATATTTATTAATAGAACAGATAAACTTTGTTTATTTTTAACCACTTTTATTTTTCAATATTATGTCGACCGGTTTCGCAAGCACCCTTCCATCATCAGCGCAATATTAAAATTGAATTTTGACATTGTCCTGATGATATCACATGTTGTGGCAAGCCACAAAGTAAATGCTTTTTACGAATATGAAAATTGATATTTTATACAGCGCCGTTTTTTTTTTAAAATAAATTACTACCATATCTTATAAGCACTATCTTAAAATTGACTATTCAAAATAAATTTCAACCAGAAAATAGGTAATATGTGGGAATATTGTAATTGTTTCAGCGATATGCCAATGTTGGCAAATTAATGATTACAAATGAAAATAATTAACTCATGGTTTTTGAGAAATACTTTTTTCGAAAAAGAACCTCTTATTTTGGTAAGCCTGGATTTTTTAAATTAAATAAATGAACAAAAGACGGTACAATTATTGAGAAATTTACTTTGAGATACCTACAAAACATATTTCAAAACTTGATAAAAGTCTTGAGAAATAATTTAGAGTTTGATTAAAGGAAAATCGCAATTTCAATTGAATTTTCAAGATTACTGCGCGGTTTCAACAAAGCCTTGACTAACCGGAAGCGCCCCAGTCGGTCGACTTCCGGTCAAATAAACATGAAATGGAACTTTCCTCCCGCCCGTTCGCCCGATGCACAAAGCCTTACAGCTTTACCAGTTGGCCTCTGGTTAACATAGACTCTCGGAGTACTTGCAATTCTCGCATTATTCGACTAAGGTAAAAATACTTTCATAAAAATTCTTATGCAAAGATGACGATGTTATATTAAGACCCACAACCTTAAAATAATCTCTAAAAGAAATTGGAGGTAAAGTTTTCCACTTAAAATACGTTTGAATTTCATTCAAAATCACAAACTCTGATCGTGAAAATAAATAGTGGAATGTTTTTGCAAAAAAGAAAACTATTGGCTAAAGACCTCCGTAGTAGAATATTAAGACACTCGACTACACATCCAAAGGTCGCGGGTTCAAACCCGGCGTGCGCAAATAACTTTTTATTTAATCAATATGTGTCAAGTAAAATAACATATTTTATGGTATATTTGGGGCACGTTGCAGATTGGTAGATACTGAAATATCACCATTTAGAATTGAAATTTTGCTTGAAATGGCTTTGGCCGTGTTTGGTGGTCAGATCTGAACAACCCAGTACCTTCTAACCTTCCTCTTTCCCATCTTCTTCCCTCCCCCACTACCTTCAGCCTCAAAAAATAACCCGATTCGGGATGCCATAGTCTTACTGGCTCAATACGGTTGAGAGCAGAAAAGCTCTTTAAAACGAGATTATTTGCACATCATGTTATTAAATCCTATGTTTTTAAACCTTGCTTAATCAACTTACCACGCACATAAAAAGTAAATATTTTTTAGATTCCTGGATCTGTGTAGAACATTTAAAAAATAACTCTTTCTTAAACACAGAAAAAAAAACTTTAAAATTAGCTTAGTTTAGTCCACAGTTTTAATCCCAATATAACCTAACGTAATCTGCAATTAGCGGTTATCAGTAAACTAAGAGCAATAATAAGGCGGGAGACGGAAAACATGCTTACAAACCGAATGGTGGTGCTATGTTATGTGAGAACATGTCTTGTCTCTTTCTCTCTCACGGTTAACGGCGTAAAAACCCGGAGTAAGTAAATATATCGTAAATTTGTATAGGTTGAGTAAAAATACTCAGCTCTCCCTCCATATATATTCTTGCTCTGAGTCAGTTATCTTGGTAGTTGTCACCAATTACTACTTTCTGCCTAACAAAGATAAAATAACAAGACCTTGGGTTGAAAGAAAACTTTCTTGCGAAAATTTCCTCGGCGCGGATAAGACACTGTCAATATAAATAAATCACACTAACAATATCGAGGGTTAGCTGTCGGCATTGATGTATCCCGACAACTTAAGTATGATATGAAACTTTGGGCTCTTATTTTTTTATAGCCCATAAATAATATGTCATTATGACGTGACATCAAAGTCGATGGCTTCAAATTTCACGTGACGCGGAGCGTTTTTATTTTATTTGCGGCGTGAAAGTGCCGTCGTTATCAATTTGGATTTTATTTTTCGCTGAAAATAGATATTAACAAACTTGGCAGACTTTTATTTGACGATCGTGACAGTTTTAGGAGATTTAAATGTAAATTTTAGACAAAGAGGTATAAATTACTAGTACGTAAAAACGTTAAAAAATGTCAATAATATTTTTTTACCATAAAACGACTAACAAACTAACTAACTAACTATCACGTCGTTTCCCCGCAAGAAAATAAATTAAGGGAAAAAGGCAAATCTACAAATAGGAACCTTAAATGGGTAAGCGAAAACAATCCGATGAGATATACCTGTATGTTACAATTTAGAGCTGACCTTACTGAGTTAGGTATTGTAATGTCAAGAAGTCTTGGAGAAAATAATGTTTTTGACAGATGAAATGAAATTGTATCAAAATAATTTATTAATAAAAACTCACTTGTTTATTCTAAAGACATTCTTTCTCGAGAGCTGTACACAAATTTTTATTTTAATGTGTTCATAAAAATGATTTCATTTTCATTATTCTCTGTCGACCTGCGTTTTCGAGTGGTAAGACGCTCGACTACCAATCCAGAGGTCGCGGATTCAAATTGAAAAAAATAAATTAAAAAATATGTATTCGTAAAAAGCATTTACTTTGTGGCTTGCCATATTTATAAATAAAACACATAAACTTTGTTTATAACCACTTTATTGTTTAATATTTAAAGAAAATTAAAATTTTAATATTGTCCTGACGATGAAAGGGTACTTTTGAAACCGGTAGACGTGATATTAAACAATAAAGTGGTTATAAACAAAGCTTGAAAAATATGTGTCATAACACATTTAATTCATGTAAAAATGATAAACAGAATATTTGCGGCACGTTCCAGGCTGGTAGATACTCTAAGTGTCACCCTGGTGGAAAATCGTCATTCAGATTTGAAACGTTGCTTGAAATGGCTTTAGCTGTGCTAGGTGACAAGATTTGAGCAGCCAGATACTTCTCAACCTTCCTCCTCCCCATCTACTTCCCCTATCAACTACCTTCAATCTCACAACAAACCCTGATTGGGGATGCCATAGTCGCACTGGCTCTAGACGGCTGGGAGCAGTTGGGACTCTTTTGCAATATTCACTATAAAAATAAATAAATAAATGTTCACTTACATATTGATAACAATTTATTTTATAAGTGAAAACAATCTAACCGTTTTTTTATTGTAAATTTGTCTTTGTGATTTTAAGGGTGTTTCGTGTAGGGTGTTGTCATTAGAATCATTTATTAGGCTAATGCAAAGAGAAAGTGAAGAAAACAAAAACAGTTAGCAACCTTTTGAAACTCTGGCAAGGACCTCGTTAAATTTACACCATTGCTCAATTCAACTAAATTTCACAGTTTGGGTGGCCGAAGATCGTTAGATCTCCTCGCCATTGAATACAAACAATATTTATTCAAACGATTTCTTATACATTACAAACTGTTGATAATTTAATGCGGATAAAAAGTCAGACGTAATTTTTGCAAAATAATCACAAATGAAGGCACAGAGAATAACAAGAAAAAAAAATTGTTTAAAAAAAAAAAAAACAGTCAGTGAAGCTTTTTCCTACTGCAGCTCTAGACACTTTATTTGTCGTATTGCTAAGCTTTACATCATGAATTTAATATTGTGGAGATTTACGCAAATACATACATTATTGTTTTTAATAATACCAATTTTTTACATTATTCGACTATTTTTTTTTTATTTAAGACCTGACCGGTTTCACTTCATGACAGGCATCTTCAGACTGGTAAAATTTTAATTGAATTTATGGCACATATACTATCAGTATCCGGAATGGACGCTTATTGAGTCTCATAGTGAACATTTGTGACTTTGGGTTTTGTTTTATTGCCGACTGAGGCGGCTTTACAATAACATTAAAAAATACATTCAGGTAGTTTTATTACCTTCTGAGAGACGGGTTACACGGGATGCGTTAGATACGTTTGTGGTTTTTTTTTAAATGTATATAATATCTATAGTTGTCAGCTTTATTTTTCACATTTGGCTATTTTTCAATTTACTCTTTGATTTTCCAGCCTCCGTTTGGTTGATATATTTTATAGAAGGTATATTTACATTGGTGGATTGGTAAGATATCTTCGAAAACCAATATTCGCCAATAAATAAGAGATAATCTAATGACGGCAATTTATTCCGGATCCGAAACGTCACCGGCCGTCCATACATTATTCATGGATTCGTGCGGTGAATCCACTGCTTTTTGTATGGGAATAATCTAGCATGTTGTCTTATTTTATATCAAGTTTTCATTTATTCCGAAGGATAACATACTTATAATAAGATAACTGGGTCTGATTTTGAAATGCGAGATATCAAAAAGCATTGAATAATATTATCAACAGTAATTCGTTTCCAGCAAGATGAAATATTATACGACCCCTAGATGAAAACCACGGAGAGACTGCAAAAATAGTTTATTTTGCCCATTCCTCCCTCACATCTTTTTGCAAACATAATATTCATTGCATGCAGGTATAACATAAACTTATGATCAGTACAGTCCTTTTTGTAAACTTCTTTCCAATCTTATTGGGGTACATTTTATTTAGTCGATTATTAGTTTTAAGAAATCATTCACTTTTTAAATCATTTATTTATTTATTTATTTTTATTCTTTATTCTTATTAAGAAATATAAAAAAATAAGGGTTCAGTCCAAGTCTGTCTCGCTAGGATAGACCTGTGTTGAGACAGACGAAGAGTACATACATGAAAGAATATTAAATGTTTTACATTAATAAAAAGTAACAATAAAGTAAAATAAAATAACAGTAAAAATAAAAAGAAACACAAACTAAAAGTACCAAAAAGTAAAAAGAAGAAAAGAAATATTGTACATACAATAAAAATAAAAATTATGACAACCCAACCCAAAATTTCGCTATTATTACCACTGTAAATAAAATGAATATATATCATATTCTTTATCTGATGGAAATTGTTTTTTTGTGTTTTTTCAAGTTTCATAACTTATTCGTGACATCTTCAAGGCATTTAAAAAACTACAATAACATTTTTTAATTATTATTACATACAGCTTTGCTGTACACGCTAAGAGTATATAGAGTGGTATCAATCCAAGGCAGTGTAGTCAGCTTTTGATGATTTTTACCTGACTTGGCGGACCTGGGCGTGGCTAAGACCAAGGCTAGGGTATTTATACATCCGTTCATATCACATATCGACATACTGTTTTTGTTTATTCGCATAACCACTTTTCACAGTATTGTTATGAGCAAAAATATAGCATTTAACCTAAAAAACCGTTGACTTATGTCTATTTATGTCGCATATCAAAACATGTGGGCGGAGTCAGTGGAGACGCGTAACACGAAGAACATCATTACAATAGTTTGAAGGGTGTGATAATTTGGGAAATTTTGTTGTCTCTTTCTTTTTCATGGTGTACGACGTAAAAACCCGAAGAAAGTGATTTATCCCAAATTTGTATAGGTTGGGTAAAAATAATTAGCTCTCTCCATATATTGTTACTCTAAGGTTAAAACAAAGATATTAACTTCATCTTTATGATTCCGTTGCAATCTTGGAGTAACAATGTATAGAGAGAGCTAATTATTTTTACCCAACCTATACAAACTTGCGATAAATCACTTTCTCCGAGTTTTTTACGTCGTACACCATGTGAGAGAAAGAGACAACAAAAATAACACACCGCTTTTCCGGAGACTCCACAACAGGTCTGCCGAGTCCGGCTAAAATCATCAAAAACTGACTATACTGCCTTGGATAGGCACCACTCTATGTACTCTAAAGATGCAATATTTTTAAATATAAATAAGTTACAAGCCTTTAAAATCGACCACGTCGTATTTAGCCTACCGACTCCGGGACCAACACATACTTATTTAGTAAGGCAAACAATTTATTTATATTTTCACGTTATGGCGGTTGTGTTGTTGTACTCGAGATGAGATTACTCTGATAGTGATAAAGGCTCCAGTACTGCAAAGTAAATACAGAATTTAACGAAGTCTCAAAATACTATTTGCTGACTAAACATTCCCCCTGATTGAATTTTTTGTATGATTTCCCATTGGCTCGGTGCAAACACATAGTCTCGCGACTGATTCAAGATGATAAGAACGGAAAACTAATTTAAGATGTAAGAAAAGGAAAAATCATTAGAAAGTATCGAGAGAATTGGGGAAAAATTGGAAGACAAAAGATTTTTTTATCGAAGGAAGCGACTACTTAGTGGTGTGTCATTATAAATAATAGAAAACCCTTAGTAATACATCACTTTATTAGTATTTGTATAACTGGCCAGGTTTTGCTTTGTCCCAACCTTCATAAGAATACAAAATAGTTGATTTAAGTAATGCGTGTTTCATTTTATTTTTATTATCAATAAAGAAATAGTGTCAAATATGACATTTAGAAAATTCCACTCTCGGTTAGAGATGGTCGATATCAGAATTGGGTGTACATGCAGTTCCAGTCACCGGTGACCAGTGAGGAACCGGTTATATATCCAGTTATTTTTTGGAACCGGTTCCTGGTGCCAGAAAAGTTACACGAAGGAGATTTTTTCGAAAAGTACTAGCAAATCGACAAAAGTGCCTCGCCAAAAAAAAGTACTAGTTGGTAGAAATTTGAAAACAAAAAGAACTGGATCTCGCCCAAAAAAAAAACAACGGACAAAGGATATTGATATTTTTATTTGCGAAAATTTGGAACCGGTTCCCGGGAGAAATAATATCGACGGTTCCAATGACCGGCTAGGAACCGATTCCTTTTAACCGAGACAGGAATATCGACCATCTCTACTCTCGGTACGTACTCTATTTACAGTTATTCCGGAAGGCAATATAGCTGCTACCCGTAGTATAACCAAATATGCTTGGAAAAATAAATATTGCTTATGTCAAAACAATACCTCTTATCCCAACCATTTGTCAAAGCAACTTTTCAGTGTATCTGGTAAAAAAATTCTAAAAATACACACTTGACCAAATCTCGTAGGCCAAATATTTAAAGTGATTCCCTGTAAAAGCTTAAAACAAGTTATTCCTCTCGATTGTCACAATTTATATGATAGCCTTCTCCATTATTAGAAGCTTAGATAAGGGTTCATTAGAATTTACGATGAATTTGCGGCATGTTAATTTTTTATGTGATTAAAAATTCAGAGTTTTCGTCTGTTTTTTAAGTCCCCTGTTAAATTTATATTATGTAGGATACAAGGTATTGTTCTTTCATGAACGATATGTTATTTTCTTAATTTAAAATTGTTTTTTCCACCAAGGATTGAAAATGAAGCTAAATATTGATGTTCTGGGAAGATTAGATAACGTCAGATTGTTATTACCATTAAAAAATAATAATCAGATCACGCTTCTTGTTGAGCCAGGCTTATGTTAAGCTGTTAAACTTTAACGAAGTGCTTTTACAGCTGATGAATAACATCGTAATTGATAAATAAAAAACGTGAACCTTGAAAAGGCTTTCAGTTTTTAATAGGCTATTGAAAAAATCCAAGCCAACCTTCTACTGATTGAATTTGCTTTTTAGTCAAACGAGAATAGGTCTTAAACCTCTGGCAGAAACTTTAATCCGAACTATTGACTTTTTTTAAACGTGAATGCTTCACAAGAATTTAATGTGTTTACATTTATTTTATTTGTGCAAAAGCGGTTTTACACCAATACATTGCAAAAAATAAAAAAAAATGGTTTTCAAATTATACAAAGATAAAAGTATACGTAGGTAAAAAAAACGGTACTTAAAACTTAATAGCTACAAGTAGTTTGTACGTAAACTTTGTTATAAGTAATATGAAAAATATTCATATTTCCAGCGATACAGTTAGTTAACCTAGTGAGTCTTCCCAAAGGAATTACCATTGGTAAATTAGTTCTGCACCTGGGAAGAAACAGAAGCCTGTGTTGGCGGCCTCGCGTGAAATTCAGCATTCCTTGCCGTAGACTCAGAAACAATGAATTGCTTTTCCTCAATAATCACTCTACTAATTATGGGTATCATTCTCCACTGTCCAGAATGTCGAGACTTGTCAACTCTAGCCATAGTCTTGAAATTTTTGGTAGCAGTCTAAATAATTTTACTCGTTCTTTACGACTCTACCAAAACTTTGATTTGAATTTTGTTTTTTGTGTAAATTTCGTTCTATTTTTGTTATTGCTTCATTTAATATAATGTATGAGTATGTGTTGTTCTTTCTCTGTTGCTCTTTTTTTCCATTTTGTGTTTTGCATTTTTTTGTAATTGGACTTTAATCCGAAAGTTTGTAAATAAATAAATAAATTATCAGGGACATGATCCCATTTCCGCCAGGATGTCAGATATTAATAATACGCCGTTCCAAATTTAAGTATATTGTGATGATATATGGAATGGGGAGAAGAAGATGGGGAAGAAGAAGGTTGATAAATGATTGCCTATTCAGAACCAAATACGGCTAAAGTCATTAAAAGTAACGTTTCGATTATGGATGGTGATATTAGATCAAGGCGATTCAAGAAGTATATACCACTAGAGCTATTGAATAAATCAAAGCATTAGTATTGAATTAGAATTAACTTTGACGGCCTCCATGGTCGAGTGGTAAGACGCTCGATTACGAATTCAAAGGTCGCGGGTTCATACCCGGCGTGCGCCAATAACTTTTATTTAATTAATATATGTCATAACACATTTAATTCGTATAAAAAATAATAAAAAGTATATTTGCAGCACGTTCCAGAGTGGTAGATACTCTATGTACCCCCCTTGGTGAAAGACCACCATTCAGAATCGAAACGTTGGTTGAAATGGCTTTAGCCGTGTTTGGTGACCAGATCTGAATTGCCAGGCACTTCCCAACCCTCCTATTTTCAATCTCCTTCCCCTCCTCACTAACTTCAACCTCACAACATACCCTATTTGGGGATCCCATAGTCTCACTGGCTCTAGACGGTTGAGAGCAGATGAGACTCTTCTGCGTTATTCGTATAAAAAAAAATAAAGATAAAACTATAAAGCTTTTTGCTTTTTATTTTGACATTGATTATTAAAATTATATCAATAATCATTATCGTGAATATGAAACAGAAAATTCCAGAAACTAAAAAAAATAACGACCGAGACTCAAACTCGGAACCTCTATCTGGGAGTAACGCAATTGACAGAGGAAATCAATAACGTTCCATTGAATAGAAGTTCAGAGTTCGAGTTTCGGTCGGGACCGTTATTCTTTTTAGTGTATGGCTTTTTCTATTTCATATTTGTGATGAAAATTATTGATATTATTTCAATAATAATATCAAAGCCAGACTTTAGATGATAAGCTGAAGAACGCATTTCACGGTTGAACTAGAATAAATCTCACAGCATTTGTAGAAACGTAAGTCTCGACACATTTCAAGCTCGAATAAACATTTACTTGAATCACACGCTGAGGATATATTATTGACTAATCGCTGATCCGCGTTCAGGGCAAGTTCTTTGAATCCTCGTCACGAGATAACCCTCCCATCTCACACATGCCGCTCTGAATTATCATAAACGATCGTGTCTGCAGAAGAATGGCAGCTCGCTAATATTACGTAAGTGACCGGAGTAAAGGCTTGTTATGTTGAGAGAGCCTTTCCTTTCGGTTAGCACTCAGTAAAAACCCTTCAATATCACATGATGGATGGTTTTAAATCTAGTCTCGTGTCAACCGCTCGTGACTACAAGTTTATAACTACAGAAACTTTGTTACAATTCGGTAATGTTTTTGAGAGATGTAAGATGTTTTGATTGCATATGTTTTCCAACTAAATCTCACAATGTCAGTGATGTGTGTCAAAAGTAAAATTTCGTATCATTTAACATCACAGCATGAAGTGTTGATAGTGGAAAGATATCTCAATCAAGGTGTTGACTTTGTCACATTTTAGCTTGGTGTAGTCGAAGTTAAGTACTGAGAATGTTCAATGTACCGTGTTTATTATAAGAAACACAAAAAAAGTTTTCTCTGTAGATGGAAAAACTAAAAACTTCGGCCTCCATTATATTTACAATCTCAGTACTAAATGAAAATGTTTTTAATGAGATTAATAATCTTTTTTTTGTGCCACCGCTTGGAACTTTAATTAACACATAAATTAAACAGCTTTTCAGACGCTTTGATATCGCATGGTACTGCTCCCAACCGTCTGGAGCCAGTGCGACTATGGCATCCCTAATCGGACTATTTTGTGAGTTGGAAGGTATTGGGGAGGGAAAAATATGCGTAGAGGAAGGTTAGAATTTCTCGGCTATTCAGATCTTGTCACCAAACACGGCTAAAGCTATATCAAGCGACGTTTAGATTTTAAATTGTGGTTTTTCTCCGAAACGTGCCGAAAATATACCACATATGATTCGATGTAAATTAAATGTGTTATGACACATACTAATCAAATACAATTTATTTTCAAACATTGAGTTTGAGCCTACGACCTTTGGATTCGTAGTCGAGCGTCTTACCACTTGACCACGAAGGCCGTAAGAGGCCGCTTGTAGCGTTATAAGACAATCTCACGAAACAACTTTATAAATGTTTGATGATAAACTGACAAGGGGTAAGTAATTGCAATTGAAACAGGTGAACTATTTAATTCATAAAGATGATCTAAATCGCGCTTCTTGAATTGTATCCGCTCATGTTGAATAAAAACGTAATAAAAACGTGTTATCAATTATTCTCCACTCGCCTGGCCTGGTTAGTAGACAGCTAGCGGGTAGGTACTACAAATTGAGTGGTGTTTTTTACAAAATACCGGCGTTTAATTGGGGTAGCGGAGGCCGCGCTGACTGAATGTGTACAGTCACTTAAAAAGTATTTTGTTAAATACTAACAGCGCTTTAAAAAATCCTCAGGAAAACTCTGTGTTGTAAAATTATCGTGAAATGTTATTTTCACGGTCTCAGGCAGTGAGATACTCATAAAGAGTATTATAATGTAGAGTTATAATATGTCAGCACCCAAAAATACACACTATCTTAATTAAAATGAGTTATTGCTTTTAATTAATATAGAATAATGCATACTATATTTGCGGTTAGTTCCGGAGTGGTAAATATTCAAGGAATTGCCCTGGTGAAAGACTAACGTTCATAAACTAAAAGTTGCTTGAATTATGCCTAAGCCGTGTTTGGTGGCCAGATTTAAAGAGCCATTTACTTTCCAACCCTCTTCTCCCCATCTTCTTCCCCTCCCCACTACCTTCAACCTCACAACATACCTCAGTTGGGGATGTCATAGTCTCCCTGGCTCTAGACGGTTGGTAGCAGTTAGAACTCTTGTGAGCTATTCACTGTATAGAAAATAAAAACTATTTGGCTTTCTAATACAAGCACTACAACAAATGATGTATCTGTTGATTCTATACGGGTAGTCAGAAAAGAGTATAAAATTTCCTTTGAATACAATTCTTAAATAGTAATCTTTTGAATTCTTTATGAAATGCATACTGGAGTTTTGGGTAAAAACAAAAATGCCTTCGCTAGTTTTTAAACTGTATATTTTACTGATATTTAAGTATGTTATTCTTAGAATTTAATGATATTACAGTTATCTGGATAAATCATTTGTAGCATTGCTCGTATTAAAATGTTACAAAGTGACGTTTAGCGCCATTTATTATTGCGGAGGCTTAAGCGCGGAGTGAAAGGATATTATCCGTATAGCCTTTGTGAGAGAGAGCCGTTCAGATTCGAAAGGTTATTCAACTGAAGAAGGCTTTAACTACGTTTAGTGAACAGATGCTTTTTCCTTCCTCCCCCCCCCCACTTTCTAGAACCTCAAAACATTTCCCAAACAGCAAATGGATTAGAGTACCCCATTAAAAAAGGGTTTCTAAACTTTGTGGGACCGCGACCCTCTATAAGAACAGTAAACTATCGCAATAAACATTTTGAAAAACGTAAAGTTTTCTTTTAAGTTCTTATTTCAATTTAATTTCTTCAATGTTCGGAAAATTTTCGCAATGTCTGCAACAGTACCAAATAAATTGTATTTACTAATATAATATATGTAGCGTGTAATATTTTGTGGTTGTTCATTACAAAAATGAAAGAAAAGAAGAAAACACACACTGGTCGAGTGGTCAAACGCTTGACTACGAATCTATCTAATCTCGAAGTAAATTGTATAAAATAAATATGTGTTATTTTACATTTAATTAATATATTTATACATATATAGTCTATAGTTCACTATCAAAAAACTTAATTAAGTGTTTTACCTACCGGTTTCAGAACCACCGTTAAGAATAAGGGTTAAGAATGTACTAAATTTACAATACTACAAAATTTGTGCTATTTTAGAAAGTGCATCTCTTTTATTTTTCTTGAAGATTTATTTATTTGAGCGTGACAAATCCAATGACGATAATAATAATAATAGTAAAATTCTTAATTTAAATACAGTTTACAGTACTAAAAAAATTTATATAATATCGATACATTGGAAACAGTAACTAACTAACTAACTAACCATCACGCCGTTTCCCCGCAGGGGTAGGCAGAGAGGACGGTCCGCCATACAACTCTGTCTTGGCACACACTATTTGCTTCATTCATATTCATACATCGTTATTCTCGGGCGTCTTCGACTTCTTCTTCCATTCATTTTGAATCATTTATTCTTTTCACACTCCTTTCTTTGTTCATTCGCTCTGTATACCCAAACCACCTAAGCGTTCCTTTCTTGTTCTTATTCATTACGCTTACATCGGCCTTGCATTCTTTCCGGATATCCACATTTTTAATACGGTCATACATAATTTTAATAATAAATAATAAATAAATAAATAATAATATATTTTATTAAATTTCTTATACATGACAACTTTTGAATTTAATGCATATAAGAAATAAGTTCATTTTTTTACAAAATAAATACAAATTATAGTAACAAAAAATAAAATTTCAAGAAAAATAAAATTTCAGGCAGTGGTGATGATCAGGTCAATGAGGAGAAACTCTTTCAAGAATCAATAGGATTTCACTTCTGAATCTCTCCTCACTGACATGAAATAAGTCGATATCGGAAGAGATTTTTTTCAGGAGCAAAATACTTCTCCCCACCGGCAGAACCATTGGCAGGCTGGTCCTACAGGCAGGAAGATAGAATAATCACACGTCACATACGTCTACTTCCATCCTTCCTCTGCCAGTTCCATGCCTCACTGCCATACGTCAGGGTTGGTATAAGCACTCCAGTAATTGCCTCTTTCTCGCGATGGCGATATATCTCGAAAAGTCATTTTTTGACATGTTTTCATTTTGAAGTGGTGTCTACAAATATCGACTCCTGTCTTTCACAATCGCGTTAATCTTTTCACCCCTTTTGCTTGATAAATACGTAGCCTAGTTATCTGCGTGCATATTTATGATGGTACACGTGTTTGGTGGCTGCAATACGGTGACACAAATGCACAAATGCACAAATGCACAAATTGAGAGCGTGTCCTTATTTGCATTCAGCGTCCCCATCCTGCCAACTAGGCAGCGCCGCACACTGCCGGTAGTTTGCCGGTGATCTTGGAGTCTAAGAGACAGGTGTTGAAATGCTTCGGAAGATCGAGTTATCCGGCAACTGTTGTACTTTGTCAGGTACGCTCGCAGGTGGAATAATTTACACTATTATTCACAAAGTTTGTAATTCTCTTTGGAAAATGTACCTGTCGTGACTAATAATACTTTGAAGTCTGGGTTGAGGACATAAAGTTGGTATAAGAATAAATTGAAGACGTCAATCATGCTTTTATTTTAATATCCATAATATAGCTCCGACCTCGGCGGCCTCCACGGTCGAGTGGTGAGACGCTCGATTACGAATCTAGGGGTCGCGGGTTCAAACCCGGCGTGCGCAAATAAAATCTATTTTTATTTTGCAAAAACAGTTTTATACCAATTACAATGCAAAAGCAATAAAAATAACCCAAAAAATGGTAATCATAATTTTAAAATTATAATATTACATAATGAAGTTAAAACTGAATAGTTATTTCTTGTTTAAACTTATTGTAGCTCGTGTGAAAAATATCCAAATTTACTCTGTGGCAGTTAATTAATCTAGGTAGTCTTCCCAAGGGCATCACCATTGGTAAGTTAGTTCTGCATCTGGGAAGAAATAGAAGCCTGTGTTGGCGGCCTCGCGTGAAAGTATCAGGGACATAAAATCCAATTTCCGCCAGGATGTCAAGCATTAATAAACACCGTTCAGGAGTTTATGAGCAAAATGCAGTAATGCTATAACCCTCCTCGAACTAAGGCTGCCGATACCCAGCATTCCCGAGATAAACGCTGTTGGAAACAGCCATGGATAAAAACCGTAATTTTTTTTTATTTTCTCGACAATTAGTACATAGGCGGTGTTCTCTGGCCTCCATACTCGAGATCCACTCTCGATAATGCTACGCACTTAAGTAAAGTAGCCTTATCACTGCAAGATTTGTCAACTCCTTTGAATTATTAATGAATTTTAACAAATGTCATAACACATGAAATTCAAATGAAATAATAAATATTAGATAAAATAACACTTTGTTTAAGACTACAAACAAAAAATGATTTATGATAATTAATATTATATGTACCCTGGCGAAGCTTGAACGAAGCGAAACCGGTTCGGCCTTCAACATAATAAATTCATAGTTTAAAACAAAACCTTCTCTTAAATGGTAAATATATTTCAGATGGCTGAAAGGCCACAAAAGTCTTCAGAATCAAACGAGTCAGAGTATTCGATGCAGAAAAAAACTGATCAAAACTGCTTATTTATCTCATTTTTGACCAAAGTGTTGCTTAAGCCCTATTGCCTTTACGACGATGATATTTTGCTTTGACTAGGTTTAGGAATAAATCACAAAAAAGGCAATGTCAAGATATAAAAAAATCTTACTGTCAATTTTTTGTTAGTCTAACGCAAAATAAAACTTTTGTAAACTGAATTGATCGTGTATTCCTTTTAAAATTGAACAACTTTTCGGGTGCGTTATTTATAAAATCTGTTTGCCTTCATTGGCAAAAACAAACTTTTCCAAGCCTTTAAAAATACAATTACAAATAATTGCAATCTTCAAGCGGTAATCAATTGAGTTTTAAGAAACAAAAGTTTTCCATTTTCATCTGGGAAAGTCGAACTACATCCCGTGATTTTTTTTCCTAGTTTTTTTATCTAAAAATGTTAGAAGTTGGAGTGATTATACCAACCCTGACGTGTGAGTGAGCAGTGAGGCATGGAACCAGCAGAGAAAATATGAATGTAGACTGAACGTTGTAGAAATAAGATCCCTGAGGCGTATGTGCGGTAATACCACGTATGACCGTGTGAAAATTGTGGATATCCGGAAATAATGTGAGTCTGATGTAAGCGTAATAAATAGGATTAAGAAAGAAACGCTTAAATGGTTTGGGACATAGAGCGGATGAACAAAGAAATCAGTGTGAATAGAATATATGACGTGAAATTGAAGAGAAGAAGAAGTCAGAGACGTCCGAGGAAGACATGGCACGGTCAAGTGAACAATATACTTGAGTCGGACCATGTGAAGAGTCAGAACAACAGAAGAGTATGTATAATACGATGTATGAATGAGAATGAAACAAGGAGTGTGTGCCAAGAGAGTTGTATGACGGTACATCCTATCTTTCTACCCCTGCTGGGAAACAGCGTATTGGCTAGTTAGTTATTAAACAGGTAGAAAATATTTTTTAATTTACCAAATAGATGTCATAAATCAATTGACGAGCAATTCATGGAAATGTATTCAACAATTTTGTCACCGTATTTTACCATATCAATAAAACGATAGGAATAAAATTATTTAAAAAAGGCATTTTTATTAAAATTGTAATGTTCTGAATCCGATATTTTCTTTGAAAAATGAGTTACAATATTTTAAGAACATTTTTCGAAAGTATTTCGCCTTTTCCGCGGAAATCTGTTATGCAAATAGCATCTGGAAATCCTCTCGGCAGAATGTTACATCGGATGCTGAGATTGTGTTATGTTCTTTGCAAGGCTAATGTGATCTGTCTACTTTGTCATCTTGTCATGTGGGCCATTTGGCCCCACTTCTTCTTACATGCTTTGATCTTGTCATTCTACATAAATCAAAAATTAAAACACATCTGAAATATACGAAGATTTTTTAAAATCATTGAATATATTTTTTTTATGTTATTCAATTGTATTGATCCGAAATGTTTTAATGAACTTGACCAAGAAAGGGACGCTTTGGTGGTTCGGACATGTAGAGCGAATGAACAAAGAAAGGAGTGTGAAAAGAATATATGATGCGAAAGTGAACGGAAGAAGAAGTCGAGGACGCCCGAGGAAGACATGGCACAATCAAGTAAATCAAATACTTGAGTCGGATCATGTGAAGAGTCAGAATAACAGAAGAGTATGTATGAGACGATGTATGATTGTGAATGAAACAAGGAGTGTGTGCCAAGACAGAGTTATATGGTGGTCTGTTTTCTCTGCCTACCCCTGCGGGGAAACGGCGTGATGGTGAGTTAGTTAGTAAGTTACATAAAGATATCAATTTGATTACAAAATGTATGTTTATGACGAAATACTTATCCTAACAAAATACCCCCAGGTGAATTTCCTTTTTTTATATTTGTTTCTCTTATTAAATTTGAAAAATTCTAACGTTATAATCTCAAGTACAAAACTTGTATTCTCAGAAATTAATAGTGATGGTTGGTTAGTTAGTTAGTTAACGATATTTATAGTAAGCTTGATATAAATTTTACTCTGTAGAAAATTTTGCACAGAGACCTATTGATATGGATGTGAATCAGATATTTGGGTGTTATATTTGATAAAAAGTTAGCTTTCAATCTGTACGTAAAAGAAATAGCAAAAAAAGCTTTAAAATTGCTCGGCTTTATAAACAGAACTGCGAGTGACTTTAAAATATTAATTACATAAATTTGCTAAATTTTATTACGCTGTCCGATAGGCGGATTGTTCCAGACCTTGTCCTACTAAATAACATTATTAATTATGCTATTGACAGGCCTGATATTCTCGCCAAAATAAAATATCATGTACCGAACAGAAATACGAGACAAATCGCTACCTTTTTCTGTGCCAATTTTAAAACAAACTATTAGGCCACCCATCCATATATCGACTGCACAATCTTGGTAATAGATTTGGGAATGTTATATTTGGAGATTCAGTGTTAGTGATAAAACGAACTCTTCATAAATATTTTACTGAAATATAAAAGCTTACCGCATCGTAGTGAATATATGATAAGTAGTTAGGTATTTATATTTTTTTAAATATGATATTTTAATAACTTGCTAACATACATAGCATCCCGATGAATTAAAAAAAACTCACTCTAGGTCAAGAACTAAAAATATATGTACTATAACGAAATGCAAATACAGAGTAATCAAACAAAATATAATAAATCAAACAATATAATATAAATAATATATATATATATATATATATATATATATATATATATATATATATATATATATATATATATATATATATATATATATATTTATATATACAAGTATCTTTCTACACCACCATATTCATCATATTATATCCGTACAACATCGCTTCTTACGCAGTATTGCATGGAGATTAGGGCGAGAAAGTGGCGATTATTCATATGATGAAATTGAACAATTATTAAAAAATGTCTTATTAGAAATGCGTAGGAAAGACTTTGATTTAATTTTCATTTACAAAATTATTAATTGTTTTATTGACTCACCTTCTCTGTTGCAACTCATCCAGTTCAACATTCCTTGCCGTAGACTCCGAAACAATGACTTGCTGTTCTTCAATCATCACTATACTAATTATGGGTATAATTCTCCAATGTCCAGAAAGTCAAGACTTGTTAACTCAAGTCGTGGTCTTGAAACTTTTGGTAGCAGCCTAAATGATTTTTGTCATTCTTTACAACTCTACCAAAACTTTGGTGGCTTAAATGTTCTCTCCTATGTTTGTCATCGTTTCATGTGTTATATGTCTTTTTTGTAATTGGACTTTAGTCCATCAATTTATAAATAATAAAATAAACTAAGAAATACAGTATAAAAATGGAGTAATTAGCATTAATATAAGATACAACCAAATTATAAATAGAAACAAACCCTGAAGTGCAATGAATGAGGGAAAAGAAAATATTTTTTTCTTCTATTATTTTGTATGAACTCTTAGAATATTTTTTTTATATTGTATTTTATATTTACCGGTGGTTATATATTAAATTTGCTAATTTGATTTTTTATTTTTTCAAGTTGTATGTACTTTATTATTTTTTTTTTATGTAGCGTTTACTATCATAACATAATGCTCTACTTTTATTAACATAACTGAATTGTATAAATTTGATAAATGCTCACTAGAGCGTTATAAATTTTGATTTTTTTAAAAATAATTATTTGGCTTGTATTTGCTGATAGTTTGACTTTTGTATTTGATTGTATAATCTCATGGGATATGACAAATTTGATATTACACCAACTACCAAATTTGGCTAGTATGAAAACTTTAAATTAAAAATTACAAAGAAGCCAGGCTTTTTTTATTTTGGCTACATATATATCAGCAGGGGACACCATGTAAAAATATAAAAAAAGTTATTTAAATTAAAAGTGAAAAAAGTTTTTCTTTTATTAACTGAAGGCATGAGGTTTTCCTCTGGGATAACGTTCAGATGGTATTTTTGAAAACAGGAGTCATTTGAACCTGGGTTTGAAAAAAAAACAAGTTTTAATAAAAATAATCAGAATCTAGAGGTCATGGGTTCAAGCCCGGCGTGCGCAAATACATTTATTCTAACAATATTTGTTATTTCACAATTAATTCATAAAATAATTCATAAAATAATATATGGTAAGCTGGCGGCACGTTAAAGTGTCATTGATAATTTCAGTATCGCCCTGGTGAAAACCACCATTAAGAATCCAAATTTGGCTTGAAATGGCTTTAGCCATGTTTGGTGACCATATCTGAATAGCCAACTACTTCAACCACCCTAACTTCCTCTCCCTCATCTCCTTCCCCTCCCTACTACCTTAAGCTTCATAACGTACCCCAATTGTGTGTGTGTTTTTTTTACATTAACTCCACACAGGAAGCCTTGAAGGAAATAATTTCTCTCAGGGCCTATATCACCTTTGGGGATGCTGTTCGGAGGAACGGAAGGAATAAACCTGGGTCTTGAGAAGGCCCATGTTGAAGAAGGGAGGAAACACAGAGGCAGGCAAATCGTTGCACAGCCAAGCTGTTGAAGATAAGAACGAGTCGTAAAAGCGACCTGTTCTCATGTATCGAATGTGGGACCCCATAATTTCACTGGGTCCAGACGGGTAAGAGCTGTTGAGACTCTTGTGCCATATTCACTATAAAAAATAAGTTTAAAAAAAAAACAATTTAAAGAATTTTTTTTTATCAAAGTTATATATTTTTTTTCAAATTCCGTCAATGTTTATTCTTATGTCATTATTTTTATTCAGTTCTTCTTCTTTACTGTAGTATTTTATTAAATGATTATTTTATGGTTTGGGGTAAATAGAATGCAGAATATTTTTTTAAACCTTACATGACTGATGAAAACTACACCTTTTTAAAATTGATATGAAGGTTTCTTTTACAATATATCATTTGCTGAAGTTTGCTGGACCACTTTTATGACGTAATATATTTCAACTCAGTTCAAGACTTGGGGAAGTGGATAGGAATTTCGCCCAGTACCATTTTTTCTTGGTGTTTTTAATTCAGTAGGTGATTAAAAATAGTATTAAGGATACAGGTGATGTACTTTGAACACAACGGTACATCATATTTATCATTTAAAATACGATAAAATTATTAATACAAGTTTCAAATTCCATATAAAACACATGACGGTACCCGGGTTGTGGAGAAGTCAAGAAGTTTCAGCCGGTTAGCCTTACTGGAACATTAAAAAAATCTACGTTGAAAACCGAAAAGGGTACTCGGGTACCCTTTCAGTCACATAAATAACTAACTAACTAACCATCATGCCGTAGGCAGAGAGGACGGACCGCAATATAACTTTGTCTTGGCACACACTCCTAGCTTCATTCACATTCATACATTGTCTCATACATACTCTTCTGTTATTCTGACTCTTCACATTACCCAATTCAAGTATTTGATTTACTTGATCGTGCCATGTCTTTCTCGGGCGTCATCGACTTCTTCTTCCATTCACTTTCGCATCGTATATTCTTTTCACACTCTTTTTTCGTCCATTCGCTCTACATGCCCAAACCATCTAAGCGTCCCTTTCTCGATTTTATTCATCACGCTCACATCAGCCTTGCATTCTTTCCGGATATCCACATTTTTAAAGATAAATAAAAAGGTTTTTCTCGGCTCCATAAAGGTTAAAATTAATACACCGTTTTGTCTTCTTATATAACATACTAATCGGTTTGATTTCGGCAACTTTTACTGTGGTAATATCCATATTTTGTACCATCCCAAGTTTACCATTGGTTTCGGCCATCCCATTCGAAATTATCCCATAGATGTGAAGATCTTGTTTCCTTCTGAAGATTATAATATGTTGGTCCTGGTTAAGCTTTTTCATGGGATTATGAACTGTTTCTAATAGCTTTAAGATCACACGCTTGCATGAATTCGCGATTATTTATTTTTGTATGATGAATGTAAAATAATTCAAACAAGCCCTTAGCGGAGAGTAAACTGTTTTATACCGCGGTTTATGCTGGATTCACACCAACGTCCGGATCCGCTCAGTGACGATATTGTTCCGCATGAGAGCTTATTGATTTGGTATGAATATCAATCAAGGAGTATGTGCCAAGAAAAAGTTGTGTGGCAGTATATCCTTCTGCCCACCCTTGTGATATTTAACTACTTAGTTAGTTAAATAATTATTTTGATGTGTAAAAATACTTACTTTATCACTAAATAATATTTTCAGATTTTTTTATTATTTAAAATCACTTAATTTTTTATCAATAAATAATAGTTTTAATAATTATCAATTGTTAAAAATATTATTTAGTGATAAAAAAATGGGTTTAAAAAAAAAATCTGCGATGTAAGTATTTTTACACTTCGAAATAATTATTTAACTAACTAAGTAGTTAAATATCACAAGGGTGGGCAGAAGAATATACTGCCACACAACTTTGTCTTGGCACATACTCCTTGATTGATATTTATACCATATCAATAAGCTCTCATGCGGAACAATATCGTCACTGAGCGGATCCGGACGTTGGAGTGAATCTACCATTATACGTTCATATGGTTTTGACGGTTAGTAAAACGGCTGATAACTTCGCTTAATTCCCATTTGTCGAGTTTGAGGATATCACGTTTGGGATTTGTAAGGCATAAAGCACACTTTGATGTATCACGCCAAACACCCTTCACACATTCGCGTAGGAGTTCAATGGGGTGCTTTGGTTTGCAGTAGTACTAACTGTAAAGGTTTTATTCCCTTTGGATACTTGCTTATTCAATTTAAGGGGTGTTCCCCTTAGGAATTTTAATTTTTGTATTTCTATTTAGATGTGTATGCAAATTATTCTTTCACACATTCAGTAAAAAAAAAATAATGCATTTCACAAGCACATAAGATTACTATTTAAAAAAAAAAAATTACGTGAATACCGTATAAGAGTCTCAACTGCTCCCAACCACCTGAAGCCAGTGAGACTGTGGCATCCCCAATTGGAGTATGTTGTGAGGCAGAAGGTAGTGGAGAGGGGAAGGGGATGAGGAAGGGAAAGGTTGGGAAGTAGCTGATCTGGTCACCAAACACGGCTAAAGCCATTTCAAGTAACGTTTCAGTTCTGAATGGTGGTATTTCACCAGGGCGATACTTGGAGTATCTACCACTCTGGAACGTGCTGCAAACATACCATATTTTATTTATTATCAATTGAATGTGTTATGACACATATTAATTAAATTAAATTTATTTGCGCACGCCGGGTTCGAACCCGCGACTTCTGGATTTGTAGTCGAGCGTCTTACCACTCGACTATGCAGGCCATCAAATATATATACGAGTATACACGTATATATTTATATAAATATAAATTAATATCAATTGGAAACTAAGTATGCATAAAAATCATAAGTTTTTCATTACATATTCAGCACAAATTCTACAAATAGTAAGACTTGATGCACTTGATGGCGTCTTGGTCAAACTATCATTTGTTCTAGGTATTCAATACGTGCTCGAGTTGAGCTTTGCATACCATTACAAAGATGGCAGGCTATTTGACCGGTTAGTAGCTGAGTGGACAAACGCGTCGGATTCCCGCCCGGGCGTTGTGGGTTCAATTCCTCTGCTGGCTAAGTCCTCCATCATTGCACAAGCAACATTTTTCCTTTATTATGATGGCAGTTAGAGTTTTTCAAATATTGTGAGGTTGTTCGTAACTTTGTAATGTTTGTCTTTCTTTTAATAAAAATATATATATTTAAATCGGTAGAATTTATAAGTTTTATGGTTTCTTATAAGATCTCGGTAGTTCAATTGGCAAAGACGTTACTCCCAGATAGAGTGGAGGTTCTGAGTTCGAGTCTCGGACGCGACCGTTATTTTTTTAGTTTCTGTATTTTTTCTGTTTCATATTTACGTTTAAGATTGTTGATTTTATTTCAATAATTAATACTATCCTCACCCAGTTGATTCCAAAAGGTCCATTGCTTCAATAAATCGACCAGGCTCTTAAAAAGTGTCCATATCTTTCAACCTCGGTGGTTATTTGTGTTCCTTATACGTATAAGGTGCGTTTTCTACCTCGATAAACATTGTTTGTTTTGAGGCAAGTCTTCTGGAACTGTCGGTAAGTTTAGGTTTAGTACATATTAATGTTGTTGGCATCCTATGAACATGTCAAAGCTACTTCATCTACTGCATTAAAATTTGCAGGGGTTTGATAGAGAGGCTATACCTGTATGACATGTACCATCCTTATTATACTGTTGTATATTTGCACTTCATTTCAAGGTGTAATATATTCATCACGATAGAATAACCCTGGCTCGAGATGAGCTTTAACTTTGTTGAGTATCCGAGTCTGAAGAGTCAAGTTCATTCTTTCTATCCTTTATTTTCCCTATTCTCTTTATCCTTTCCAAGTGATTACGTCATAGTGATAACGGTTATGGACAGTTGGTTTTTATGGTATTGAAAATAAAAAGTATTAAAAAAATGTACCACCCAAAACAGAAAATAATATTCTCAAATGAAACACTCAAATACTTGTCAACCGAGAAAAATGACAATTACAAAAAATATTTCATAGTCATTAACAATGAAATTTAATTATGAAATGTTAAATTATAGTGTAAGAAAACAGAGGAATGGTAACCAAAGAACACTGTCAAAAACACAAAAAATACCCGATCCCTTTATTTCGTATTTAATTGAAACAGAATAATTAAAATTAATTAAAGCGGCCTTGTGTTGATTTTCTACGGCGCGATTTTTTTCCAGGAAACATTTACTTTCAGTTCGTTTCATCGACTTTAATTGTCTTTTGTTTCATTTGGTTTTCGATGCGGTCAAAAAATATCTTTGTACCAATTTGAAGTTTTGTCAAATTATTAATTTTGGTAGCTTTTTTTCGAAACTGTATTCAATGAGAACGTTTGTTTAATGTTAATTGAAACACTACTTATTAGGACCACGGAATCTTGATGTTGATAAACGCTCATTATCATCAACCATGTGCATAATTGATGTATTCCCCTTCAAACTGTGTGTAGTGAAAAAGGTTTATTTTAAATTAGAATTTAAAGAAACTTTAAAGCTTTATGCTTTTCATTTTGACATAAATTAGGTTTATCCTTCAACCCGTCACGTGTCAACTAAAATCTATTGAAAGATTAATTAAAACAAATCGTACGATAAAAAGACGATAAAGATTAACGGCCTGCATGGTTGCGTGGTAAGACGCTTCGACTATGAATCCAGAGATTGCGGTTTCAAACCTGGTCTGCGCAAAAATATTTTTATTTGTTTAATAAATGTCATAACATATTTAATTCTTATAAAACAATATATGGTATATTTGCGGCACGTTCCACGGTGGTAGATACTCTAAGCATCGCCCTGGTGAAAGACCAGCATTCAGAATTGAAACGTTGCTTGAAATGGCTTCAACCGTGTTTGGAGATCAGTTCTTAATAGCAAGATACTTTCCAACCTTCCTCTTTCCCATCTCCTTTCCCTCTCTTCTACCTTCAACATCACAAAATACCACGATTGTGGATGCCATAGTCTCAGCGACTCCAGACGATTGAGAGAAGTTGAGACTTTGGTGCGGTATAATATAAGATTAAATAGCTATAAAAACAACCCAGGATTTATAAACAAAGGAAAGGGTCGAGGGTGATTTGGTTAATTATAATTCTAATCGTAATCTCACACAGCGAGGGAGTATATCGTTGTCGTAGGTGGAAGTTAGTTAAGGTCCCACTTGACCACCATTTAGTCCGGGAGGCAGCGTTGTTGTTATACCAAACGAGTAAGCAGCCCAAGTACAACAAAGCTCGGCTCCAAGTAATAAAACAAAACGAAGCGGTGATGTTACGTCGGCGTATTTGGGTACTTGGGGAAAGTTAGCCCAACCCCAGCTGCCGGTAGGGGTTGTGTATCACTGCTGTTCGGAGGCTAACCCTACCTTGCGGTGGCAGTTAATAAGTTTTCCTAGAGGCCGTTAGATTATAACTGTTGTTCAAATTATTAAACTACATCCTTCAAATTTAGGATTCTTCGGTCAAAATTACTACTTCTACCTTTAAAACGTATTTTTTCAACACAAAACAAGTAAAGGTTTAAATATTTGGATTTATAAAAGTTACGATATAAATAATAAAACTTACATTTTCGTAGAAAGCAATAATTTGGGGGCGTTTTTTTTTTTAAAAATATTTATAAATATATGTTTTACATTTTATCCCTTATCCCTTTAAATACATTAGAATTGCTAAACAAAATATAATTCAACAGAAATACAATGGAAATACAGGTTATCTTATAACTAATTAACTAACAAACCATCACGCCTTTTCTCCGCAGGGGTAGGCAGAGAGAACGGACCGCCATATAACTCTTTCTTGGCACACACTCCTTGATTCATTCACATTCATACATCGTCTTATACATACTCTTCTGTTATTCTGACTGTTTACATGACCCGATTCAAATATTTGATTTACTTGATGTAAGCGTAATGAAAAGGATCAAGAAAGGGAGGGTTTGATGGTTTGGGCATGTAGAGCGAATGAACGAAGAAAGGAGTATGTAAAGAATACACGATGCGAAAGCGAATGGAAGAAGAAGTCGAGGACACCCGAGAAAAACATGTCACGATCAAGCAAATAAAAAACTTGAGTCGGGACATATGAAGAGTTCGAATAATATAAGAGTATGATGAGACGATGTATGAATGTGAATGTAGTAAGGAGTGTGTGCCAAGACATTTTTTTTTCTTGTAAAAAGAAAGACAAACATTCCCAGGTTACGAATAACCCGACAATATTTGAAAAAATCCTACTGCCATCATAAGAAGCGGAAGATGTTGCTTGTGTAATGATGGAGGACTTAGCCAGCAGAGGTATTGAAAGCACGACGCCCGGGTGGGAATCCGACGCGTTTATCCACTCAGCTACCGACCAGTCAAACATAGTTTGATGAAGGTCTGTCTTCTCCTCCTGCGGGGAAACGGCGAGATGGTTAGTTGGTATCGTAAAAATGCTTGTGCAGTACACACATTGTTAGGTTAGGGTTAGGTTTTATTAAGGTTTGATCGCAATTTTATTCTGACCGACGATGTGTGTTACATTAAATAATACAAATACTGTTCTTCCGCACTTTAATTCATCTTAATGAAGATAAAATCGTTTTCACAAAACAAATAATGCGTATTCCACTATGTCACCAAACACATCCGTCAAATAACGCGAAACAATCAGTAAACATAAGTAAATGATAGTAAAAATATTAACATACAAATATAATAATATCTAAATATTTTCCGTAATTTCTAAAGGGTCAACGCCTTACAAAGGCAAGCGAAGGCTTAACGTTTCGGACAGTTGACGTTATTCCGCATCCCTTTGGGATTTTATCTAACAAATTAAGCGCCCTCAACATCAAACGATAAAAAGTTTTGTTAAATTTGGACACAGAACATTTCACATCTCTAAAGAGATTTATTACGGGGTTTGTTGTAAGGTCACGTTACCAGAATCCGCTTAAAACGTTTTGTGGAATAAATAAATCTGACCACCTGAAACATATTGGAATGGTGATTTTGAACCACCTATTTATGCTTTCTATTGTTCTCAAGAGATATTTATAATAATAATAATAATTCGCTGATTTATGAAGGACGTTATTGTTGGTGTGAAAATTTGAAAAGGTGAGTCTTTAGTTTTGCTCTGAACTCAGTTGAGCTGTCGATCTCTCGCAACTTTGAAGGGAGGTTATTCCAAACTGTGGGGCCTGCCACAGCAAAAGAAAAACTTTTAGTATTGTGATCAGTTATGTAGGTAAGTATTAAAATTAGTATTGTTTAAGATATTTTAGAAAATATTTGCGGATGTCTCAAACAAAGTTATTTATTTGTGTTTTGAGAAAATACTAGACTTTTTTACATCAACTTCACGGAGGCCTGGAGTGAAATAATTTCCCTCAAGGCGTATGCCTTTTTGAGAAAGGTAGGAGTGAACCTGGGTCTTGATGACGCCAATGTTGTATGAAGGAGGAAACACAGAGGCTGGAAAATCATTCCATAGCCGAGCTGTCGAACACAAGAACGAGTCTTAGAAGCAATCCATTCTCATATATCAAATATCAACCATGCACAAATAAGGGGGCTCGCGTTTGGCAAGTTCTCCGAAGCATTTTTCATTGAAATACCGGTAGAACTAGGATAGAATTCCCACCCGACGTCTTGTCTCCAAAGATCGCAATCCGTTTGTTAGTAAATAAGAATATATCAAACGGACCGCCCGGTTCTCTTCATAGAGTTTAGTGTTTTTTCAGGTATTCAGGGTCTCCAGACCAGAGGCGGCTGCCAAATTCAACATTCATGTGTACAAGGTCAGCAGTTGAATACTATTAAAGTACCCGCGGGCTCTGTACAGTACGCCCAGCTTCTGAGAGGCTAATTTAACCCTGGCTTTGATGGTACCCCCTGCCTCAGCTTCTCACTAAAGGTTACACCGAACATGTCAATAGAAGGCTTGTTGGGAAGATTGCTTTCGCTGAAGGAAACTAAATTGTCAACAAGACCCAATAAGCTATCGATCTATTTGCCATGCTACCAGTGTGGGTAGAAATGTGAGTAAGTACAATCCCTCACCAAATTTTCAACATTTTACTTCACTTTATTTAATAATTACACACTTAAAACAAATATATGTTGAGAAAAAAGCATTTGTGAGAAATGGTTTATTTTTAACGTTTCTATCGAAATGCTTTGATGTGTTGTTTCGAATGAAAAAGCGATCCATTTCTTGGAATTCGATTAAATTATCTTATCGTCACAAAATATGCTGAATAAAGGTTTTATAAGCATATTCGTGCCTTTAAAAAAACGCAGGTTCTACAGCTGACGAAGCGCTGAAGCAAGTGTAATGTTGTAGCTTTTGATGAGACGATATTTTTTCATACATTTTTTTTATAGTGAATACCGCACAAGAGTTCCAACTGCTCCCAACCGTTTAAAGCCAGTGACACTATGGCATCCCCAATTGGGGTGTGTTGTGAGGCTGAAGGTAGTGGGGAGGGAAGATGATGGGGAAGAGAAAGGTTGGAAAGTACCTGGATGTTCATATCTGGTCACCAAACAAAGGATAAAACAAGGCTTCGATTTTGAATGGTGGTCTTTCGACAAGGGGATACTTAGAGTATCTACCACTCTGGAACGTGCCGCAAATATAATTTATACTATTTCATTTAATTATATGTGTATGACACAAATAAATTATGTAAAAATTATTAGCGCACGCCGGGTTTGAACTCGCGACCTCTGGATTCATAGTCGAGCGTCTTACCACTCGACCATGAAGACCGTCACGATGGTTGTTAAGGGCGAAAAACCCGTTTGGCTAAGTAGGTGTTTTGTGAAAATTGTTTTTTTAATTTAATTAAATGGGTTTACATTTAAAAAATGTTCTTGTGAACCCCTAATAGGCAGCATAAAATCTACAAAAATACAAACTATTTTTAGCGTTATTTTTCAACGTTGCGCCGACGACCATTAAAATAGTAATTCTTAAAGCTCGGGTAAGGATTAGAGCTTTAATAGTCGCTTAAGGCCGGATTCGTGGCCTTAAGTACGATTTTGACCTTAAAAAGAGATGCTTTGCCATTTACAGTAGTGCGTGAAAGAAAATTATTTATTGTTTGTCAAAACTGTGATGACATTTAAGTGTGGTTTGTTCATTAGCTTAGAGAATTTAAATACAACCTTTAGAGCCGGTAATATAGTTAACAAATACATTTAAGGATGATCTGTGATTAACAGTCACTGTTGTTGATAAAATTGTCTATGATTTTTCTATGAGTTGACTCATAGCCTTTTTTTATTTTATATTGCATACCGTACAAGAGTCCCAACTGCTTCCAACCATCTGGAGCCAGTGAGACTATGTTGTGAGGCTGAATGTAGTGGGGAGGAGAAGGATATGGGAAAGAGAAAGATGGTTGGGAAGTATCTGGCTATTCAGATCTTGTCACCAAACACAGCCAAAAGCCATTTCAAGCAACGTTTCGATTCTGAATGGTGGTCTTCACCAGGCCGATACTTAAAGTATCTACCACTCTGGAACGTGCCGCATATATACTTTTTTAATAAATATGAATTAAATGTGTTATGACACATATTGATTTAATAAAATTTATTTGCGCACGCCGGATTTGAACCCGCGACCTTTGGATTCGTAGTCGAGCGTCTTACCACTTCACTATGAAGACCGTCAAAAAGCCTATTCTATTATTATCGAAACTGTATATTTTTTGCTTACAGCTTCTTGTCACTTGAAATTCTTCAGCTAGAACAACTGTTCTAATAAATATAATTATCATTATAAAGTCATCATTATGTATGCGTCCAAATACAGCACTAATCTTAAATGAAATCTCGTACGTAGCCGAATTACCAAAACACAATTGAATTCTACCAAACGCGTTTCTTAAATCAAACTGCTATCCATGAATATTTACTTGACAGTTATAAAATGTTAGTTTGAGTTCTTCAAACCACGCAACATGCAGTTGCTGACCAAAAACGAAATTATTAGTGTTCTTATATTCCGAGTAATAAAAAAAATGTCCTTCCTAGTAAATAATAGTAAGTAATGGGTAGGTTGTTAAAAATATCGTCTTTTGAAACTAAACATCTGAACTAATTTCTGTGAACTTTCAATTATCTCCTAATGATAACTGGACAAATTTTATTGCTAGATCAGCATCTTCCTAACTCTGAATTATAAATGTACTCGGAGTCGATTTGATGCTTTGTTTCTGACTGTCAAATAAATAAATTACTTTACTTGTTTATATGAGACAAAAGAAAAGAATCTCAGATTGACCAGAGGTGTAAATCCATATATTTGAAAGCATCTTATGTAAACCATTCAAGAACCCTCAATCAATTCTAACTTTTTACAACGCCTTAATTATTAGTTAAGTGGAATACGGTAGCACTATTTTGAATCATCATAACTACAAATATGAAAACACTGATGAACCTGTTAAAAAAATCTAAGAATGTTTTCTTTTAATTGTGGTCTACATGACCATCTTAGATCACATGACGCACGCCTTGAATATTTTAACATTGACTCATTTAAAACTAGAAGGCAAATAACTGATTTAATATGTTTACATAAAATAATCCACGGTCATCTCGATAATACAATATTTCTTAGCAGTATTGAAATAAATGTACCTAATTCTTATTTATTAAGACGCCATAGCACATTCCACCTGAGCACATTTAGAAGTAACATTGCCTACTTTAGCCCTCTGTCTCAAATGTGCCGACTGTATAATATGATAGAGTATGGTGATTTAGACATTTTTGTCGATGATTTGTACAGTTTCAAAAAAAAAAGTCCTACTATTGCTTAAAAAGATGTAACATTATTTGGGCTAATTTTATAATTATATTGTGTATTTTTTGTCTGTTTTAGTGCATCTTGCTTTTTGTTTTTTTATTTTTCATTACTTGAGTTTTTTGTAATTTTATATTTGATGAATCGTTTGTGTTTGTAATTTTTGACACTTATTGTACACTAACTGAGTTTTTATAACGAGATTGTTTTTACCTAAGTAAGAACATAGTATAAATAAATCTTACCGTGGTGACATGCTAAATATTTAAACGATTCTCACGCGTTGAAACAAGATTACGAATATAAGCACCATTACACGGAAAAATCGCATGAGCACGGTGTTTTAGATGTTTTACGACGATATAAAGGTAAAGCCTAAATTCTCTCAAACTAGACCTCTTTGAGCTTAAAAAGCTCATGTTTAACATTAAAGAAAGCTTCATACGCCAGTACTCCAACATAAAAGCGAGTAATTTCGACTTGAAAAACTAAGTAGAAACGTGGGTATCACATATCAGTTTTTTTATTATTTGAGTTCCAGTCAAAATGATCCCCACAATATGTCGCTGGCAGGCGGTAAAACGAGTGCCTAATGGCGCAAGTTTGCAGTGATATTTCAGGCGAATATGTGTTCCGTGCTAAACAGAACAATGAAACCATTTCAATTAAATGGGGGAGAAGATACAATGTCTCGGAGGTTTTCTTTTTTAGACATTTTATTGCTTGCACGCTTTCACGGAAATATAATTAATGTTGTGGGCAAACCCCATGGAGTCTTACTGATCTAATTCTTATCTTAATGGTCGTAAAGTAAAAGAAATGTCATTTATGTGTTTACAATTGAAAAGGTTGAATGATTTTTACGTGAAAATGAATCTGCTTTCCTCGTGTGATGATGTGGTTGGTAAATATCTGCAATATTCTAGATCCAGTAGGCTGCATTGTCGAAATCCTTGACCCTTTATGTGGAGAGACGTTTATTTGAGATATAAAAATTGAATAATAGAATCAGTTAGTGGAAGACCTGGTTCTACGTAAGGGCTAATCATATTGTCCAAGTGCTAAACATTGACAAAAACAGCTGGATTAAACAATTCAAAGTTTTTTTTAAACATCGCTGTATGATAGGCTGATGGTTCCGTGGATAAAAGCTTCACAAATCAACAGGAAATAAGAGAGTTTAACAAGAAGAGAAAATTCCTGAACAATTACTAAAACGACCTACCCTTGAAACACGATACGGAGAAACAAGTTCTTTATGGAAAAAATTGACAGAGAATTTAGTACAGTGGAAGGTCGGAAGGGTGTAAGACGTAAGAGATTTGAGTGATTGTGAAGCATCAGTTAGTGGAGAAGTGTTCAAGGAATAGGAAGAGATGTTCTAGTTGGTATAACCAATATTTGGATAAATCTATAACAAAAGGCAATACATTTTCCCAAATACATACTTATCCACATTTCTAAAGTTTCTGCCTTTGATGTCAATGTTTTGTATGGTATCTAAATTTCTGTAGCTCCAAAAATATTTAGAGAAATAAATATGGAAATTTTTTTTCTAATATTAAATACCGCACAAGAATTCCAACTGCTCCCAACCGTCTGAAGCCAGTAGAACAATTGGGGTATGTTGTGGAGATGAAGGTAGTGGGGATAGGAAAGAAATGGGGAAGAAAAAAAATGGGAAGTACTTGGTTATTCAGATCTGGTCACCAAACATAGCTTAAGCCATTTCAAGAAACGTTTAAATTCTGAATGGTGGTCTTTGACCAAGGCGATACTGAGAGTATCTACCACTCTGAAACGTGACGAAAATATACTATATATGATTTTGTTATGAATCAATTGGGAAATAACACACACATAAAAAAATGTTTGCCCACGTCGGGTTGCAACCCGTGACCTCTGGATTTCTAATAATAACAGTAAACTTATATAGCGCAGTTTTGTGATATTTCTCCTCAAGTGCGCTTCATACTAAATTACCTAACGTAATATAACAAGGAGAGAGTTATATATTATATAGGTTAGTAGGTGAGTGAACAAACGCGTCGGATCCCCATCTGAGCGTCGTGGGTTCAATTCCTCTGCTAGTCCTCCATCATTGCACAAGCAAAATCTTCCGTTTATTATGATGGTAGTAGAAGTTTTACAAATATTGTCAGGTTGTTTGTAATTCGAGAATGTTTGTATTTCTTTAAAAAAAAATACACATAAATAAATATAAAAAAAATATATATATATATGTATAAATTAAAATCATTAGAGGAAAAGGTTCAGATATGGGTATAACAGTGCATGTGTACATTGGCAGATGAAAAAAAAGCAATTAACTAGAAGCTAAGGATGTAAAAATTGTAGTCGAGCGTCTTAACCACTTGACCACAGAGGCTGTCGAAGCAACCATATTCGTTTCAGAATTTAGTTTAATGCATTTCAATACGAACCTTTATTTCCTGAAAGTACACATAGTAACAAAACGAATGACTTAAATGGAAAGCCGATCAGGCCATCAATTCCTAGTGTTATGTGGAAAACGTTTAGTGGGGAAAGATAAAAGCTGCTAGGAAGCTTAGCCAGAGATATCTATTCGAAGCTATGGAACGTTAGAGTGTAGTTTGAACATTTGAAACAATGTGTTAGTTGATAGATTTGCCCTATGGCAAATAGTTAAGCCCTTGCCAATAGTTCAACCCTTTAGTGTTATCCATAAGGTTAGAAGATAGCAAAAAGCACTTTAAACTTTGGCTAAAACATTCAAAACCTTTTTTTAAGGATATTAAGACCTTACTTAAGAGACCAAAGTAATGGTTAAATCCAAATAGTTGTACTTGAAGAAATTCACCCTGGTGGGCTTGGTTCTTAGTATTTGTGATTGACAATTCAAAGTAAACCCCGTTCTGAACATTAAATAGGTCGTCAAAAGGGACCTCATGGCTGTACGAAATTCACTGTAAATTCACAACCTTAAATAAAATCTTGTTAACAAACGCAATATCAAGCCCTGCTAAAAGAGCAACAAAACAGACCCGGTGTAGAGCTAGCAACTATAATACAACAGTAACGCGTCAGTAGATACTCGTGTCTAGGATGAACCAAGTATGTATACAGAATGAGTTGATGAATGTAAGTAAGCCCAAAGTCATGGTGTTTGAAAAAGAGATTACGACAACGGCGTGCAATATAGTTGTGAATGATGAATACTTGGAGCAAGTGGATGAGTTTGTGTATTTAAGAAGTATGTTTACGAGAGATGGAAAGGCCGATAAGAATTTTGAAAGAAGGGTGAATGCAGGAAACTCCGTTAATGGAGGACTGAAAGCTGCTGGGGCTAATAAGAAATTATCCCAAGAAGCAAAGCTAGCAGTCCACAATGGAGTGCTTATACCAACCCTTATATTGCAGTACGGCAGGAAACTGGCAAAGGAAAGATGAAAGTAGACTGAATGCTGTGGAAATAAGATCCCTGAGGCGTATGTGTTATAAAACCATGTATGACCGTGTTAAAAATGAGGATATCCGGAAAGAATGCAAAACTGACATAAGCCTAATGAATAGGATCAAGAAAGGGACGCTTAGACGGTTCGGGCAAGTAGGGCAAATGAAAGAAAAAAAGAGTGTGAAAAGAATATATGATGTGAAAGTGAACGGAAGAAGAAGTCGGGGTGCCGAGAAAGACATGGCACGATCAAATGAATCAAATACTCGAATCGGGCCACGTGAAGAGTCAGAATAACAGAAGAGTATGTATGAGACGATGTATGAATATGAACGAAGCAAGGAGTCTGTGCCAAGACAGAGTTGTATGGCAGTCCGACCTCTCTAAACGGCGTGTTGGTTAGTTAGTTAGTTAGAGAGTTAGTTTAGCGTCAGTAGCCAGTGTTTCAAGCTAGAAATATACTTTTCAAATATGCTGCTTGCGTGTGGCAAAATTCAAAAACGTGCTTTGTATCATCGGTGTCCCCTTTTCATTTTCAAACTTGATAACTCAATTTACTTTGGCAGTGAACTGCGGAATTGCACGAATAGTTGTAATTTGATTACTGTACCCATAAACGATGCTTTGTGATGCCAATGCCTTTCATTTCATTTCCTTTTATCATTTTGAAATAGCGCAAACCAGTGAAAAATCATGAATATAATTGTTGGATTTGTGAAGCTGAACGTTTGCACCCTTCTTTTCAGATATAAAATTAAAAATAAATGTGTTAAAAAAAAAAGTTTAATAATTTATATCATAAATGATTTTCAAAAAACTGTACGTCTGAGAATCGAAACTCGATTTACTGCGTGAAAGACTGACTATCCATGCTGATAACTATACCAATAACTATTGTGGGAACGGAAAACTCATAAAAAGTACAAAATGTTAAGAATGATGTATTTTTTAGTTTTTAGATTTTACGTGCTCACATCACAACCGAAATTACATTATTTTATTATTATAATTATAGATAAAAAATAAGGTTGAAAAAATATTTTTTTGTATTTTTCAGCCGCCTTAATAGGGATATCCTTATGTTTTAATGCCGAATTATTTTTGCTATTGTAGGATTCAATTCAATTCAATATTTTATTTATTTTAAAAACATTACAAAATATTTTTTTAAGTCGTTTTTAAAGATATATAGAAAAATGTAAATGGAGTTTACAACAGTTTACAGAGTACAATGCATATATACTAAGACAAGATTTTATAAATAAACAAGATAGATAAATAGTAAATAAAAGTTAAGCAAGCAGCAATAAAGCTTCCTGTTTAAGGACAGTTTCGCTGACGCAAAAAATGTCCGAAGCTTTCGATTCAACAGCAAGAGTTCTCTCCCCACCGGCATGACCATTGGCAAGTTAGTCCTGCAGGCCGGGAGATAAAACAACCTATGCTGTCGATGGCGGCGATAACCATCGAGAACATAAAAGTTAAAGCTCTCCATATTAGTCAAGTTTTCGAAACATCCACCTATCTATTTGAAGAAATGGGTGACGATGTACACATTCCTTCAGACCCACAGATGGTTCGTTCCGAGCATACCCAAGAGAAAGTCAGTCGGATGGAGCCACGCGTGATAATTGGATTCGTAGTCAATCATATTACCACTCGACCACAAACCCAACGTTATGGACCACTCGGCTACAAACCGGTATTTGATCGTAAAACCATAAACGAATTCTTATCAGTCTCATTACAAACTCAACACAAATAGGTGAAATGTAATCAGGATTTTTTGTCACAGACATCTAAGGAAAAATCTAAAAAAAGATAATACACTGATTTCATCACTATTTTATGATATTTTACCAAACCACCAATGAAAATATACCTTCTACAAAATACATTAACCAAACAGAGACGGGAAAATCAAATAGTAAATTTAAAAATAGCCAACTGTTAAAAATAAACCTGACAACTATAGATATTATATAATTAAAAAAAAAAAAACCACAAACGCATCTTACGCACCCCGTGTAATCCGTCTCCCAGAAGGTAATAAAACTACCTGAATGTATTTTTGAAGGCATGGTAAAGCCACCTCTGTCAGCCATAAAACTAAAATCCTTAAGTCACCGATGATTCACTATGAATATCAATATCCATCCCTTCCGGACCTAATAGTATATATTCCATAGAATTACTTAAACTTGTACCAGTCTGAAGATGCCCGTAATAAGGTGAAACCGGTCTGTTAAATAAGAAATATGGGAATAAAGTCTAAAAAAATTGTATTATTAAAATCACCAACAGTTGTATTATTTAACATGTTTTTTTTCTTTTGAGGTTATGTGAAATTATTTATTGTACTCTGCACGTGATTTCAAATATATAATTTATGTATTTTTTTCCATAAGATGTAAGAAAAGCGCAAATCCTACCAGCTTAACCTTTTCTTCGGGATGTATACGGTTTGTACAATATAAAAGATTTTGGTTTTGAGTACACTTACACACTAACACATAATATAATCCTCCCTCCAACGAATGGCCCACCTTCTTAAGTGTACCGTTAATAATCACAAATAAAGAGATATCTTCGAATGGAATTGCGTATTAATTCCATCAAATAGTTTTATGGGGATGTTTTGGTTTTAATTTTATTAGCGTTTGGGCGCCACAACCCAATTCTTGCAAAAAATAACCAGAAAAGTGGAATATTAACCTAGATATATGAATATTTTTTAAATGGTCTCTCACTACTAAACTCTGTTAAAATACGTATTTAGGCTGGCCGTCATCGTAAGGAGTTTTTTTTAAACATCGTTCTATCTTGGTTCTCAGAAGTTCCGCATGATAAATATTAAGAGTTTCAAAATTCATATTCATTAGTAGTGTCGATTGGGTTCCGAGGCTTGAAAATATAACAATCGTAGTGATATCAGAAAAAACTAGCTAATAAAATAACTAATAAAATATTTTAAGTATTCATGAAATTCACGTTTCAGCATTTTGAAGACTGTAGTGGGAGAACTAGTGGGGGAAGAGGTTAAGGGTTCAAACCCCCGGCCTAAGTATTCCGTAAGAAAATATAAGATAGTACTCATTTGACGGCCTCCATGATCAAGTGGTAAGACGCTCGACTACGAATCCAAAGTTCTCGGGTTCATACCCGGTATGCACAAATAACTTTTATTTAATTGATATGGGTCATCACACATTTAATTCATATAAACATAACATAAAATATATTTGCGGCACGTTCCAGAGTGGTAGATACTCTAATTAATTTGTGACCAAATCTGAATAGCCAGCTGCTTTCCAACCTTCCTCTTCCCTATTTTCTTCTCCTCCCCATTACCTTCAGCCTCACAACATACCTCAATTGGGGATTCCATAGTCACACTGGCTCTAGACGGTTGGGAGCAGTTGAGACTCTTGTGCGGAATTCACTTTAAAAAAATAATTTGAAAAAATATTATATTTCTGGAAAATACAGTAATATTATTTGCACCCATCTCTTTTAGCAATATGATGTGAATAATAAGTTGCGGTGAGTAGAGGTCCCAAAAAGGTTCTATTTTTTTATTTATTATCTTTCATCGGTACCCTTCAAGGACATACGAGATCAGGGGCGGCTCGTGACTTTTAGCGTGCTGGAGTGCTGAGATTGAAAAATACGACGTTGCTGATGTTGTGGCCGAAAATGTTTTTTTTCCTTGTATGAAGATTATCGAGGTCAATGACCCACCAAATCAAAAAAATCTTCATACAATTTAAAAAAAATCATCTTCGGCTACAATACCATCAGTCACGTCGGATTTTTTAATCATTTTATGTTTGATAGTTGTATTTCCGCACTCTCCGTGTCGTGAGAAAAATGCAGAAATATGTGAAAAATACTGACGAAACTCAAGACATATCGTGGCGAGAACTAGCATCTTCGTGCTTTCGTTGTGTACGAGTAGACTGCTCATCTAGTAAAGCTGTTATTATTATTAAGAGGATTTCCCTGAATTCGTCCACGTTGAGGATGTTACAGGCCAAGCTTTGGCAACAACAATTATAACACCAATCTTGTCCCTTAACTGAGATTTGCATCATTTGGTTGGTAATGATGGTGACGCGGTCACGAGCGGTCGACTAGGAGGCGAGAAAACAATAATCGCAAGCCTGGGGCCCTAGCACAAAACATCGATATCGATTTTGTTGACAATGTCGGTAATTTGGAATCGTTCCCGAGCCCGACTGCAGATCGCCAACTCAGAAATGACAGTTAACATCGACTAAATTAAGCATGTTTACTCAACTAGGGTTGTCGTTTGTTCGTTGTTGAACCCTACCCCCTCCCATGGGAATGCTATAGCTACGCCTTTGGAGGAAACAATTGGTGTTATACATACTTTCCACATCTCTCCCAAAAATATCTGATCGCTGACTCCTATCAAAAATCATACTGCAAAATTATTTCCAATGTATTTGATGGAACTAATACATATACGTTGTAGAGAATTTTATACATGATATAATTATTCTTACCTCAGCAAACGTCGGTTGCCACCTGGGAAATACATGCATCAATAACATAGCGTACGCAGATGACATGGTTATTCTAGCACCATCTATCAAAGCCATGAGGAAGCTGCTAAGGATATGCGAAAAATATGCTGCTGAACACAAGATGATTTACAACCCCACTAAATCAGTGTTACTAGTGTTTAAGTCGGGAGCAGGACCTACTAAAATATTACCAGTCAGCCTTAATGGAACAAATATAAATGAGAAATCCGAGGTCAAATATTTAGGACATATTTTGACAGCTGAGCTCAAAGATGATGATGATATCGAGCGACAGAGAAGAGCACTGTGCACTAGAGGAAACATGATTGCTCGAAGATTCAACAAATGCAGCCGAGAAGCAAAACGGCAACTATTTAATACATATTGTACAAGCCTGTATACATCGGAGCTGTGGACAAATTTCAACCGTGCAACTTTAAAAAGAATGGAGGTACAATACAACAACTCGTACCGGATGCTTTTCGGGCTGTCATGGTACTGCAGCGCTTCAGAAATGTTCACAGAAGGACGAGTTCCCGGTTTCAGAGCCTTAATAAGAAGACGTATCGCCAACTACCGAATAAGAATAGGCACGAGCGAAAACACTCTTGTGATGGCAGCACTGGACTTCTTGCAGGGCCCCGTTTATAAACAATGGAGTCATTTCCTGATGTCTTGAAACGAAGTTTAATTTTATTTCTTTATTGCTATTATTTATTACCATGTTATCATGTTTTCTATTTTTATTTATTATCTTTGTATTTTTTTTTTTTTTTCCTTATCTTTCTATGTATTATATGGAACTCATGGGATTGCACCACCCTCCCTGAGATCTGGAATAAACTATTAAAAAAAAAAAAAAAAAAAAAAATGTAATACAGAATTTGGGGAAGTTAAATTAAAATTAAAGCATTTTTTAAGCATCGGTTTCTGGGCAAAGGGCCTTAAATAGCTGTTTTTTTTTTAAATTTCATTTTGAGTACGATTTTTGAATTTGAATGTGAATTTCGAAATCTCTGGCTTACTCAAATTCTAATGACACAATAACAGCCCAGACTAGTGTGTGTACTAAAAATATAGAATATGATTTTGGTTTCAGAACGACAGAGATAATAGCGTCCCTTTATCTTAAATGCCTGCGTCATTGCGGATCATTTAAAAGATGCCACAAAACCTTTGATGAAACGCCACCATTAGGGGTTTTTATGGAATCACTCTATAATATTTAACATTTGGTCTCTTTGTCTTTGTGTTTTACTTTATAAGGGAGGTTTCATTTTAAGCCGGAGAATATTCTAAAGATTGTGAATAAATCGTGGGAGTGAAAAGTTTTTTTTTTCTAAATAATTGCGGGCTATGCTATCTTTTAAATAACAACACCAAGATGGTCCAAGAAAAAAAAATTATGTAAGTACCTAAAAGAAGCACCCTTTTCAGGTGAATATTTTTCACACAATGCATATGAATGAGATGATTCTACATAACATTCTAAGGTAAATTAGTTTCCGAATATGTTGTTTTTAATGCTTTGTAAGCAAGATAAAAAAATGTGTTTATTTATAATTGAAAATAATTATCAATGAAATCATTTCAAAGTGACATTACTCTTTGTATTAACATGAAAACTAGTCAACTTTATTTTTATTTAGAGGGATATTTATTCAACCTTACGAGAATACAATAGAATAACAAAAAAAACACGTTTCTTAACCAAACCTTTTCTAGTGACATGAGGAAGAAAAAAACTGATTCTCTGAATATTAACAATAAGATCCATCTTCATCAATCCTTCAATCCTCAATCTGTCCACATCTATAATTACTTGATTCCATCAAATAGTATAGTTTTATCGTTTTACAGTCTACTATTTTCTAAATTCACGTGAAGCTGAAACACATTCAGTGTTTTATAGCAGCTTTGGATGCAACACACATTATCTGAAAATATAGCACTATTGACAAAAACATCAATTTGTAAAATACAAGTGAGTTATTACGAAATTACTATTGGAAAGGTAAGACAGAAATTGTATCTTGCTGGAATCCAGCATTCCAGAGGTTAAACAAAGGCATAAAAAAAATAGTTATGCTGTTTTTTCCTGTCAAATCCGAGAGTAAAACATAACTTTACATCTTAATGTTGCATACCTATTCCAAAATCTGTATGACTTAGTTAACCCTTATGTGACTGAAGAAAATTACACAGTTTTTAAATTGAGATGAAGGTTTCTTTTACAGTATGTATATCATCTGCTGAAGTTTGCTGGCCCACTTTTATGACGCAATATATTTCTACTCTGTTCAATACTTGGGGAAGTGGATAGGAATTTCACCCAGTACCATCTTTATTGGGGTTTTTATATAAATAGGAGATTAAAAATAGTATTCAGGATACATACAGGGGGTGTACTCTGAACACAACAGTACATCGTATTTATCATTTAAAATAAGATAAAATAAATAATAAATTCTGACAAAGTTTAAAAAAATCATATAAAACACATGAGGTTACCCGGGTACTCTTTCAGTCATCAGAAGTTGTAAATTTTACTTATTCGTTTTCCGCTAACATACCACCCTCCACATATTCAACGGTTATGTTCAATTATTCATTTTCACTACTGTGGAGAAGTCAGAAAGTTTCAGCCGGTTAGACTTACTGGAAAATTAAAAAATCTATGTTGAAAACCAAAGAAGGTACTCGGGTACCCTTTCAGTCACGTAAACGATAAAAAATAAGAAGAAAGTATCACTTTATTATATTTCTACGTTTCGTTGTTAACTGCGATATATATATATATATATCTCTACTAAAAAATACGTAAGCATTTAAAAAAAGCATATTACCCTCACTGACCATTTGACTTGTGGGACTCGAAATGCCAGGTAGTTCCCGAATTAATTAAGCCTCAGCAGCCCGTGAAATGCTGAATGTAGTACCATTAAAATATTTAGGGATATTGTTAATTATTCTTGATTTTAATAGTTTAAGCATTAACACCCGGAAATTTGGTTGATTAACGGAAAATCTTAAGAATACCTTTGTCGTTTTCTATTCATATGGTGGCTTCTTCAAAATAAAATCAAACTGATTTACTATCATCATTTCGAAATTAAAAAAAGTATTTCAAGAGTATGATGTAGGTCATGAAATTGGAGTTAACTTTTGCGTCAGCTTTAATTGCTTGACCTTCGTTGTTTGCAACGCAAACTTAGAATTATATGTATTGGTTCATGTGTTGACACTTCTGACAATGATGTTCTTACGAAACGTCACTGAGAAACAGCCTAACATCTATTAACTACTTTTGGAGAGAAAGAGACAACAAGTTCATGCAATCATTGTTTTTTGTAGTGAGTTGTTTTAATATATTCAAAATACACTTTATGGCATTTTCAATGAAAAATTATTTTCCGAAAACGAGTGAATTGTTTGAAAATGCTGTATGCAAGCAATGCATCTCTGCGAGTGCTCCGCTGGCGTCATCTGGTTGTGATAGCAATACTAATTTATTTTTTAAAATAAAATTTAACCGTCACACTTTTTATATGACAAACTTTGAATATTTTAAAGAACAAGTGTTGTTCAAAGCCTTTACGAAATAATCGCATTTTTAAAACACTGATGTAATTTGTAAGTTCCGAAAAAAGTCTTTGATTAATATTTGAAGAGCTTTCCATCGCGGTTGAATTGAGATTAATTATAATCTGAGATATTATCCTTTAAACGAAAACTCTAAGTGAATTAAAACTTCTGTTTATAAGTAATAAACCAAACTCTGCAGTAATTTCTTCCAACTTTCATAAATAATAATATATTTTAATAATAATAACGATATTAAGTATTTCTCTCTCTTACGCGAATTGTTTGTTAAAACTGTTTATAGAAGGAGTAAAACTTTTTGTTTTATATAAACATCCAAAAAAATTATAAAAAAACAGATAAAATTTATTTAAAACCATTTTATTTTGTCGACCGGTATCGGAAGCACCCTCCCATCTTCAGGACAATATTGAAATTGGACTAAGATACTAAATACTGAGATATATATACATATTTAGGTGTTGGAATGGGAAGGAAAAGGGGTAATTGAGGAGATTATGGGAATAGCAGAGCGGTTTACTGGAAATATATCTAGGATAGGACTATGAGATAAATTAATTTGGTTATTCAAAATACTACATTTACTATTTAATGATTTTATAATGTCTAATGCTTCTAAGTTATCTATTTTTTCCCCTTTATTACACCTCGTATCCCCATCAAAATAATGATTAATAGCAATGAGGTGATTGGTGAACTCTGAATAATTGTTGTTTTTTAAACATCTTAAGTGTTCACTTATTCTAATATTTACATTTATATATATCTCAGTATTTAGTACCTTACTCCAATTTCAATATTGTCCTGATGATGAAGGGGTGCTTCCAAAACCGGTTGACAAAATATTGAAAAATAAAAATGGTTTTAAACAAAGTTTATCTGTTTTATTTATAAATATGGAAAGCCACAAAGTAAATGATTTTTAGAAATGTTATTATTTCTTTTTTATTAAATATGTCATACCACAAAGGGATTGTTTCTACGAAACCATAATTTATCTTAAATTTGTAAAACCATACATATATCAGTAATAATGTTCCTTGATACAGCTATAAATCCATTTATCCGAGGTTTATTAAACTATGTAATATAACAGACCCCACGTATCCAATATGATCATTACATTCAGATTATAAATTTATTAATGACCACGACTTTTGCATTGAACTTATTAATACTATTTAATTTATTTTGAATTAAGCAAGGATAAAAAATCTTAATTAACTCATCCTTGATTCATTAAATGTTTTCTTTTTATTTATTGACGAAATATTGTAAAATAACGTATAAAAAAATACCTTTTAAACCATCAAAAAAACATACAGTTAAATAACTTTTTTTCTTTAGTTTTAGTCTGTAGACGTCTTATCTTATTATTGGTGTTTTATCGCCTTAAGTCCATATGATGTTCTCCGGCGGAAAATGATTCTAGAACATCCTCATGATTATAAAAAGCATTATCACAATCAAAACATAAACCCTCATGAATATTGGACATTGGGTTCAAAGAACTTACGCCATTTATTAAGTATTATTAATTAATAATTATTAAAATACTTGGTATGTATGGTATGTCTAAATTTACCATAAAACTATCTTAATACCTAAAACTATAGCTAAAATAACCTTATTGATATTTATGCCCTAAATCCATGCCCTAAACCGGAAAAAAAAAAAAAAAAAATTATAATAATAATTAAATAATAATCATAATTTTAAGTTCATAATTGTGTCTATCTGATGGGACCTGCCAGGTAAGTATGTTCCTGTATATTTTCTTATCTAAACTAGGAATTAATATATAACGATAGAAAGTAAGATCTGTACAGCGCCCTTGAGGTGATTTTTTACAAAAACGGCGCTATACAAATTGTCAAAATATTATTATTATTATTATTATTACACATTGGTTATTTACATTTGTCGCGGGCTGTGAAAAATTGACGTTTTTTTTTGTTTAAATCGCGAATCATTACATGAAAAGATATTATTATATTGTTTAGTTTAGATGCTAACGGGTTAGCCTAGCTGTGTAAGTTAGGGCAATTCTGCCATTCTGTTATGGATATGATTTTCTGAAATGATTAGTTTTGAGTAAAGTTTTCTGAATGTTTTGATACAATTAATATAAAACTGTAAGTTAAACGTTTATCTGGTAGATATATTTCGAGATATCGGCCTCCATGGTCGAGTGGTAAGACGCTTGACTACGAATCCAAAAACTGTGGGTTCAAAACCGGCGTGTGCCAATAACTTTTACTAAATTAATATGAATCATAGCACATTTACCTAATATATAAATAATAAAAAAGTATATTTACGGCACGTTCCAGAGTGGTAGATACGCTAAGTATCGCTCTGGTGAAAGACCACCATTTAAAATCGAAACGTTGCTTGAAATGGCTTTAGCCGTGTTTGGTGACCAGATCTGAATAACCAAGTACTTCCCAACCTTCTTTTTCTCCATCTCCTTCCCCTCCCTATCACCTTCAGCTTCACAACATACCCAAATTGGGGATGCCACGGTTGGGAGCAGTTGAGACTCTGGTGCGGTATTTATTAAAATATGTATATTTATATATATAGATATAAAAATTATATATTTATACCTATCTACACGAAGTGAGATTCAGAGCAATTTTGAAACGTACATAACGTGGACGTGCAATTTTGAAACATGATTATTACATAAGCACGCAGGTTTTAATAATACGTACTCTTACTGTAAGAAGGTAACATATAATTCATTACAGATGAATAATGATGACATACATTACGAAAAGCAGTTATATTGTTGTTTAATTAAACATATTTAAATGTGTGATTATTTTCGGATATACCCGGAATCCACTGTGATAGTAATGAAACGGTCTCTAGGCCAATTTACGCTTCGCACAAATATTTGATAAAACCAATCAAGAAGCGCAAACACGAGTACACAATGTTAGGTGCTTACGGTAAACGGTTATTTTGATAAAATAATAATTCATCGTGTCTGACAGCAGCTGTTCCATGTATTTCTCTCTCGTCTTGTTTATTATCACACTGTTGCACTCATTACATCAATTCTACAAAGCATTACTCAAATTTCCAAGCAACCTTCAACCGTTTTCAGACCTCACCAGTTTCCCAACTTATCATGATTTTCCTTCAAATAAGTAAATTGTAAAAATCAACTTGTCTGTATACTATTTGTTGGATTCGAAGCTGATGAATTTGGAAAATGGTGAACTGTAAACGATAAACTATTATACTTGATAAAAGTGTCTTATTATAGCTTCTAGAAATAATTATGAAAAGATGGCAAAGTGGTAAAACATTCACTCACCGATGAAATTGAAGTTTTTTACTCTTCCTAAACAATTTTAGTACCGAAACAATTCACGAAAAACCACACTTATTTTAGTCTTCTTACTCACGAAACACCACATTTATTTTTATATTTTTCAAAGATCAAACCTAAAACCAAAAAACTAGCGATACGAACGAGCAACGACTTTTTCACTCAAAAACCTCATCTGTTCGATTGTCAACTGTTTCAAACTGTCATTGTTTTTATTAAAAATGGCGAAAAGGTTAAATAATAATAATAAGATTTTATTCCAGAAGGTATGCAGGAGTAGTGCAATGCAATACCTTCCACAATTGGTAATAATACACAGTAATAATAATAATGAAATACAAGTTGTGATACACACAATGATAATAATAAATAAAATTAAAAAAACAAAAGTTCGTAAGAAAAAACAAAAAGTAGTGAATGTCATTTTAATCAAGCGTGCTTCAAGGTGGTCTCCGCATCATCTGCATCCATCAAATATAAATATATTCATAAATGGTTGGGTAGGTAAGGATTTGGATGAAAAACATGAAGGTATGACCTAAAAAAATATAATTTTAAAATCCAACACTATTTAATTGAAACATTTAAAAAAGACAAACCTAATTTCATCTTATCATTAAATAAAAAGTTTAAATATTTATCGAATCACATATTTTGCCCTCTTATGTATTCGTATTATTATGTATTTCCTCAAATCACGTTTGATATACATTACAGTTTTTGGTATGCATTTGCTGCACTATCCTAATGTTACTTGCATGAACTAAAGCTCTTGCTTACCTAACCTTTGTCTCGGCCTTTGGCGTGATTGGAAAATAATATGACATGAGAGAACGGGTTAGTTAAATAATCTTGTTTTAATCAAATAATTTCAACAGCAAAATTGAATTACTTAATTATTACCGTACATACAAAAAAGGCTTTATTAGTTTGTAAAGAAAAAATAAGAAAATTAAAAAATATATATTATACAGTCAAGATATTTGAAAACCTAGGTTATTTCTTTCAGAAATTTATTCAAAAATTTCAAACATTCAGGAAACCTTTGTACTATTGGCTAAGATGATTGGTTGTTTTGGTGGTTAAAGCATTTATTTTTTTTGTTTTTTACGTCACTTGATAACCCACAATTTTTTATTAAATTAATAAATCGCTTTACGGTCAGCACCCAAAAAATTCACGCATTTTGGCTTTGTAATATAAGTAATACTACAAATGATTTATCTGATAATTCTATACGGGTAATTAGGAAAATGTTTTAAGTTTTCAGTGAAGCGCTTTTAAGTATTTTTTCACAAAAACGGCGCTATATAAACTATTAAAATATAGTAAAAGTAAGTCGTCATTAGAATACTCAAGCGTATTTTGAAAGATTTTTGAATAAGCACTAAAAAATACGCACTTCCTGGCTTTCTAACACAAGCATTAAAACAACCAATTCCATACGGGCAGTTATGAAAATGTATAAAGTTTCAAGTAAATTCAATTTTTGAACAGTAAACTTTTCAATTATTTATGAAATGAAATACAATTGCCTTCGCTTGTTCTAAAAGTGCACCTTTTACTGACAGTTTAGTATGTATTTGGTAGAATTTGAAAAATTTAAGTTAAAAATGTTTAATCACTAGAAACCTCAGTTTTACTATTTTTTTTTAGTAAACGCGGGTTTACCAAAAAACCCATAGAAAATAACCCGCAAATCATTTGTAGTATCGCCTTTATTAGAATGCAAAAAAATGACGTTTGGAGCTAGTTTTGAGTGCTGAGGCGTACTACAAAATGCTTTTAAAACATAAGAGAATGATTTTTTTTTTTTTAATTCACTCTTTTTTGTTCGATCGTCAGGAATAATCCTTCGTGCAGTTTAGCGGCTTGAGCGTTGAGCACGGCTTACATTCATACATTTATTTATAAATTAACGGACTTAAGTCCAATTACAAAAAAGACATATAAAACACGAAATGGAAAAAAGAGTAACAGAGAAGGAATAACACACACCGTGCATAGTAATAAATAAAGCGATGACAAAAATAGGACACGATCAAGTGAATCAAATACTTTAATCGGTCTTTATCTATTTCAATAATTAAATGTGGATATCCGGAAAGAATGCAAGAATGAACGAAGAAAGGAGTGTGACAAAAATATGATGTGAAAGTAAATGGAATAAGAAGTCGACGACGCCTGAGGAGAACATGGAATGATCAAGTAAGTCAAATAATTGAATCGGGTCATGTGAAGAGTCAGAATAACAGAAGAGTATGTATGAGACAATGTATGAATGTGAATGAAGCAAGGAGTGTATGTCAAGACGGAGTTGTATGGCGGTCCGTCCTCTCATTAGTTAGTTAGTCAAACAATATAATATTGATTGTGATGTGATGTGAGTACGTAACACACTAAAGCTCGGTAATTCTTATCTTCAGTACATATAATGAATTTATGTCGTCCCTCTCACAATTGTTGGTGGTGTGATGGTCATTTATTTATTTATAAATTAACGGACCAAAGCTTAATTACAAAAAATACATATAAAACACGAAATGAAAAAAAGAGCAACTGAGAAGGAATAGCATATACATAATAGTTAATGAAGCAATGACAAAAATAAGGCAAAATAAACATAAGAGAGAACATTCAAGCCATGGTCTAGTCAATGTTTTGGTAGAGTCGTGAAGAATGAAAAAATCATTTAAACTGCTACCAAAACCTTCAAGACCATGGCTTGAGTAAACAAGTCTTGACATTCTGGACATTGGAGAATGATACCCATAATTAGTATAGTGATGATTGAGGAACAGCAATTCATTGTTTTTGAGTCTACGGCAAGGAATTTGGAACTGGATAAGTTGCAACAGTGAGTCAATAATACATGTACATAATGTTTGCCGTAGGCGTGGAGTATAATTAGACAAAGTCAACGAAAATTTCAAAATCATCTGATTAATGACTATGAACGTGTAAACAGCGGAAATCGTTCGGCAGGGGGCGGATACGCGGCTTAGTCGCCCAACAATGCCATAGAAATAACTCCCGCTTTGTCATCAGGCCTCGCCGAGCTCAGGGGGTTGCCAAAATAAATCCCGAAGGCTCAATCAACTATATCCGTCCAAAGGACGTCCGGCGCTGAAGGCGGATGTTTTTGACGGAGACAGTGGGGCTATGGTATCACCAATTTGGGGTAAGTTGTGAGGCTGGAGGAAAACAAGATGTGGAAAAATAAGTTTGGAAAGGGCCTAGATAATTATAATATCTAGGCGTTACAAGCAACGCTTAACTTAACCTTATTTTCGACCTTAAAAAGAGATGCTTTGCCATTTACAGTAGTGCGTGAAAGAAAATTATTTATTGTTTGTCAAAAGTGCGATGACATTTAATTATGGTTTGTTCATTAGCTTAGAGAATTTCGATTCAACCTTTAGAGCCGGTAATATAGTAACAGATAGATGTAAGGATGATCTGTGATTAACAGTCATGGTTGTTGATAAAATTGCCTTTGATTTTCTATGAGTTTATTCATTGCCTTTTTTATAGTAAAAACCGCACAAGAGTCCCTACTGGCTGCTAACTGTCTAGAGCCAGTGAGTCTACGGCATCCCCAATCGGGGTAAGTTGTGAGGGTGGAGGTAGTGGAGAGGAGAACAAGATGAGGGAGAGGAAGATTGGAAAGTACCTGGCTATTCAGATCTGATCGCCAAACACGGCTAAAGCCATTTCAAAGCAACGTTTCAATTCTGAATTGCGGTCTTTCACCAGGACAATACATAGGTATCTTCCACTCTGGAACCGTAGATATAATATATAATATTTAATGTGTTATAACACATATTAATTAAATAAGATTTATTTGCCCACGCCGGGTTTGAACCTCTGGATTCAAAGTCGAGCGTCTTACCACTCGACGACGGAGACCGTCAAACCTTATTTTTAAACCATTTTTTTATGTCAAAAAAATACTCTTAACACTTAACACTAACACATTTTGCCGCAGAGATATACGACCACTTGCTCTTGCAACATATCTCTGATGTTAAATTATTCTACCTTCCACGTGAAAAAACTACTTAAAATGTATGTTTTCTGATAATGTTTTCATTGTATTTATTAGCGGACCATTTTAGGCAGTGCATGAAATTTTCTGATAACTGCTGAAATATTTTGAAGTCATAAAAACAAGATGTGGCGTCGCTTGGACAGGTATTTAAATGCTCCGGCGTCGCGACGGCGTTCATTACTCAAATGGCAAAGGAAATTGAGCCGAGAAATTACAGGCTGCGCCGAGAACGAAAAGAGCGAGAGGAAAAGGGAAAAGAAAACCTCGGAAGGGGAAATGGGTGCTAAATCGTGGCTCGATTATTAAAATTAGGAAAACTTTGTTTGTTTGACGGTGAAAATATTTGGGAGACAAATCACTGGGGACGAAGGACGGTTATCGTGATAAATGAGATTGAAAAAGTACGCTGATGTTTGCAGCTTTTAATAATAATAATTTTCTCATTTATATAGCACCGTTTTCGTGACAGAAATATCACCTCAAAGGCGCTTTACAGCATTATCAACATTACATTTAAATTAAGACTTAATATTAACTTATTTCTAATACTAAAAACTAGTAACTTACAACAAACATGTTTTTATTAATAAATATATATAATGGTTGTAGAAAAAAAAAAAGTAAGGACTAATAAACTATATTCATATAAAAAAACTATGTAAATAGAGCGAGTATTAATACACAATATTCATAAATATAAAACAATTATTCTAAAATATAAATTGCAAGTGAAAAAAAAAACAATAAAAAATGATGTATGAAAAACCAAGGAATAATTATACAAATAGCAGGAATGCTTGTCGTTTGAACGAAGCTTCATATGCCATCGACATCCGAAACGATTCTGATTCAACAACATGAAAAGTAAGTTGGTCCTGCAGGCCGGAAGATAAAACCTATGCTGATGAAGATAACCATCTGGAACATAGAAATGAATGCTCTTCTCCATGATAGCTGAGTTTTCAGACCATCCACGAATCAATCTGAAGAAATGTGTTGCAATGTACACATCCCTTCTGACCTCTAGATGGTTGGGTCCGAGCATGCCCAAGAGAGAAAGTCGGTAGGATAGGCCATCTAGTTTGTACTTCCTCAAGTAAAGAAATCTCAGAAATTTCTTCTGAACCTTCTCCAACATGAGGGAGTACTTGACCTCGTGGACTCCAAACGATCGACCCACTCTCAAGTCTACTCCTTGTTTAATGAGTCATATAAAATGTTGAGAACCGGGTGTTGTGAACTTCTTGCGGTGCGTAAGACAAAACCCAGCATTCTCAATGAATTGCCACAAGCCATCTCAATGTGAGCATGAAATGTCGTAACATGATTCCTGTTCATAGTGGAGACACGTTTTAAACATAGGTTGTCCATCGTATACCGGTAGTACCAGGTATGACACGCCCTAGTGAATGACAAAATTAAACATTTAGATATATTGAACTCAATCTTATTCTTTTTACTCCAATTTATCTATGTCTGACTGAAGTCGATTGCAGTCTTCTAAAGTTTGTATTTCAATGAAAAGTTTTAGGTCATCAGCAAATAGAAGAGACCTAGAATGCAGAATTACCTCTGAAATATCATTAATAAATATGGAAAAGAGGAGCACTCGGACTGAGTGATCAAAACTCTAGTGAAGAAAATTGACGTTATTTTGGGTATTTTAGGTATTTTGCCTTAGATTGGGCAGAATTTTGCGAAAGCGGTATCCCGAACAACCTAATCTGGTTAAAATAATATACTGTTAGATACTCTAAGTATCGCCCTGGTGAAAGACCACCATTCAAAATCGAAACACTGCTTGAAATGGCTTTAGCCGTGTTTGTTGACCAGATCTGAATATCCAGGTACTTCCCAACCTTCCTCTTCCCAATCTACTTTCCCTCTCCACTAGCTTCAGCCTCACAACATAGTTTCTACCAATTTGGAGCGTGCCACAAATATACTTTTTTATTATTTATATGAATTAAATGTGTTATGACACATATTGATTAAAGACAAGTTATTGGCGCACGCCGGGTGTGAACCCATGACCTTTAAATTCGTAGTCGACCGTCTTACCACTCGACCATGGAGACTGTCAACTATCATATAGCGTGCAGAACTGTTAAGTGACTAAATTATAATATAGTGTCATCGGATTGATATTAAAATAAGACAATTTAACCCAAACATTATTGAAAGTCCATTTTAATAGTTTGTTAAACTACTATTATCAATTGCAAGTACTATTAACATCCACAAGCGTTTTTTCCTAATAGGGTAAAATTATTTCCTGTTAAACACAACTTCGGGTTTAATAATCAAACAATACATCGATTAAATCAGGGATTATTCCTCAAAGCCAGTTTATTATTTGTCTTGGTGATTATTAATATAATCCATGTGATTTTGTTTTCATTGGATCGCTTTTCGTAAGAAAATTTAATTAAATCATTCAAGTCTGGTTGAAATATATCGATCAATAAAATACATATTGAATCGCAGTTTGAGCTGCTAAGGTTTATAAATGAAAACTTTTGGCAAAGAGCCAAGGAAACATTCAGAAAGCACAATGCGGTGGTTTAGTTTTCAATGATATTCGACTCGAAAAACCCTACGTCACGTTACATTACTTGACACGAATCGACTGCGTATTAAATAGTTAAGCACATAATAACAAACAAAAAAAAATACTTCGGCTACTGGACACGATGTGACGGCATATCATTTATTTTAAATTATCTTGTAAGATATGAGATGTAGCACTATTGTCCTTAGAGCATGAGAAGAAATGAATACAGATATTTGACACTTTATTATACGACGTTCAATTAATACAACTGGCAAACGCGCCAGTGTGCCAACCTCAGAGCAAAATTATGCAGGATGAAGCGCTTTTGTAGTCAGTATTGATGATTTTCGCCTGACTCGGCTAGACCTGGGCGTTGCTAGGGTATTATACATCTAATCATAGCACATGTCCACATTTTTTTTTTCTTTATTTGTAACACCACATTTTCATAGTATTGGTTTAAACAAAAATATAGCATATAACCTGAAAAACCGTTTGGTTATGTCCAGTTATGTCGCATATCAAAACGTAGTGGGCGGAGTCACCGGAGACGCAGGAGACGGAGAACATGCTTACATTATGTGAGCATGTTCCATATATATCATGTGAGAACTTGTCTTGTCTCTTTCTCTCTCTTACGGTTTACGACGTACAAAACCTAGAGAAAGTGATATATCGCAAGTTTGTTTTGGTTGGGTAAAAATATTTAGCTGCACCTCCTTATCGTTATTCCAAGGTGCCAACCTACCAAACTCACTCACGTGGCGTATAGTAATGCCAACACTGAGTCGGGAATAAGAGGCAACAGAAAAAAAAGTTGATTAATTAAAGAAATATAAACAAAACTGTAAAATTTTTCAAGTGTTGTCAATTCAGATAATCTTCTTGTAAGGATCGTACCTATAACGAGATGAGAACAACCCCTAGCTTACGCTTGAAATGTGAACCAGATTTAACTTCCTACAGTTAGCACAGATAAGTGTTTCATGATTATCCAACCTGTTTATATATTCTTCAAGGATTACATCATGACTTGGCAAAACTTCACATGAACGACAATAGAGCCTGATATCGTATTCAAATAGCCTGAAATCGCACCCGAAATACCTGAAACTCTGCCTGGCAGTGTACACTGTAAACAAAAGCGCCAATTGGGGGGTGAAATTAAATATTTACTGCCGGATACACTTTCGAGAATGAATTAATATTGGGGTAGAGGATTAATCTAGTAGTATCATCATTTACCTGCATGAGGTAGCTGGAAATGTGAACATCCCCGCGGCTACGACTTACGCATCCTAGAATAAGTACCTTAAGGAATCAGGAAGATAATATGAATCTACTCGACACAGTCCTATAACTTGCAGGTGTTTTACTAGCCCAAATATCTTTGAATCTTGTTATGTTAGCAACAATATTTATTTTTAGACTCATAAACAATGAATTGCTGTTCCTTAATCATCATTAGACTAACTATGGACATCATTCTCCCCTGTCCATAATGTCGAGACATAACTCATGCCATGGTCTTGACATTTTTGGAAACAGTCTAAATGATTTTTGACATTCTTTACGCCTCTATTAAAACTTTGACTTAACCTTGGCTTTGATTTTGATGTTCTTTCTAATGTATATTTTGTCCTATTTATGTCATTGCTTCATTTTTTTTTATATATGGGCTGTTCTTCTTCTGTTGCTCTTTTTTTCCATTTCGTGTTTAGTTTTTTTTTGTAATTGGACTTTAGTCTGTTGGTTTTTAATAAATAAATATTGATACTGCTTTTTTTTTCTTCTCTGCACTCTCATATCGGAGATTAGCTATCTTTAAGGCAATCTTTACTCTTCCAACTACAACCTGAAACAACTCTACAAAATAACACTCGTACTAGACACGTCGATTTCAAAACTATGTTTCTATTTAATATTTTCTTTTATTAGTTACTTTGTACATTTAAGTTTAACAAGTATCTAATTATTTCTGTTACAAGTCCTACAAAAAGAGTAATAAAAAACAAAATAATGACAACCAAACTTGCCATGTTAAAAAACAAAAAATTCTTTGATTTAAGAAGAAAACACAGATACAGACTTTTTTTTAACTTTTACTGTTTATTATTTATAAAAGCACACTAGTGTAGAATTCAACGAGGATGGAATTAATTCGCTAAAATTCATAGAATATTAATATAATTAAATGCGTAGTGAACTTACGTACATCACTTTCAGTATGTACAGTAATAATAACGTTAGGAGTATACTCGTATATTATTAGGTTGTAAATTTTTGTTACTGTTTTAGTAGCAAATATACAAATTGCTGGCTATTCAGTTTCAATAATATTTTAAAATTAATGGACTGGTTTCAATAAAGCCAGAGTTTAGATTAATTCAATCTACAAACAATGCTCAACAAGGCTTTTGAGATTCCAAAACCAAAAACTTCTGAATTGAGACATCAAGCATGCCCCACTTCTCAAACCCTAACTCAAACACTATAATCTAAAATTTCTACACAAGATTACGAGTTCTGAAATCGATTATTCTGTATAATTGCAAATCAGCCAAGTTTCAGTTTCCTTTCCATCAAACTCAGCCTGAATCTGGAGGGTATAAATAATCCTTTGAACTCCCTTATCGAGCAAATGCATCCCCCAGGAAACAATCATAAAACGTCGAAAGAATCGGATATATTCGGTCAAGTTTTGAACGATTCACAAATATAGCAACAGAAGTATTTTGATCTTATTATCAATAGCTTCCAATTATTCTACTACATTAATAAAATATGTAAATAGAATTTTTCATAACGTACCCGATAGACTTTAATCACTAATTCCTGAGCTTATTTGGACTAAATTATTGTAATAATAGTATTTGGAGTAAAATAACTGCTTCCAACCGTCTAGAGCCAATAGGACTATGGCATCCTCAATTGGAGTATGTTGTGAGGCTGAAGGTAGTAGGGAGGGGAAGGAGATGGGAAAGAGGAAAGGTTGGAAATTACCTGGCTGTTCAGACCTGGTCACCTGACACGGCATAGCCAAATCGATTTCAAGCAACTTTTCGATTCTGAATTCTTTCACAAGAGTGATACTTAGAGCATGTTTACCACTCTAGAACGTGCTGAAAATATACTATATTATTTGAATATGAATCAAATGTGCTATGACATGTATTAATTAAATTAAATTTATTTGCCCACGGCGGGTTTGAACCCACGACCTTTAGATTTGTAGTCGTACCACTCAACCACGGAGGTCGTCAAATAGGTGAAATTTACACATGCAACAATTTCACTCTATATGCCGAACGATTTTGAAGCAATTTAATATAAGTGTAATACTATGTTCTTTAAAAACAATTTAAGAACCTGTTAACCATACCGACCTTTAAAGAAACACTGCATAACGTAAAAAATATAAAGTTCAATTAAAACACAATGTTCCTGTGAGATACCACCATTCATAATTGAAAAGTTGCTTGGAACGTCTAATTTTGAAACTGTTAATTCGTGCTGAAACTCAATTTTAATGATTTTAATAATACCATTTTTTTAAACATTACTCCACAATTCTCTCTTTGATTTATTATTTTCTTGGAACGGCTTTAGCTAAACTACTTCTCAATATTTCAATTCTCATTAATCTCCTACCCTGCTTTTTTCATATACAGAACACTTGCAAATGTTTGCTTCGGAGTATTAATTCCTACCCCGATTATAAGTTAGCTGTTGCGCCATTTATTTTTAACAAGCGCAGACCGGTGAAAAATCGTGGGTTACTTTAATTATAATTGTACTTAAATTCTAATAATAAATATTGTATTAAAGAATAATAAAATTAATAATCGCATTTTTTATTTCATTAAATTTTACGTACTCACATCACATCACAGCCGAAATTATATTGTAAATGCATTAAAATCATTTGTGACATTAAAAGATCAGAGTAGTCGTCAGGTGCTAAGGTTTCAGTAACTGCAGGCTTTTGGGACTCTTGTGTCGTAACATATAAATAAATAAAACTTTAAAATCCGTTAGTTTTCACAACGGCGCAGGAGCCAGAATACCAGCGCCCTACTTCTTCTTAAAATGAAGAGAAATGTCTGAACTATTTTTGCTCTGCAACGGAAATTAAAACCGCAATCTCTTGACTAGAATTCATATATGAAATACCTGCAAACGACATTTAATGGAATCCATTCAAATCTTGGAGTAAGAATATGCATGGAGAGATAGCTAAATATTTTTACCTAACCTGTACAAATTTGCGATAAATCACTTTCTTCGGGTTTTTACGTCGTACACCATGATAAAGAAAAATACGAGAAAAGTCTTCACATAATATTGCAGCACTTCTAGGTAAGTAAGGATGTTCTCCGTCCGCGTTAACTTCACATCATCGAGTAACTTACGTCAACGGATTTTGAGGTTATTTCCTGTATGTGTGTTGATTAAAATACTTGCAGTGGTTATACAAATAAATCAAACATGATGGTAATATGTGCTATGCGTGAATGTTCAAATAAGACCAAACAAAGATTATAAAACACCACCTTTCAGAGATATTTGAAAAGTTTTAAATATTTTGGACCGAACTTTAGAATTTTCACATTTTTAATAATATAAAAACATGAAATCAACAAAAGACTTTCATCATTATTTGAGCAAACCTTCTGTTAGTAGCGTAAGAGTAATATTTTGACTTTATAAATCAATTTAATCGTGTATCGATATTGTTTTGTTTAAGGTGTTCAAATATGTTCATTAAAAATGTTCTAACTCCATGTGGGCCGTAACAAATGGGCTATCCGACATTCTTTAACATGGTTTTGTCTCTTTCAATCGAGTCAGTATAAAGTCAACCGACCTGACTACGCTGTTTCACATTCAAATCAAAGTCTGATTCTTATTTCACAGAACGTAGCTATATTGATGTGATTTTTAAAAGATTTAACCATGTATAAAACATGTTTCAATGGTAAAGTCAGGTCAAATTACGGATCTTCATGGCGTTTTCAGCGTGTCAAACTAAACTACGACAGAAACTCGAAGCATTGAGGGTTAAGAGTGTGACATTTGGTTTGAAGGCTTCATTAACAGCCCGCCATCTAGCGGATGACTCTTCGGTATCGATTCGAAAATGGAAAGCAGGCACTCTCGGCCCAGGAAGTGACGAGGAGCGTTTGGGCGGCCTAAAGTAGAACTACGCAAACTATGGAACGTCGAAGGGATGTCTGACCTGTCAAATACTGTGATTTGATACGGTTAGAGGTGCCCAACGAAACAGCGCTAACTAAAATCATATTTCACACTCTGCGTGATTTGCTAATGGTGTATAGGGCACTGAGCGGTTTGGCACCGTCATAATGGCGGATTTCGGTTTTTTGACAGCTAATACGATGACCTCCGCGGTCGAGTGGTAAGACGGTCGATTACGAATCCAAAGGTCGCGGTCAAACCCAGCGTGCGCAAATAAATTGAATTTAAACAATATGTGTCAAAACACATTTAACTCATATAAAATGATATGTAGCAAATTTGCGGTTTTGCGTTTCAGAGTGGTCAATACTTTAAATATGGCCCTGGTGAAAGACCAGCATTCAGAAACGAAACGTTGCTTGAAATGTCTTTAGCCGTGTATGGTGACCAGACCTGAACAGCTAGGTACTTTTCAACCTTCATCTTACCCATCTCCTTCCCTCCCCACTAATTTCAGGCTCACAATATACCCCAATAAGGGATGCCATTGTCTCACTGGCAATAAAAGGTGGGAAGCAGTTAGGATTCTTGTGCGCAATCAGTTAATTGCGCACTAGAATCCGATATTTTTAAATACATTAAATAGTTATAATACTAAGTTTTGGTAATAAATTATCCACACGTTTCAGAGCAATTGGTTTCTTCTTCAAGATTCAAAGTATAGTTATAATAAAATCACATACAAGTTTTGCAACCTTAGAATATATAAAGAGTGGTATCTATCCAAGACCGTGTAGTCAGTTTTTGATGATTTTTGCCGGACTCGGCAGACCTGGGCGTGGCTAAGACTAAGGCTAGGGTATTTATACATCCATTCATATCACATATCGATATTATGTTTTTGTTTATTCATATAACCACTTTTTCACAGTATTGTTATCAACAAAAATATAGCACATAACCTAAAAAACCGTTATGTCAAGTTTAGTGGCATAATAAAAAATGTGGGTGGAGTCCAACGGTGACCCAGGAGCCCGAGATCATCGTGACAGTACATCGTGAAGCGGTGTATTATATATGCTGTCTCTTTCTCTCTCATGGTGTATGACGTGAAAATCCGGAGAAAGTGATTTATCGCAAGTTTGTATAGGTTTGTTAAAAATAATTATTTCTCTTCATACATTGTTACTCCAAGATTGCAACCCAGATATGTGAGGGTTTATTATTATTTATTAAATATATGGTGCCTCAAAATTAAAACAGCATTTATATTACCATCAACGAAAAACAAATGTTGAATAATTTAACGATTAAGAGTACCCAATTCGACCTTGTCAAGCTCCGACCTTCATTCCTTAAATAAGCAGATCGTGACGCTACAAAAGGGAAACTTATTGTTACCTTGACTCTGTCAAGACTCGTAAACATGCCTTAACCTAACACAACCCCAGTCAAACTGTGGAACGTCTCCCGGCCGTCCATTTCCACCCTTTCCACAATACCACTATCACGGAAAAGCCATTGTTTGGTTACAATAGTCTCAATTTCGACCTTTTTTATTGTGTGTCGATTTGTCTTTATTTTATTATATACGCCCTAATGGGCCATTGCCTGATTGTGAAATAGATAATATAAAATTTTGGTTTTATTTTACATCTTTTTTTTTATTTATTAAGTAGTCCAACATTAGGTATATTTCCCGCAAACTCATAAAATTTCACATTATTCCTTAATCACCTTCTCAGTTGACGTTTTGCCTCTTTTAATTTATCTTATCTGTCTCTCTCTCTCTGTTACTTTTTTATAATTAAAATATTATTCTATTGCTTTCTAACTGTTTTCTTATATAATTTTTTATTGTTTCCCTCTGTTTGTAGGTTTAACCGCACTCGTCAATTTTCACTAGAAAATAAGATTTTTACAGCGCCCTTGGACTGATTTTTTACAAAAACGCTCCTATTCAAATTACCCAAATATTATAATTACTAAGTGTAAATTTGTAAATTCACTGTAATTATCATTATAAAACTCGGGTCAGAGCTCAATTCAGAGACATTTGGTCCGATTTACATTCAAAAATACACTTATGAAAACAACTAAGCCGTGTTTTGGATATAATCTCAACACTCATCAAAAATAATATGTGCATCCAACATCGTGGTTTAAGCAAATCATCGCCACAAAAAAAACACAAATTACGACTGCGGATCAAACAGAAAACAAGATCGCACAGCAATCTTTGTAAAATTCTTTACATTCCATTGCCTTACTAGAGTCTTGCTTCATATTTCATCGACCGCTTTTGGTTTTAAGGTGTATTCTGTCACACAAGAGCTTTAAATAAAAAAATTCCAACCGATTTAAAACCTACGAATAAAGATGCCTCCATTCACTTACTGCAAATGGAATATTGACGTTTCATGACATTTCTGTAAAAGTTAAATCGACTGGAAAAGTTAACGGCTCTTCTTACCAGCGGGCAAACTCACGAAAAAATTTTTTGCGCAATATATGATTCAAGAGTGGTAGATACTCTAAGCATTTCCTTATGAAACGTTGCTTGAAAATGGATTTAACCGCGATTGGTGACCAGATTTGAATAGCAAGCTACTTTCAAATCTTCCTCTTCCCGATCTTATTTTTCTCCCCACTATTCAGCCTTGAAACACTCCTCCATTAAGGATGCCATAGTCCCACTGGCTCCAGACGGTTGGAGGCAGTTGGGACTCTTGTGCGGTATTTACTATAAACAAATATAAAAAAAACGAAGATTAGCCAAAGATCGAACAAAAATCATACCTATTTGTAAATCATCCACTTGAACTTTGATGTACTTTTTTTATAGATTTCTATGTTAATTTCCAACTAATTTTCTCTAAATACCTTACGGTGAACATCTTAGCCTTCATAATTAGGTACATGGATACTCATTATAAAGTTTTTAGCTTAACACAAATTAGAAATTAAACAAAGAAATCAATCCATTTTTTTGCTTATTGGGATGACAGGTTTGCATTTACGATTTTTTGTAGTTTATAACTTAGAGCAATAGTATACAAGAGAGAGCGTTGCTGTAGTCAGTTTTGATGGGTTTTGCCGGACTCGGCTAGACCTGGACGTGGCTAGGACTAGGAATAGGGTATTCATTCATTCATTCATAGCACGTGCCAACACAATGTTTTTGTTTATTCGTATGACCACTTTTTCACAGTATTGTTATGAACCAAAATTTTGCACATAACCTAAGAACCGTTGATTTATGCCCATTTATGTCGCATACCAAAACGTGTGGGCGGAGTCAACGGAGACGCGGGACACAAAGAACACCCTTACAATACTTTAAGCCGGTGTGATAATTTGGGAAATTTTGCTGTCACTTTCTTTCTCATGGTGTACGACGTAAAATTCTGGAGAAAGAGATTTATCCCAAATTTGTATAGGTTGTATAAAAAGAATTAGCTCTTTCTCCATATATTGTTACTCCAAGCCCAATACTTTTACGTACACTTGCCCGCTAGTGAAGAGGGCCGTTAAAAGAATCTCATAAATAATTAACTACTTGAGTTTACTTATCATGACGTGCCTTCGATACACAATAATTTACGGAGTCGTTAGTTGTTTCTTGGCAATAATTCAATGAAATTGGAAACACGCATTAGGTACTTTTTTGCACGAATGAAAAATATTACCGCAATTCGTTTTTAAAGTAACAAACATATTAAAGAACTTTATCGATATATACTAAATGATAAACCGCTCAACTGTCTACAAATTTGCACGTGCGTGCTACTGTTGAGTTTGCTTTGCCCTTGGTTTTAAACTCACGGAACAAACACGTGTAGTGCGATTCATTTAATTGCCGGCAACCCGGGGTTGTGTTGGCGTTAAATACGTTGTTACAAATATAAACTTTACCCGTATCGCTAGCAATGACTGTTCTGAGACAGATGAATCAGAGACAAGACAATGACGGCCTCCATGGTCGAGTGGTAAGACGCTCGACTACGAATCCAAAGGTCGGGGGTTCAAACCCGGCGTGCGCCAATAACTTTTATTTAATTAATATGTGTCATAACACATTTAAAATTCATGTAAAAATAATTTAAAAAAATAATATTTGCGGCACGTTCCAGAGTGGTAAGTAGATACACTAAGTATCGTCCTGGTGAAAGACCACCATTCAGAATCGAAACGTTGCTTGAAATTGCTTTAGCCGTGTTTGGTGACCAGATATGAATAGCCAGGTACTTCCCAACCTTCCTCTTCCCAATCTCCTTCCTCTCCCCACTACCTTCAACCTCACAACACACCCTACCCTATTTGGGGATGCCATAGTCTCACTGGCTCTAGACGGTTGGGAGCAGTTGAGACTCTTGTGCGGTATTCACGTAAAAAAAAATAAAAAATGATCTACATTTTTCTAAAACTAACTAACTAGCAAACCATCACGCTGTTTCTCCGCAGGGGTAGGCAGACAGGACGGACCGCCATACAACTCTGTCTTGGCACACACTCCTTGCTTCACTCACATTCGTACATCGTCTCATACATACTCTTCTATTATTCTGACTCTTGACATGGCCCGACTCAAGTATTTCATTTACTTGATCGTGCCATGTCTTCCTCGGGCGTCCCAGGTCTTCTTCTTCGATTCACTTTCACGTCATATATTATTTTCACACTCCTTTCTTCGTTCATTCGCTTTACATGCCCGAACTATCTAAGCGTCCCTTTCTTGATTCTATTCATCAGGCTTACATCAGCTTTGTATTTTTTCCAGATATCCATATTTTTAACACGGTCATACATGGTTTTATCACACACACGCCTCAAGGGATCTTATTTTTCAGCATTTAGCATACTTTTATCCTTTCTCTGCCAGTTTCATTCCTCACTGCCCATACATCAGGGCTGGTATAAGCACTCCATTGTCCAAATTGATTCCAAAGGTCGCGGGTTCAAACCCGGCGTGCGCCAATAACTTTTATCTAATTAATATGTGTCATAACACATTTAATTCATATACAAATAATAAAAAGTATATGTTAGGCACGTTCCGGAGTGGTAGATACTCTGAGTATCGCCCTGGTGGAAGACCACCAATCAGAATCGAAACGTTGCTTGAAATGGCTTTAGCCGTGTTTTGTGTACTTCCTTACCTTCCTCTTTCCAATCTCCTTCCCCTCCCCACTACCTTCAGCCTCACAACATCCCCTTTTTGGGGATGCCATAGCCTCACTGGCTCTAGACGGTTGGAAGCAGTTAAGACTCTTGTGCGGTATGAATATAAAAAAAAATAATAATATGTGTCGCATACTTATACTGCGTAAATTAAAGTGACAGATTTTATCATTTTTATAGCTTACTATTTGAACAAAATTATCACACGAAGTTACAAGAGAGTAAAATATGTGTTTTTCAACAATACTTCATCCCTACTTATACCCTACGCCCAGTATATTCTCATATTTTAAAGACCCCTAAAGTTTCCTTCAGGGGTAAATTTATATTTGGAAAATATCATTATTTTAGCAGGACATTTTTTTTCCGAACACACGATTTTATAAAAATCCCCTGCAAAATATTTTTACCACGACCCCATTTTTCTTGGGAATTTCATCTCGAAATGATAAACCTACCCGTTGACATGCAAAGTCCCGAGAATTCGAAAAATAAGTTCGGTGTTTGAAAACTGTAACATCTCAAAACTTTCGTATTGTGTTGGTAAATTTTGGATACTCCGAAGGATTCAGAAAACAGTTTTCAGAATATGCAACGAGTTTATAAACTTTAAACGTATTCATAACTATAAGTTATCTCTGAAACTAGAAACTGAATCCAACGTGTATCTCAAACAACCGAGAAGATATTCAAATTAAAGTTTTAGTTTTATTGCTTTTCTCTTCGTTTACTAGAAACAAGTTTTTTTTTCAGTCTTAACCGCAGTGATGTCATGAATCTGAGAGAAGTTTACTTCATTTAAGCAATCAGAGATAAAAGCTCCTTAATTTATTCAGTTCTGAAGCACGAAAGCGGCAAAGCACCGCTCAAAGTATTAAAGATTTTCCAAAGCACTTAAGGTTTGTGTTGTTTGTGTGTCAGTAGATAACTTCTGTTAATACGCGAGCTTTTTGTTTTCAAAACGATATATAAATTTCATTTAGTGTCAAGCAATTATGAATCAAATGGCATGTTTTTAATTTAATCATGCATAACTAAATGCACTACTGAAGATTGACCAATAGTGTTTATTTTAGGGGTTGGTTAAATTAAAATGTGGTTGAAAGTATTTTGTAGTTAATACCGCATAAGATCCCTAACTGGAGACGGAAAGGGAAATGGGGAAGTGGAAGGTTGGGACGTACCTGTCTATTCAGATCTGGTCACCAAACATGGCTAAAGCTATTTTAAAGCAACGTTTCAATTCTGAATTGTGGTCTTTCACTGGGCGATCTCTCACTCTGGAGCGTGCCGCAAATGTAATATGTAATTTCTTATATAAATTAAATGTTTTATGACACATATTAATTAACAAAAAAATTAGGCACGCCGGGTTTAAACCCCGCGACCGGTGGATTCGTGCTCGAGCGTCTTACCACTTAACCACGCTGGCAGTCAGATTCATTATTGTCAATAAAATATAATTATTGAACACTGCTGTTTCCCGTAACGTTATTTTTTTTAATGAAATAGCATCTAATGGCTAAATTGCTGGATTTTTTTTAAATGCATAACTTTTTAGATTTGAAATCTAGATGTCAGGAAAAATTATATTTAAAATATCATTCTCAAATTTTTACCACCTTTCGATAGCAGTTATTTTTTTAGGTTGTTATAGATATTATTTATTTATCCAATTTTATTCATATTGTTTTAAACCTATTTTAATATATTATTTTGGGAGTAGGTATTTGTTTTAGAAATGCGTTTTTGGTGTTAATATATAAAATTGTTTATTTTTTAAGCTAACCCCACGCATTAAGCCCTGAGGGGGTAATTTCCCTCGGGGCCTTTGTCATCTTTGGGGATGTGGAAAAGTGAACCTCCATCGCTTTTATTAGAAATAATGGGAAATAATCGACTCGTGAGTTGTTTGTAAGATTGAAATATAACAAAATATTATAGAATAAACGAAACACAGAAATCATACAAATATAAAACACATTTCAGACAAGCATTTTGTTAAAATGTTTTCAGGTTTGTGAACGTTTCAAATTTACACCAAACTAACACATGGTTAGTTTTATTTAGTCATCATTAGCTGTCAAATTATACCTAGATCTTCACAAACTAAACAATGAAATATATTTATACAAAAGCTTGATTTCAATGGAAGTGTTTTTTTTTCAAAAACATCTCTTTAGCCTAGCTCCTGTTACAGTCTAAAAAAAATACACCGACGCAATGTTTGGAAAATTAAATAACGACAAAGAGCCGGTAGTATCTTTTGAGCAGAATGTTTTTAGTAAAAACCACCCAAACCGAAACACAAGTTGGTATTCAAGAACACATATTGCTAAGTGGATACTAATCTTAAACTGCAAGGAAATGCATTGCTTATCATTGAATCCCTTCTCCAAGACTGCGGCCGACATTAAATGCATTTCGCAAGTACCGCAGCCACTAGACATATTGGAGGGGTGCCAGGACCAGATGCATCTTCCATCTGGCTTTATTCACCGAGGACACAGCCAAACGGTGAGTTTCCATCTTTTCGTCATTATATATAAATAAAATATCAACTCTGTGTCTAAAAGTCTATTTGCTGGATAAATGAAAAGGAGATGCACATTTGCTTTAATGGTGATCCAACGTTATTCTAGTCTAACTAAAAAAACATCAAGCCGTTTCCCCGTAGGAGAGGCAGAACCGCAATACAACTTCCTTTTAAGGATGAAAATACCTAATTACGAAATCAGTTTTCTTTTCCTGGTAGCGTAAAAACATCCTCACTTACTGCAATTAAGGGTTTTTTTTTCTCCTTTATTTCTATTTATAACTTTGTATCTTATATTAATACTAAGTACCTATTTGTTTACACTGTATTTCTTATTATGTTATATTGTTTGATTTATGTTAGTTTGATATCTGCACTCTGTTGTAACTTATGTATTTCTTTAATTTCCCTTGTCCCAGAGTGAGTTTTTATAACTCATCGAGATTGATTTATATGTTAGCAAGATATTAATAGTAAAAAAAAACAAAAACAAAAAAACTCTGTATTGGCATTCACTCCTTGCTTCATTACATACTCTTCATACATACTCTTCCGTTGTTCTGATTCTTAACATGGCCCGACTCAAGTATTTGATTCACTCGATCGTGCCATGTCTTCTTCGAGTGTCCCCGACTTCCATTCACTTTCGCATCATATATACTTTTCTTACTCCTTTCTTTATTCACCCGCTCTACTTTCCCAAACCACATAAGCGTCCCTTTTTTGATCCTATTAATTACGCTTACATCAGCCTTGTATTTTTTCCGGATATTAACATTTTTGGACACGGTAATACATAATTTTACCGCACATACGCTTCACGGATCTCATGTCTACTTTCATCCTTCCTCTGCTAGTTCCATGCCTCACTGCCATACATCAGGGTTGGTTCTAGTCGGTGTCACCAATAAAGTAAAATGGCGTAATGTGAAATATAAACCTAAAAGAATCCTTTTAAAAAATGTATTCACTTAATCACTACACTAATTGCAATTTATATAATTACACTAATATAAAATGTTAGATATCGGGTAGGAAATAACGTGAACGGAACACCGTCAGTAGAAGAATGCCGCGAGCTGACCGCTTGCGGCTGTGAGGTCGTGTTTGCGAGTGTTGACAGCATTGAGAAGAAAAATAATTACGTTGACTTCACACAGGAAGCCCTAAGGGAAATTATTTCGCTTTCTATGTCATCTTTGGGGATGCTGTGTGGAGGGTCTTTTTGAGGAAAAAAAGGAGTGAACCTGGGTCTTGAAGAGGCCCATGTTGTATGAGGGAGGAAACAGAGATATTGGCAAATAATTCCACACGTGAGCTGTTGAGCACGAGAGCGAGTCGTAGAAGCGGCCCGTTATCATGTGTCGAATGTCAACCATGTACAAATGTTGGGCGTGCGATTGCCGAGTTTTTCGGATATGCCCTGATGTCGAAGGGATCAATAACGCAAGTTCTAAGTAGCATCTTTCATTGAAATGCCAGTAGAACAAGGACAGCATCTCCACTTAACACATGCCCTCTTAAGTTTGCAATCTGTTTGTTAAGAGGAGAATCTATCAAACGGACCGCCCGTTTCTGCACACAGTCTAAGATTTTGTAACGTTGCTAGAGGATGAAATAATTTCTTTTAATCGGCAATCGCTACAATCTAAAAATTCTAAAGTCAGAATGTTTGATTTTAGACGGAAAAGATATTTATTAATGTTTTATGTGGTCCATTTAAAAAAAACTTCGATTTGTGATTATTTTCAATCAGAATATTTTTAACAGGGAGATATTTTTCTCCTCTCGATTATCACAAATCACGGATAACCCAGATCATTTCACTCCCGATTCAGTCAGAAAAATTGAAGTTCTCCAGAAAATAATATTTTTTTACCTCTCAGGCTTGAACCACGTTTTGACTTTCAATTTCCAATTTCAAAAAATGAACCTCGACTCCACCGTAGACTTATATACTAATGTAAAAACGATTATATTCCGTCGGCTCAATATATCAAGGTTACAACGAGCCCCAGAGGGGATAAAGTATTTTTAAACGTTTTGTAATAACACTAAAAAAGTTTTCAATGTTACACGAATTTAAAGTTTTATGAGGAGGGAAAGGTTTTAAAGACTTCCTACAAAGTGTAAAATTTGTTTAGTGAGTACTTACGTTTATTTAAAGGTTTTCTTTTATAAGGTGTAATATTGAGGTTTAATATGAGGCTGAAGGGAGATCAAGAGAACTCGTAGGTGCAGAAAAGAAAGGTTAACAAGAACCTTGGTATTCAGATCCGGTCACTAAAAACGGCTAAAGCCATTTCAAATATCGTGTTGATTCTGAATGGTGGTCTTTCTCCAGGAAGGTAATGAGAGTATCTACCATTCTAGGTATTTAAATTTAGATTAATAATACGTTCGATGTAAAATACTATTTATCACGCACATTTCGCAGTAGTTTTCTCTTCACCTTGTGTTATTTATCACTGCAACATTAACTAACTAACCATAACGCCGTTTCTCCGCAAGGGTAGACAAAGAGGACGGACTGCCATACAACTCTGTCTTGCCACACACTCTTTGCTTCATTCTCATTCATACACCATCTCAGACATACTCTTCTGTTATTCTGTTTCTTCCAACATTGATTATTCATATTTAAAATATCTTTCCGTACCTCTGTATTGTTAGCTAAACTTTTGTACTGATGAATGATTCTTCCGAGACAGAAATTTAAGATACCTACTAGTAAGAATAATGTAGTATAATAACTATTTTCCGATATTCCGCGTACCTAAGTGCTCTTTGGAAAGTTTGTAACGTTAATTAACGCTTTAAACTCAACTTAACGAAACGAATCCTCGATTGTTCTATCAAAATCAGTCTTCAACAGATCTGAAAACGAAGGATAATTAGAACAAACGTGATATTATGAAACACAAATGCACCAACTTTAATATTACAATCGCTGCAAACATTTAACGTGGTAAAACATTTTAAATTTTAACCCAGAATGCTGTTCGAACGTGGATATTAAACAGGTGTTGAAAATAATGCCAGACGGATTGGTTGAGTTGATTCAAGTTAGCCAAAAACTAAGTTAAAGGAACATTTATTTACAGTTGATGTCAGCAACATGAGAATGACTTATTCCTGCAAATCTTTATTTTATAAAACGGCACGTACGTGATAGAAGCTGTTCGCAAATGGATTCTCACCCTATTTTTTCCTGGTCTACTCAAATTGGGAATTTACCAATCACATCCTATTGCCTTCTGCTTCAAAATATCTCCCAACCAGGGTGTAATATAGACCTTACACTAGTGAAAGGTAAGCTCTTGTGAAAAGTCGATTTAAATCATTTAAAAAAATAGAACAGGCAGTATAAACCGAAAAAATGGAAAAAAAAAACAGATATTGTGTAATACTTGTGGCCTGAATTTCAAAAAGCTTGGAGATGCGGGGGATCGAACCCCGGGCCTTTCACATGCAAAGCGAACGCTCTACCACTGAGCTACATCCCCGCATACAAATCGAGTCAACGATTATTATCAATTGATTTATACGTACTATTGATACATAGTTTAAAAAAAACTACCAATCCAAAATGTGTAACATCTGGCCTTTGTTTGACTTTCGACAGGTGGTGTTTTTCTCTAAATAATACCTGACTGTACTGAACGACAACGCTTGTAGTGGCATAATAGTTTTTATAAAGGGAGGTAATTAGCTAATAATCAAATTTGTTTTTTTTTTGTTGGTGTTTTGTTTTCAATCCAAAATAATAATATCGCCTATGTAATCGTTCTACATTACCCACATAAATGACGTCAATTTTCTTCACTGGAGTTTTGATCACTTAGTCCTAGTGCTATACTTAGTTTGCCTATTCCTTTTTTTTCTACCCTAGGTTTTTACAACACGGGCAATAACCATTACATATAGTCTTATACGCAGTCAATATCAATAAATCTTAGTTTTCAATCTAAATTCTAAGTCACTAGTCATAAGTTTTAGTTGTAGGTACATAGTTATGGGTTATAATTTATACGCCACTATTTACTACTTAGTGATTAAGTTTTTGGTTATTTTACATTTTGTAAAGCGCTTTTGAAGTGGTATTTCTTTCACTGTCAATTATTATTATTATTATAGCAACCGTTTAGTTATTTACTTCACTGTTTCCAACGAGGTATAACATAACTTACGCTGATCGACAAGCAAGTAAGAATCAACATTGGCCAAGTTTGGTGAACTGTCAGCATGGTTCTAGATGTCAGCAAAGAGGTGTTGGTTTTTCAAAACGTATTTCAGAATGTAAAGTAAATAATTCCTCACAAATTAAATTCAAAAGTTTTTTTGTTTTATTTTATTTTTTATATGAATACCACACAAGAGTCTCAACTGCTCCCAACCGTCTAGAGCCAGTGAGACTATAGCATCTCCAAATATGGTATGTTGTGAGGCTGAATGTAGTGAGAAGGGGAAGAAGTTTGGGATAAGAGGAAGTACCTGGCTATTCAGATCTGGTCACCAAACACGGCTAAAGCCATTTCAAGCAACATTTCAATTCTGAATGGTGGTTTTTCACCAGGGCGATACTTAGAGTATCTATCACTCTGAAACGTGCCGCAAATATATTTTTTATGATTTTCATATGAATTAAATGTGTTATGACACATATTGATTGAATAAAAGTTATTGTCGCACGCCGGGTTTGAACCCGCAACTTTTGGATTTTGAGCGTCTCACCAATCGACCATGGAGGACGTCGGAGTGTAGAGTTTATGATAAATAAACATTCGAAAATAACATATGGATGGAATACTATTATCTATTGCAGAAGAGCATTTTGCATCAACATGAAAGTAAACCGCGGTACGAAACGTGAAAAAAGCCTGATAATTCATTTATGATCCTTCACTTAGGTGGTACTTTTTTGCTTAACTTAGCCACCGCTAGGGGAATGTTGAAAACGAAGGCCGGAAGTTTTCAATAAAATTGATTGCATTCCAAATATAAATTTATCTTTTCGCATTACATCGCTTTCCGCAAAGCGTAATCGATAAGTGAATTCTGCATTCATCTCCGTACCCGTTTTTTTTATTCATCCATCGTTTTATCTCTCAAGCTATAAAACTACTTTCAGACGATATTTAACTCGCGTTCCTACGAGCTAAAATCAGTTTTCCGCGGGTTTTCAAAGCATTTTTATTACATAATTGCTTTTAAAATTTTTAATGCGTGTGTGCTCGTATAACAGATATAAAATGGTGATTGTTTCGGTAAAATATTTTATTTTATGATTTACTGTTAAAAAGAAAAATATTGTTTAGCTCAAAATGAGATCATTTTATCCGCAAGAATTGACCTTGTAAACTGTGAAAGCAGAGATTTTTCTCGAGTATGGGAAAAGTAATTAAAGAGGCTATATCCACTTGATGATTTCTAACTAAATTATTAGTACACTTAAATTTCTGGCTATCACTCAAAATCAATCGAAATTTAATAAATATCAAAATAATTATTTCAAATAATAACCCTTCAAATATACAATATCATCAGATGCAATCCTCAATTGAAAAAAACCCTAAGATGTGGTGGGTTGACGTCCTGCAACGTGCTATACGAGTATATCTGTGTGCAAGGAAGAACGGAATGAGCAAAAAAATGGAGTTTTGAGTTAAGTATGCAGAATAAAATTGTTCCTTAGATACATATCTATCAATAAAAAATGTGATATGTCAAAAAATAGAATAATGTGCCATTCTTTTTTTTCAAAAAGGACATATGACATGATTACAAAGAAAAAACGAAATTCCTAAGTTTTGTTTTGGCTTTTCTGAACATCTGCATTTATTGGCTCGTGGCATTATTCCTAGCGTACGAAATACAATCAGTTGTTTTCTGTTAAAAATCACAGGATTCACCTTGTCTATAATTGACTTGCATTATTATTTTTTTTCTTTTTTTTTCTTTAGGTATAAAATGTAATGTGTTCACTATAAACAATTGTAGGATTGTTACGATGTAAAATGTATGTTCGAGTATATTTGTATCGTATCCATTGTATTTAATTATAGGATTTAGTGCCTTGCAACTTTATCTACAGTCAATGTATCTTATATGGTATCAGGAGAGTTTTACGGTCAGTATCTGTTGCATCATAACATTGTGTAACAAATATCATCATTTTTTTAAATATTATTCTACTTGTACTCACTGTCACCTACTTCAGAACAGATTCTAATGACATAGTGAGGTAGGTAATGTAAAAAAAGTAATGTAAGAAACAAAAAGTTCATAATAATAGTAAAAATAAAGTCATTCCGGGAAGGACAACGTTATAAAACAAACAAAAAAAATTGATTTGACATATATACTTGTATTTTGAAACAGAGTACAAAATAAAATGGAGTAAACAAGTTAGTACAAAAGAGGCCCATAAGAGTAGAGATTAATTATACATCAAGAAAAATATTCACACTCATTGAGGTTTTACAGAAATGATATATTACTGATTTATAAAGTTGTTGAGGAAATATCCTTTAAGTGCCATTGCCCAATTTTTTTGTTTCCAATTTTTTTCATTAAATGTCACATTGATGCTCACTGTCACTTACCTCAGAACAGGTTCTTATGACCTAGTGAGGTAGGTAATGTAAAAAAATAATGTAAGAAACAAAAAATAAATAAAAAATAAAATTAAAAAATACATTAGTTCCACTTTTTAAAAGTTCACAGCCGTACGTACATACAAAGAAATCAAATGGTATATATTTATTTTCTTACCACGACGAAAGTTATTTCAAATAATACGCACAGTACATTATATAGACACTTTCTTGTACTCGTCTAATGATATCTCTGTTTGAGGAAGGCTTCAATACCGACACAGTATTGATAATAATTGAAAGCGATCATGTTCCAAGGCCGTAGGGGAGGTTCTCCTTCGAAGCCTTACTCGCGAAAGATAAAACTTGAACACGCTATTATTATTTGTCCACGGGATTTGAATTTCCGAAAGCAATCAAGATCGGCGATTGGAAAACACGCGCAGAAACACCGCGGTGTAACTTTGTTTCAATAATCAAGCTGATCCATTACACAAAACAAATAACAATTACTGATTGAAATTCGGTCTCTTGGCACAATAAAAGTGATTTATTTCTGGGCTAACCTTTTTTGATGTTGTTCTCGAATATCTAAAGTCAAATGCGGTATGTTTGTATAGCTATGTTGGTATCTTCATCACTTTTTACAACATTGGTCTCTTAACGACCCAGGTTCGTACAAAATCTTAAATCCCTTTTCTCAAACCGTTCCAAACGGCATCCCCAAAAATGACGTGGCGAAGTTAATTTTTAGGTTTTTTTTGTTTTTTTAAACAACAATTATTATTATTTCAAATTTAAGAAACGATTTTTAGTCAAAAGTTCTACTAGGTAATAATTTTTACGCGTGACAGCTGTTTCGCCTTCTGAAGGCATTATCAAACTGTGGAGAAGCCACATACAGACAGACTATTTATATCATATAACGAACAAATATTTAATATTATTATTTTTAACTACCAATGTCCCCATTAAGTTTTTTTTTTGATAAATTGTTGATGCCTTATCATGGGAAGTTTCCCAACCTTGGGGTCAGAAGGCGAAAAAGATGTCACGCGTATTAAAATAATAAAAATTAAAATGTTGTTCTAAAAAATAAACTTTAAAATAATAAATAGTGAAGTTAATATTTATAAAAAACCTTTATAAAATGCGGTGCAAATGTTTGCTGCACTTTATTTTATTTTAATAATTTTATTTGAGTTTTTTCCTCTATGTATTGTCTATGTAATATTTAACGTCCTTTAAACTTGTGTTTGTACATCTACCACCGGATCAACCAGTCTAATAAATAACACTGACATAATAAAATTCGTTTTCATTTATATACAAATATAACAGTTTTAAAAGAACTTTTCTTTTGATGATTTTAATAATACCCGATTTATAGCTTTATTCCACTTTTTTTATTTAAGACCTGACCGGTTTCACCTTATGACGAGCATCTTCAAACTGGTACAATTTTCAGTAAATCTATGGCATATATACTATTAGTTTCCGGAATAGACGCTTATTGAGTCTCATGGTGAAAATCTGTGACTTTGGGTTTTGTTTTATTGCCGACAGAGGCGGCTTAACAATAACATTCGAAAATACATTCGGGTAGTTTTATTACGGGTTCCATGGTAATGTGCTAGATGCGTCAGTGGTTCTTTTAAAAAATATATATAATATCTATAGTTTCCTTTTATTTAACCCGTTGAAAATCACGGAATATATTTTGACTTGTCAAGAAAAAAGACTAGTTGCTTTAATCCACCCATTTCAAATATAAAATAAATTATAGGTAGGTACTGCATTAGGTTGGTAGGGATTCGAAAAGACTGTTTTTTTTTAAATTTGATCATTTAAAAAATGTTGCTGAATGCGGGATAGAAAATTGAGGAATCTCCCGACCACGGATTGGATCCCGGACATCTAAATATGTTTTTGTTTTCCATTTGTCATGTTGCCTTTTCATAGTTCTATATAAAAGCATGAATTGATATAATTATAAGCATTGGAATACAAAACTAAATATTCAAAGTTAATAATTCCGTTTGTTAAATATTTATCTGATGTTGAACTGAAACTTTAAATTAATCAATAACTTCAATAGAAAGCTAATCAAACTTCATAATTAATTTTGAAACAGCAAAAAAATAGTTTCTGAAGTCTATTCGAGTACTTCCTTCAATTAAAAGTGCTTGGAAAATGAAGTAGGTACTTCATATTTTAAGTAGAAAGGAACTGTGTGGTGAACTTTTGGTTGTTTAAAAAAACTATTTCCCAAATATTTTATTAATTAAATGAGGGGCCGAAATTATTGTTCAGATGTAAAAGAAAAATAATAAAAGGTCTATCAGAAACTACGACGGTTTTATTTGTGTAAGGAAAAAAATCACATCTTTAAGACAAAAAGACAAAAACCACTTAAAAAAAAAAATGGGTAGGTACTAACGAAACTACGAAATATTTCAATAACTAATCCGTTCAAGCGATTTTTAATCGTTTATCTAAAATATCGAAACAATAAATTACTCTCGTCACGTTGAAGTCCGTAATACGATGTGTAGATACGAAAATAATGCAAGGCTGAGATTAAGAAAGGGACCCTTAAATGGTTTGGACATGTATAACGAATGAACGTAGAAAAGAGGGTTAGGAGAATATTCAACTTGACGGCCTCCCCGATCAAGAAGTGGTTAAGACGCTCGACTACGAACACAGAGGGAGCGGGTTCAAATACCGGTACGTGCAAATACGTTTGATTTAATAAATATGTATTATTTCACATTTAATTCGCCAAAAATAACGTGAAATTTCATATTTGTAAAAAGCATTTACTTGACCTGTGGCTTGACATATTTATAATGAAAACGGATGAAATTTGTTTAAAACCACTTTATTATTTAATATTTTGTCGACCAGTTTCGGAAGCACCCTTCCATCTTTAGGACAATATTAAACTTTAACTAAAATACAGAATACTAAGAAATGTATATATATTTAAGTATTGGAGTGGTAAGGAGAAGAAGTAATTGAGGGGATTATGGGAATAACAGAGCGGCTTACTATAAATATGTATAGGATGGAACTATAAGATAAATTTATTTGGTTATTTAAAATACTTCATTTATTATTTAAAGTAGTCCTTCCATTCCAACACTCAAATATGTATATATATCTTAGTATTCTGCATCTTGGTTTAATTTTAATATTGTTCTGAAGACGAAAAAGTGCTTCCAAAACCGATCGCCAAAATATAAAATAATAAAGTGGTTTAACAGATTTTATCTGTTTTCATCATAAATGCATAATTATTTGCGGCAAGTTCCAGAGTGGTATATACTCTCAGTATCACCCTGGTGAAAGACCACCATTCAGAATCGAAACGTTACTTAAATTCGCTTTAGCTGTGCTTGGTGACAAGATATAAATAGCCAGGTACTCTATCATTACCCTCCTCTTCCCCATATCCTTCCCCTCCCAACTACTTTCAGCCTCATAAAATACTCCGATCGGGGATGCCATATTCAAATTGGAATGTAACTCTTTATTCACGTCATATCAAAAGTCAGACTAACCGAACAGTAAAATGTGTGAATGTGAATGAAGCGAGGTGTGTGTGCCAATACAAAGAGGTGTGGCGGTCAATCTTTTCTGTTTGCCTCTACGAGGAAACGGCATAATGGTAAGTTATGTCCAAATGTATATCTGGAATGTGTCCATTTCAAATAAATATACCCCAAAGGATAGAGTTGTAAACATACCAACTACAGGGTTGGTTAGCGCATATTTCTCGCGCGAAAATTCAACAACCCTCTGGCCGATTTCAAAATTGGACATCGAACTTATGCTGATGGGACTTGAGCCAATCAGGCCAGATGGTAAAAAATAATTCGTGGAAGTATTAATTCGAAAACACCTCATCTGAATTGCAAATTTGAATTTCGCCATTTTCAGCACAGGGCGTATTCGAATTGAATCTTCGTTGAAACTCGTTTTTGCCGAAAAATATAAATCAAATATATTTATTTGCCGGGAAAATATTATTCCATGTTCTTTCAAAAATTTAAATTCGTGTTCCTGACAGAAAACATTAAAAAACAGGAAAAAAATCTTTAATCTAATTTATATCTCTTATGAATAACAAAGGTCAGACTGATTAAAAAAACAACGAGTAGTGTTTGTGAATGGTTTCAGGTAAAAGAAAAACAAACATTAAAAAAAAGTATTATTTTATTTTCTTGTAAAGCAAAAATCCTTGATTTAAAAAAAATATGGGCACTGACCTGTTTAGACATTTCGTGTGTGTGTTTTTAGCCGGAGATCTCTAGATCTTCTATTCGTATTATTTACATACATAAAACATGGCCCAACAATAAATTAAACTACATTTTGAACCTTACCACGACAAGCTTATTATCTTTATTTAAGGCTGCTGTCTTAAGTTAGGACCTTCATTTCTAATATAAAAAATACAATTTCCAATATGTTTTAAGCCCCTATACTGTTCATTTAACTTTTTTTTTATTTGGACAATAATGCGAAAATATTTGAAAAAAAAGTTGAAACCGGATAATTTAGTAGAATAAGTAGCACTATTTTTATGGAAACACATTTGCACGCATTTATATTTAAGGAAGTAAATCGACTATTCTAGAGCTCTATTGGCAATGAATTTCAATTTACCTTTTGCTTATATCCCGTGTTGGATTTAAAAGTGAAAATTTTTTAGGTTCTTACCTTGATTTTTTTTAACCCAAGTCTCTACCTATCCCGCCATTTCGCTATTCAACAACACTGTGTTTGAAACAAGTGTCGATCAAACATAAGAGTTTTTTTGATGTGAAAAAACGTATCCGTTTCGTTGAAAATACAATTTTGTAGTGATTGAGTCGGTGAGTGAATGGTTTCCCATGTTTACTTCATTCCATAATTTTTCCTCAAGCTACAATTAGACACTTCCATCAAGTAGTATAGTTTATCGTTAACAGTCCACTATTTTACAAATTCATCTGAAGCTGAAAACACATTCGGTGTTATCGCAGCTTCGGATCCAACATCCCGGATGAGATTTTGTGAATATGTTTTTTTAATACATATCATGGGAACATTACATTTTCAATTAGGTACCACAAAAAGTTGCAGTCTCTGAACCCAAGCCCAAAAGCTGAGAAAATAAGCTACCTGTCACGTGCAGGCGCAACTTGGAAACTTTAAGATGACGAATTTAATTGAAAAGTTAAGTAATGTAGGCCGCAAACCGAGGTAGTGGAAAATTGAAACCGTTTTGGACACAACTAGAGAATAACATTTATTAACATATATGTATTCATATACATGTGTGTATTTATGTATATAGATAACTAACCATTACACTATTTCCCGAGGAGTAGACAGATAAGATAGAACGCCACACAACTCTGTCTTGGAACACACTCCTTGCTGAATTCACATTCATGCATCGTCTCAATTTTTTCTTTAAAGAGAATTCCGCACTAGAGTCCCAACTGCTCTCAATCGTCTGAAACCAGTGGGATTCGTGCGTTCCCAATGGGGGTATGTTATGATACTGAAGAGAGTGCGGAGGGAAAGGAGATGGGGAAGAGAAAGGTGCTTCTCTTACTCATTCTATTATTCTCCTTCTGTTGTTCTGACTCTCGACATGAACCGATTCAAGTATTTGATCAACTAGCTCGCGTCAGATTTTCCTAGGGAGTTTCCGACGTCTTCTACTTAAAATTTCCTGAAACTTTTGAAAGGGTATTTTTTTTCACGGTGAAATAGAGTAAAAGTTTTGAAAAACGTTTCCCGAAATTGTACCCACCGTTTTAATATTAGGTAATAAAATAAATAAGTATAATTAATAATTTGCTAATAAAGGAAAGTAACTCAGTATTGATATTTAAAATATCATATTTATCAAGGATATCATTCAAGGATCGAATAAAATCAAGTAAGGGACGCTTAGATGGTTTGGGCATGTAGAGCGAATGAATGAAGAAAGGAGTGTGAAAACAATATATGATGCGAAAGTGAATGGAATAAGAAGTCGAGGACCCGATAATGGGTAGATACAAGTAGTAGAAACAAGCATTATTAAAGTTAGAATATTATAAAGTTAAAAATAAAATGAAATAATTAGCTATTTGTAAACTTGAATGTACAAGTAACTAACATAAAAAAAATCGTAAAAAAAAAAAAAAAGATTTTTTTAAAAAAAATATTTACATATTTTTTTAAAAAGTGGTAAGAACCACCTTACCATCGTATTCGTTTGTTATTTGTTGGCACACCAGCCACACTGCTTTTTTTTAATTCGAGGTTACCAGTCAATTAGTCCTCACACTTATGGTTTTCAAACCCTATTTGAACAATGGTAGTGAGAAAATTTAAATTTTGTGGTATTGCCATCTGATCTTTGCTCCGGCAACAAGAGAACACTTCATCGACCAGCCTTTATATATTTCCACTTTTCTCAGTTCAGTGTAAACTTTACCCCTATTAACAAGATCTATTCTCTAAAGCGCGTAACATACGGTGCCTACCCCATCTTTAAAGTGAAATTAAAGAGACACTCTATTCTCTAAACTAAATACTCCGCCTTCATCCATCTCGTCACAGTGGTAGATACTCTAAGTATCGCCCTGGTGAAAGACCACCATTCAGAATCAAAACGTTGCTTAAGAATGACTTTAGCCGTGTTTGATGACCAGATCTGAATATCCAGGTACTTCCCATCCTTCCTCTTCCTCATCTCCTTCCCCTCCCTGCTGCGTTAAACCTCACTACATACCCCGATTCGGGATACTATAGTCTCACTGGCTCTAGACGGTTGCGAGCAGTTGGGACTCTGGTTTAAAACAGTTAATTTTCACTCTCAAATATTCACGCGTATTCATTTGTTAAGGGGTAAAAAAAAAAAGATTTTATTTCCACCGTGAAAAGCCTTCCTTTAAACTCCCATTGAAAAATGTTGAATACAAAGCGTTAGTAAACAAATACGCCTTGGACACAGAAATCAAAATTTTCCCCTCATCTTTGACGACGTTTCTACCAAAGTCAATCATTCTTGTTTATTTGGGTCCCCATTATTATTTGCTTTAATCCCTCAGTCCAGATTCCAGAACTTTTGGCAATTTATTTCAAAATGTGTATCTTCCAACCTTCTTGGAAATTCTTGTTTTCAGTGCCTGGATGCTGTGTGCAAAACGAAACGAAACATTTTACGTTTACACGACACATCATTATCGTCGTCTCATCGTCATTTTTAAAGTCATTTCATGAGTTCTGATACCTCTTTGAATGTCACACATATTATAATGACTTAATGTATAATACAAATATGAACTTAATTAAAAAAAAATGATATTGAAAGAAGGGTGAATAAAGGAAACTACAAACACGTCTATGTGACCGGTATGCACACAACGCGCCACGCGCGTCGTGCCGCTTCGCTTTAAACCGATTTAAAACAGACGCAGCCATGTAGTTTTGAGTCGTTCCATAGGGCATAGGGAAACCCGTCACTGTTTATCAGTTTGAATTGATCCGTCATTCATATGGCATTAATAAAAAATAAAATAAACACTTTCGCCTCATAAATTATTTTCACCCTACTTTCTTCGTTCATTCGCTTTACATGCTCAAACCATCTAAGCGTCCATTTCTTGATTATATTTATTACGCTTACATCAGCCTTGAATTCTTTTCAGATATCCACTTTTTAACACGATCATACATGGTTTTACCGCACATACGCCTCAAGGATCTCGCAATAGGTTTCCAAACTTGTTTAAAAAAAAAACATTTGATTTCAATAACGTGCATCTAGTTATATTTCCACATTTCTATTAAAAAACTTGCTGCTAGCTAGTTTACCACAGATACGACTTAAGTTTCGGTCAAAATTATCATCATGATGGGTTTTTAGGTTATTATGCCGTGTTGTGCTTTTTTCTCCTTTGTCCAATCTTTTGAACAGCCTTGTAGTGCCATCATCAGGGCAGATGTGTAGATTGTGGTGAAGAGTGTGTGTAGAAATGATAGCACGTTGTTCTAACAATGCTACCTTGACATCTAATTTCTTTAATATGTTGATTTTGTGGAGTACCGAAAAATTTTATGTGTTGATATCGATGTTGGATGTTACCCTACATACTGTTGAATAAAATATTAAGAAGGTATAAAAGTTAGTATGCGTCACTTTGATCAAAAAAGTTTTCTTTTTTAAATATTATATATTAACCCCACACAGAAAGCTCTATAAACGTAAATTATTAAAGCTTAAGATTGAAATCTGTTCGCATAAAGTAAACTATTTTACTTAGTTTTTTCTTTTTTGACTTAAACAAATATTCACAATATTTGAAGTAACAGCGTGTAATATTAAACACCTGTTTATTAATTAAACACGTTTGTAGCAAGGACCATGGCTCCATAATACAAAGAGAAACATCAGCATCTGTTTCCCACTACCTCCATTAACACGCCTTGATTCTGTAAATGAAGTCTCCATGGGGTTCTAGAAATAAACGGGAAGTCCCCTATCTATGTTCTAAGTATAATACAATTATTACCCTTGGCTGTGTACTGTACCCGGTCCCCAAGTTGTAGTGTATGCGGCCTTGAAGATACGCGAATAGAAGTGTGTTGCGAGCGTGTCCGTTGCCCGAAGTAAGCTCAAATTGTCCTTACTTCTACTGAAATTGATCACATGAGTTCATGCAGAAACGGATGGTCTATTTAATAGAGTGCCTACCTTGACGAACAGAATATAGTATTTGGAGCACAAACATGCCACTCTTGTTTTACCGGCATTTCAATGGAAGATTCTCCAAAGAATTAGCATCATTGATGCATTCGACACCGGTGCACAGCCGGAAAACACGTCAAACGCGCAGCATTTTTACACGGTTGAAATTTTCCACATCAGAACGGGTTGTTTTTACACTCGTTCTTGTGTTCAATAGCTAGTCGGTGGAATTATTTACCGGCTTCTGTGTTTCCACCCTCCTACAACATGAATGTCTTCATAAGCCTATTCACTCCCTTCTTTCCTTGAAAAAACCCTCCACACAGAATCACTAAAGATGACATTGTCATAGACATGTAGATGGTTTGGGCATGTAGAGCGAATGAACAAAGAAAGGGGTGTAAATGGAATATATGACGCTAAAGTGAATGGGAGAAGAAGTCGGGGACGCTCAAGGAAGACATGACACGAGAAAGTGAATCAAATACTTTAATCGGTCTTTATCTATTTCAATGATTAAATGTGGATATCCGGAAGGAATGCAAGGCTGATGTAGGCGTAATGAATAAAATCAAGAAAGGGACGCTTAGATGGTTTGGACATGTAGAGCGAATGAACGAAGAAAGGAGTGTGAAAAAAATATGAAGCGAAAGTGAATGGAATAAGAGGTCGACAACGCCTGAGGAGGACATGGCACGATCAAGTGAGTCAAATACTTGAATCGGGCCATGTGAAGAGTCAGAATAATAGAACAGTATGTATGAGACGATGTATGAATGTGAAAGAAGCAAGGAATGTGTGCCAAGACAGAGTTGTTTGGCGTTCCGTCCTCTTATCCTACCTTTGCAGGGAAACGAAGTGAAGGTTCATAATAATAATAATAACAAATGGATAACTTTTATAGCACCGTTTTTGTGGGAAAATCACCTCAAGGGCGCTTAGTTAGTTAGTCAAACAATAAAATTTTGAATGTGATGTGATGTTAGTACGTAACATACTGAAACTCGAAAATACATAATTCTTATCTTCAGTACATGTAATGAATTTATGTTGTCCCTCTCACAATTGTTGGTCGTGTGATAGTCATCATAGTAACATTTCAAGAAGATGATGGGGGGTTAGATTATTGAAAGAAGGGTGCAAATATTCAACTTTAAAAATTTTACAGTTATAATATCACGTGATTTTTCACGGGTCTGCGCTCGTATATTATAATTTTATTTTTATACATATATATATATTAGAGTGAATATCGCACAAGAGTCCCAACTGCTCCTAACCGTTTAAAACCAGTGAGACTAGGGCATCCCCAATCGGGGTATGTTGTGAGGATAAAGGTTGTAGGGAATGAAAGGAGACGGGAAAGAGGAAGGTTGGGAAGTACCTGGATATTCAGATCTTGTCACCAAATACGGCTAAATCCATTTTTAAGCAACGTTTCGATTCTGAACGGTTATCTTCACCAGGGCGATATTTAAAGCATCTACCACTTTTTAGGATTTTATATAAATTAAATGTGTTATGACCTTGGAGTAACAATAAAGAGAGACCGTCCTAATGTGAGTCAAATCTTTGACATACTGGCAAAATACAGCTCTCTATGCTCGGTTCTATAAACGTATGAGAAAAAGACAAACAATTGCTGTTAAAAAGATACGATTTGGGGCGGGCTAAGCGCCGTGTAAGCAGTTTTTGATGTGAACAAACTTCACACTGATCACTTGTGTCAGTCGAGCTGACAGTAAAATTTGCGTATAAATATCATAACTTAAGTGAATTTAGTGCAATCTTCAAATGGCTATATGTGCAGTTGATGGATGCTTCAACCGAAGTACAAAAGGACCAAAAAAATTAGTTTTCATATGCATGTATCAAAGAATTCGTCTTTTTTAGTTTGATCTCAAATATTTAACATCCTAACCTACAAAAATTAGTAACTTACACCAATATCTAATCAATCTTTGCACTATTTTTTTCAATATTATAAATTTCAGTTTGAAATGAGTTTAAGTGCATTTTTAATATGTTTTACTTAGAGAGGTAAACGAAAATCTCGTAAAAAAATTTGAGAACGGGAAACCCCCTTTCCGTACGGCTTTAGATGTATTCCGGTCTCTTTCTTTCTCATAGTACCAAAGTTAAATTGTTGGCAAACAGACAAAGACGAAATGATGTTTATCTTCCCTTTCGATTCGCCGGCAGTTTATAGGCCACACCTCCTTGGTCAAGCTTGATCATAAAGTTGCTTCAACATTTCGCAAAGCTAGGTCTCTTAACATTGTTACTCTAAGTTTATGACACGTATTGATTGAATAAAAGTTATTGGCGCACGCCGGGCTTGAACCGGCGACCTTTGCATTCGTAGGCGAGCATCACACTACTCGACCATGGAGGCCGCCGTTTTCTAATACCGAAAATCTTTCTTGAACAAATAATCAATTTCTTTGCACTCTCTGGGAATCAAAAAAAAAACTGAAAATATAATTCGTCTAGGAATTGTATCTTCAGTGGTGTAAGGGGTACGGGACCTACTCGAGCGATCAAGTGGGCGCGCTGGAGAAAAGCTTTTCTCCGTCTATTTGTATTTATATCGAGCCGGGAAATTGACTCTTCCGCGAATGCCGCAGCTTAACCAATGTATTGTCGTTACGGCGGTACACGCGGCCATTACGGATGTAATTTGCAGAACGATGGCCATTTTCAACCATTCCGTTTGTGTCATTTGTTTTGTTTTACCTTTATTTCCGAAACCTGCTTCACTCGTGAGGAATTTACAATTTATTATATGAAACAAACAATTTGAGGGATGAGAAAAAGCCTTTTATAATTTACCTTTTCGTAGATTTTTTTTCCGCTTTAGTAATTTTCTGCAAATACGATTTCGCTGTATACTAAGAAAATATTTTAACGTTAATATGTACTAACTAACTAACTATCACGCCGTTTCTCCACAGGGGTAGGCAGAGAGGACGGACCGCCATATAACTCTGTCTTGGCACACACTCCTTGCTTCATTCACATTCATACATCGTCTCATACATACTCTTCTATTATTCTGACTCTTGACATTACCCGATTGAAGTATTTGATTAACTTGATCGTTCCATGTCTTTTTCGGGCGTCCTCGACTTCTTCTTTCATTCTTTTTCGCATCATATATATTATTTTTTTCACACTCCTTTCTTCGTTCATTCGCTCTACATGCCCAAACCATCTAAGCGTCCCTTTCTTGATGTGAATGTTTACTTACTTAGATATAACCTCAGAGCAATAATATTTATGGAGAGAGAGCTAAATATTTTTACCCAACCTATACAAATTTACGATAAATCACTTTCACACCGGGTTTTAAAAGAGAAAGCCCTATGTTGACTCTCCATTACTGTACAACGGAGCTCCTCAATAAACAAATTGTCCTATTTTCCGCTGTTTCGTGGTGATTAAAACAAATATTTCCCATTTTATTTCAGCCAACTCGGCAGAATTAAAAACGATCACTCTCAACCCCAAAGTACGAAATATAATGGGCGTAGGTACCCAGCATTAGAACTTCCCCATGAGAGTCTGAGAGTACCTGCGGCATCATTGTTGTGATCATAATGGTCAGCACACAGCCTTTAATCAAACTGCCTCCCACCCCCAACCAACCCCATCTCCCCCAGGCGTGAGCCTTTCGCGAGAAGCCTAGATTGGATGGTGACATTTAGGGGTTCATTGTCGTATACGCTAAAGTACCAGGCAATTGAAAATTAATTATGAAATGAATTAACATAATAATTGAGAGGGTAGATGGAGGAATCCTAAAGCAGAGTGGGCCCGTTTTCGTTAAAGTGCATTTTTTAATTGAACAACTAAGTGCCGGGGCAATATAAAACAACCTTCATTAAATTAGAGTACGCCGTTCGGGGTTGATCGAAATAAGCTATTTGAAAAATAGAATCGATTTTGCATCGGCTGATGGGTGGTGTTCCACCCAAAGTTTTACTGATGATAGTTTCACCACCAACTCCCAGAGGATTGAATTGTTATGGCATCAGTGGTTTTCTGATAATTTGCTCGGAATGACGATGAATATTTTTAAAATTTATTTATGCCAGTAGCGTTGTGATTTAAAAAATAAAGTAAAAAGTATTTTGCATTTAGTTATTTATCCATACGATGGATAAAATATAATTTTGTGATGTGTGTATTTGACAGATGACGGAAATCAATTTAATTATCTAACTCCAGAGCAATGCCTTTTATCAGTTTGTAAAAACAGTTTATTTCGTAGACAATAATAATTTTTTTAAATTAGAATAAAATTATTAAAGCTGTATACTTTATTTTGATACTAATTTTACCTAAACAAAGATGGCTGGCTATGAAAAAAATTGGGAAATAAATAATCAAAACAATATAAGATTGATAAAATTAAAGGTTTATTAAAAGGTTTTGGTAGCTCAATTGGCAGAGACGTTACTCCCGGGTAGGATAGAGGTTCCGAGTGCAAGTATTGGTTGCGACCTAATCATTTTGTTTTACATCTGTTTCATATTTCGTTGAAAATTATTGATATTGTTTCGAAAAAAATCTTTTTATTTATTTTTTGTTGAATATTTAAATGATTCTTCGTGAAACCCGTTTGACAGTTTAAGCAGTTCAATCCATTTTAACTTGTCGTCCTGATAGATACAGATTCAAAGGATCTCACAGATTTATCATTCAGGGAAAGTTTTGATGTTGATTTTTATAAGCTTTGTGATTTTGGGTATTATCCCTGTTAAACTCTTTAGTATTTTTATCTAAGAGCTGGGTAATAAATGTTTAACCAATAAGCAAGAAACTCCTTTAGTCAATAAAACTAATGGCTAACCTGTTGACCAAATGTGTTGGTTTTCCTCATTGTTTATTACAACAGCAAATAAATGTTCATAAAAACGTTACCACAGCCTGTGGTTTGTTTTTCATGGGTTTTCGGTAGAGTGGTTTCATTATTGAATGAATTTGTGTTATCGGCAATAATAACCGCAACTCAATTGAATATTTTTATAAGGTTTGGAAAATTTCCTTGAGAAACCTAGTAAAGTAAAATATTGTGCTCCTCAAATCAACAATATGCTTCCGTTCAAATACAAAAAAAAATTTGGTAACGAAACATTTTTCATTTCTCTCCCAAGATACAGTACGGTAATATTTCAATTGAATAAGTAAAACTGATAAGGTTTATTTTTTATAAAAACAATTACTGAGCTTATTTTCACAAACAGGAAAGTCTATAATGAATGTAAGAAATCGTTTTCTAGACGTTTATCGCTGGGAATTTAATTAAAAAATATAGTCACAAAAAAATATGTCATTGACAGCGTGACTTTTTTGAGTTGCCATTTAAAAATATCTGAGTTAAAAAAACAATTGTCTGATTTCAAGGTGATAATTTGTTGGGTTAGGTTAGGTTTGATGTTTTTGATTTTTGTTGTTTGGACCTTGATGTTTTTTCTTCAAAGTCCCTATCTTGCCATTTTGCTTTATTGAATTTCGTATTCAACAACACCGTGTTCGAAACGATTGAATACCAAACAAAAGAGTTTGGTGCGATAAAACGTGTTGGCTTATTCGTTTTGCTTGTTCTTCAGTTCGTTGTTTTGATTTCCAAATAATATAAAATAACTGTGGTGTTTTATGAATAAGAAAACTAAAATCAGTGTGGTGAATTTGTGTTGTTTATAAAACATTTGTGAAAGAAGACTTCAATAACTTTCAACTTCAACTTTGTCGGTGAGTGAATTGTTTTCCATTGTTCCTTCATTCCTTTATCTTTCCACAAGCTACAATTAGACACTTCCATCAAGTAGTTTAGTTTATCGTTATAGTCCACTATTTTTTAAATTCATCTAAAGCTGAAAACACATTCGGTATTTCATCGCAACTTCGGATCCAACAACAAGCTACATTAGAAAGTTTTTTTTTTTTTTTACTTATACCCCTTTATTCGGAAACCTTCTTTTAATACTATCAATATCCAATGACCTCAGGCGGTAGAATAAAGTGACCGTCTGTCGATGGCTCTTATATCCACAAGTTATAGATATAGCTATGAATACCAGTATGTGTGCATAGCAGTATAGCCATTAGAGGCAGTCTCTACTCACAACTTAAAGCTCTGTTGTGGTTGTTCTTCACTACCCGCTGGTGATATTGCTACACGGACATCGTTAACCCGCCTGAACCGATAAACATGTTAGAAAATTGCCTGTACATTGGTAGTTAAACAAACAGATTGCAATCCAAATTGTTCCAAGATACAATATGGAGGAGTTAATTTATTTATTCGCCATTGTTTAGTTATCGGGCAGTTGTAAAATCGTTTGTACAAAGTTCATCAATCTTAACAGTCGACGTCCCACAAGCGAAAAAAGCAGCGCGTATATTGTGTTATTCACATCAACCTCAGAGCAATAATACACAAAGAGGGATAGCTTGTGTAGTCAGGATTGTTGATTTTTTCCTGACTCAGGCGTGGCTAGGGCTAAGACTAAGATATTTATACATCCATTCATAGCACATGTCATTATAATGTTTCGTTTATTTGTATAACCACTTTTTCACAATTTTGTAATCCACAAAAATATAGGATTTAACCTCAAAAACCGTTGAATTATGTCGCATAACAAAACGTAGTGGGCGGAGTCGCCGGAGACGCGGGGGACGGAAAATATGCTTTTATATTGAAAAGTGGTGCGATATTATGTGACAACTTGTCTTGTCTCTTTCTCTCTCAGGGTTTACGACGTAAGAACCTGGAGGAAGTGATTTATCGTAAATTTGTATAGGTTGGGTAAAAATATTTAGCTCTCTCCAAATATTTTTTTTTCTCTGAGACATCAACCTAATATGACCACACTTATTATGTTGATAAAAAAATTCACAAAAGTTAATCATATTATTTTCGCTCATTCAATATGCTTATGATATTGATAGATTAGAAAAAATTGATTGGCAAGCTTTTTCCCCTTATTTTGGTAAATTTTTGTTCACAATTATGAATAATTTTAATTCAAATAATAATAAGTTAATCCGTGAGAAATAGTTGGGATGAAAGCAAGTTCTCCAGTGAATATTCATTTTTTTTACAAAAATAAATAAGTTTATTTAAATTTGGGTGAAAATTAAATTAAAGATAAAATTAAAATAAAACTTTGGACAACACCACAGATTTTTTATTATTTTTTATAGACCGATCGGTTTTGCTTAAACTTAGCATCATCATCACTACACAAAGTAATTATTGCATTTTTACTAAATATGTCAAACCACAAAGTGATGTCTATCTACGAAAATATAAATAAAGAAATTAGAATTTCCTTGATTTTATAACGTATCTCATACAATTTTAAATTCCGGATCATTTGAAGAAGAATTTTCAATTTGGTTTCCTTATTCATTGGTTATTCTCAGTTCAAATGTTCCGATCTTCCTTTTGTGTTACTTATCTGAAATAATATGGTCTAGACTTTTTTATGTTTATTCATATTTTCCTTCTTTAGGTTGCCATACTCTCAATGGCTCCAGGGAAGGGACTTCTGTAGACTAATTAAAAAATATATTGATTTTATGATTTTAGCTAATAGCTTTTCACTCACTATAAACAGAAGCTCTTAACTGCGACCTCATTAGCGCGTGTAAGCCCAGTGAACTTAGGTTGAAAATTATTTATGACCTGAGTAAAATTTAAAACTATCGTATATAACTTTACCAAACTAAATTTTCCTGTCAAAGAACTAAATGTCGAATTACAATGCTTTTTCGCAAAGTCTTCTAACTAGTTGGATTTACTCATTTTTTTTTACTCTCTCTAATGATTAGTGAAAAATACTAAGTCAAAGCTAGATTAATCTCAGTTCTGAACTTAAAGTTATTTATTTTGCCTTTCTACTTTAATTTGGTAATCCAAAACTAACTGTCAAAATTTTTAGTTCTCTAGATTAAGTAGATATTAAAACTTCACTCGAAAGAACCACTTGTTCAATACTTAAAAACTTAGTTGAATGATGCTAGCTCGCACATCAAAAACTTTGAAGCTTTTATCTCTGAAACGTGCTTTTGCCTAATTGGAGATAATTGAAAAAAATTGCAAGTTCGTATTGTACCTAATTGAAATTTATTTCACAGCGTGCCTTTGCAAGCCCTGCCTTTCTAGTAAAGATGGGTACTTTATACGTCGCCACCAGCTTAATATTCCACGTCGATCTTAATAAACATCCTTTTCTTTCCTTTTTATTCCCAACCCTAATCCTTTCCTACTAAAACAACCTATATTTTTGAGAATTCACACTGCACGGATACAAATGCAACGTATTTTTATGCTTATTTTTAGGATGATAAATGGTATGTCATAAAGCTTTATTCATGTCATATGTAAAGACTTATTATGTATCTAGATATTATCATAATTAAGTCTTATTACATACCTAGATACGATCATTAGATAAATAAATGCCGCAGTAAATTTGTCAAATAACCGCACTCTTCATACGTTTAATAATCTTCGCTTTAATTCTAATATCGACGTTTTTTTTTTGATTTCCTTCCCTCATTTTAAAAAAAGCATTATTTTCAAAATATAACCTTCCTTTGCGCGCGCACACACACCCACACTCATGTACATTATTTCACCCCAGAACACCACTTCCCACACCGCACACTACTAACACACTCACACACACTAATACACTTTTAGTACATACGTCACCTGGTAACATTTAATGTATAAACAAGATAATATAATGCAAAATATCCGTAGGTACCAATCTTTGTATAGTACTTAATATCTGTGAAATATCTTTCACTCTTGTAACCAATTCAAAATGAAGTACATTATCCGCTGACTTATTTCCATGAATTTCAGGAAATTTCACATTTAAAGCTATACTGTCGATTAATTTGCTTTAGAGCCTTGAATTAATTTTCATTACCGAAATAAAGCTTGCATAGCAATTACGTGAAGAGCATTAATGCGTTGAATCCAACCCTAACAAAGGGTGGCGGGGGGTAACAACAAAAGTCACTGTTTCCAATAACATCGCAATTACCAATTACCCCATTTTTTTGCATGGAGCACAGGGAAACAAAGTTTCATTCAGAGATTTAAGATTATTGACAGTACCTGTTTATGTTTTGTGCCGTTTACATATCAAAATGATTCAAAGAGACTATCTGTAGAACCCGAATAAAAACGTTACAAATTAATGCAAGTCACTCGGATTTTTCCCTTTTGATAGAATTCATCATCAAATGCAGTCGATTAAAATAATTAACACATAATTTTATAATCAGTAAGACCCTGATCTGTGAACACTGTAAAAATCCAACCGACCAACAATTGTTTTTTTTTTTAATATGTCTATTAACATTTCTTATATTCAGTAAGAAGAATCACCCATATAGGCTACATCAGATACAAAATACTCAAATAATTTCAGAATGCATTGCTTCGACAATTCACCAAAAGTCCCTGCAAAATCATTAAAACGGGCTCTAAAACTCCTCCACTCCGGCAACACATAATAGATTTAGCCAAAACATTTTACTCCAACAAAGATTTAAACCCGAATCCTTTCATTTTCAACCGTGGCCGTTGGACCCCCTTCGTCTCCGTCCAAACTCCATCTTGTACCCTCTCTAACCTTAGTTAGTAGGCTTAAATAAAAGATTACTATAAGCACACAAAACACAGTCTACAAAGTTTCACTTAAAGTACTTGTATATAAACACATACAGAAATATCCGCACAGTAGCAAAAGGCAGCCCACTCACAGCTCACCGGGTAGAAAAGGTTATTTCTTCATTAATGCACCTCTAACCACAGTTGACACAGGAAGAGGGACAAATATTCCCTGGTACTGTTTCAAAATTTCAATAATACGATATACGAGTATGTAGTAAGAAGGACAAATACAAAAACTAAACTAAATTAAAATAAAGATGATCATTTAACCTGCACAAAAAAACTTTAAAAAATGGCATTAATGTGGTAGCCTGATAGTGTGGCAGGCAAAAACATACTTTAAAAAGTTGAGAACTAAAAAAAAAACTTTTCACATTCTCGTAAAATCCGATTTCGTTCTGTAAATAAATACATTTGATGTTTACTCATTTCCGAGACTCATAAATTTATATTGCCTCAAACTTACGAGTGTAATAATAATCCGTAGTTATACGAAACACAAGCGAGTCTACTCTTAAATATGTTATATATAAATCTCAGCTTAAAGCCAAGTCTGAAGTGAAGCTTGGAGTCAAGCTTAAAGAATAATCTCAAAGAAATGATTTGTTTTTACGAAGCGTTGGAGACTCCCAATTTACGTTTTACAGACTAGAAAATCATTTTGTGGAATAAAATGTTGTTATTTTATAAGGGTTTTCAACCCTTGGTTTAAGAATTGTGTCTCTTCTTGTAATGTTTATGGAATTGCTTGGTGTAAAGAAATAAAAATAAAATTATATGTGACAGAAAACTAAACCATTTTTTTGTGCATTTTCCTTTTTTTAAAAGATAAACGTTTTCGGGTTTAAGAATAACCAGACAATATTTGAAAAGCTCTTACTGCCATCATAATATGCGTAAAATGTTGCTGGTGTAATGATTGGACTTAGCTAGCAGAGGAATTGAACTTACGACGCTCGAGTGAGAATCCCACGTGTGTGTCCACTTAGTTTCTAACTAGTTAGACATTAAAAGGTGAAATTAAACTGAACTGTGTAGAAATTAGATTTAAAAAATAGCGGCCAAGAGCCTTAACCGTTCGAAGCCAGTGGGACTATGGGATCCCCGATTGGATTATTTCGTAAGACTGAAGGAAGTGGAGATGGTAAGAACATGGAGAAAATAAAGCTTGAGAAGAACCTGTCCATTCAGGTCTGATCATCAAACACGATTAAAGCCACAAAGCCACGAAAATAATAAGAAACAAAATGTGTAAGCGTTATGAACTACAATAAGTGAGGGGTGCTTTTATGAGATGTGGTGGGGTGGAAAATGATTGTAGAAGTAAAATTAAAAGTGTTGGAGAATATTATGTGAATAAGCGAAGAAGTCGGAGACATCTACGAAAACCCACCATGATCAAGTGAGTATTTACGTATTTTTGTATTTGATTAATTAAATTAATTTTATAGTTTTTTCAAGGCTTTTAACGGAGAAAAATAAATTAATTAATCATCGAGGTAAATAAGAAGACAAGATTTTAGTTTTTGAAATGAACTGAGAGAGTTGGAGAGAATAAAAGAATGCTCAAAGTTATTTTTGATTATGCATTTGAAAGATATTGTAAGGCACTCACATGAAAATATGGAAAATTTGGGTTGATATTCCCACGTAATAAACTTACTCTCGGAATATTTAGAGATGAGTGAAAATTATGTCGCATCCTTTAATAAAAAAAACAACAACAAAGTAGTGTCGATGCGCCACAAAATAGAATTAAGATAGCAAAATAGCAAATACATTAATAAATAAATTCAAATAATCCCTCACGCCAAACAGAAAAATACACTTTATATGCACTTTGTTTAACCACATGTATTCATACTTAGTGGAAAGAATGTATATCAAATTGCAAAGCAAACATAACATGAGTCTTTGGCTAAAGGTGATAAATATGATATGTGCTTCATATACAAGAAGTTGACGGTTGAGGGAATTTTGAGAAAGCTCATTTTAATAACTTGTGTAAAAACATCATCATAGAAGTTGTAGAAACCCCTCGAAACTTAGTTCGTTCAGCACACCATCTCCTAGTTAGGAGAGCCACGAAAAAAAAACATTTATGATGCAAACATAAAAGATCTATATCTTTACTAATTAACTAACCATCGCGACGTTTCTCAGCAGGGGCAGGCAGAGAGGACAAACCGCCATACAACTTTGACTTCGTACACCCTTCTCGCATCATTCTAACTCATTCATCGTCTCATACATACTTTTCTGTCATTCTGAGTCTTGACATGTCTCGACTCAAGTATTTGATTAATTTGATCGTGCCATGTCTTCATTGGGCGTCCCCGACTTCTTCTACCATCCACTTTCACGTCATATATTCTCCTTAATTTTTTCATCGATCACATGCCCAAACCATCTAAGCGTCACCTTATTAATCCTATTCATTACGCTTACATCAGGATTTGCTTTCTTTTCCGATATCCACATTTTTAACATGGTCATGCATGGTTTTACCCCCTACACGCCTTTAAGGATCTCATTTCTACAGCATTCAGCTTAATGTCAATTATCAACTGACTAATTTTACCCGAAGTAAAGGAAAATTTACCTCACTTCTGTAACACCGACACGCTCACAACACATTTATATTTCTTCAATGATTGCACGATACTCATGAGCAGTAAATAAGTTGAAAAATTCCAAGAGAGTATAATTATTTGACCTTCCATACCACAGTGGAAAAATCTTCAATGGGTATTTCAAAATTATATTTGTGTGCTTTTGAATGTCAATAGTTTTATAGCCACTGAAACATCGGTTATTTTCTCGCTCATTTCAAGCTCTTTTGTCCACCAGGAGAGAAAAAGCAATTAGATGAAAATTCACAGTTGAACGATCGTTCTAAAATTAGTTATCAGAAGATGTACCGAGTGAGCTAGACAAGTAATGCATTCAATGGAGGTGTAGAAAACATATTTTTAGCGAAATATTTTTATGTGTTTAGTTTATCATATATTTTTCAGGACCCCTTTTTCTCTCGGTTGTGGAAAAAAATGATGGCTTTTTGTATTTTTTCCTTTAATTTAATACATATTACACAATAATATAACTTTTCAAAAATAAGCCAAATTTAATCAAGGTAAATGCAAAAGAGCGTCGAGAATAATCCGCAATACAAGTGTGAATACATTTTAGCCTAGTCAAAATGAGTTTTTTTGACTAGGAAGATGCCTGTTCTAAGAAACGAATCGTGCCATGATAACTTGTGCAAAAATGTAGTTAATTTTCGGAAAACTACAGTTAGAACACTTAAATAAAAAATAAAAAAATAAAAATAGAAACGAAAAGAAAAAAATGTAAGAGACAACATACAACTAAGCTTCGTCGTACGTAAAAAAAAGCATTATTTGCAAGAAGCGATTGATTTGCAAGTTTGCCTTTTTTTCGCAATATCTCATTTTAATATTTCTACTTTTGAAACTATTAATTTTCAATCAAATTCCATTTTATTGATTTAGTAATAAGAACAGTTAATTTTATTAAAGTCCTTTATATCTGTTATAAAGAATTAAATTCAAATACTTATTTTTTATTATATTATTCGCCCTTATGGGCTTTTTAAATAACTATGCAATAGATAATATAAAATAATAGTAAAACAGAAAAGAATATGGAATAAATGATTACCCCACAAAAACATAAATAAGTTACTAGAAATATTACAAAGGAATAAATTAACATTTGTATTTTTGGAAGAAGTATGCTATTATAGCCTTCTTGTAACTAGATTCAGTTCGTTTGAATATATCTACTAATTCTGCGAAGGAAATACTCACTGCATGCAATCTAGGCACAAGCGATTATCTAAAAGTCAAACCTGAAATACGTTTTCTGTCTGAGAGTGTTAATAATTTACTGTTGCATCGTGATCAATAAACAATTAGAACCGAATGCTAAATACCCGCCCAAATATCCATTATCATATTATCACTTGTTCCAATGTCAAGTATTTCTTTTAAATTTAAAATAAAGTAGAGGAATTACTTTGTATTTATACCACTTTAATTCATATAAAGAGCCGACCAGGTTTCGCTACTCCGTAACTTCATCAGAGCAGTATTATACCAACTAATAGTTTTACTAACTATTAACCGTTGTTATTATACTGCCTTTGTGAAGCTACAGTGGAAGCGACACCTGGTAAGCAGTTATAAAAATTAAAATGGTGTACACACAAAGTGATTGTTTTATTTTTTAAATAAAATTGTGACACCACAAAGTGTTGGCTTTCTATGAATTCAAATAATTATTTCACCAAAATAAATTCTCACATCGTGTAAATATACTTTAAAATACCAAAATACCTGTAAGATATATTATACAATGACACAACTGTTGACAAAAATGAGAAATTGTAATTGTTATAAGTTATTTCCAAGTGAAGATTAATCAATCAAATAGATGGCAAATTTTAGCAAACCGTACTAAATATACCTTGATACTAGCAAATACCAAATAATTGGAAAATTGAGTGATGAAAAATATCCTAGCAGTTGAGGTGAGGAGGAACAATAAATGCGTAGTAGTATATCAATATTCACCAAACTTTTACCATAAACTCATTGTAAATAATAAAATGTAACCTGTCTTAGATATTTTAACATTTTTAAACCAGTTAGTTACATTTAGTTATTTTATTAGTTAATTCAAAAAGATCTAAGACTACAATATTTGAAATCACGATAAAGCAATAATTATCAATAAAATTTAGGTAAAATCATTTTTGGCTACCCCTGGCAACCGAAAATGTAAAAACACCGTAGCAGTTTAAGTAATATATGAATAAGTATGAAGATGACTGTAACAGGTTGAAACCGGTCCGGTCTACATAATAAATAGTGAGAAAAGGTAAAAATTGGTTTTATTAAATCTCATTTTATGTCTAAACTTCTAGTTCTTGCCTTAAATAAGACGTTTTAGAGCCAAAACACGCTATTTAAAAAATAATTTATTTTTTTTTGTACGCTCAATTTAGGCTTTACACACACTTAACAACACAAAAGATTTTTCAGTAAACAGCAATATGCAGATACGTAAATAAAACTTCAAATAAAAATATAACAAAATAAAGCACATAAAAATATAAACAATGCCACGGAGAAACATAATTAACATTATTGCAACAATATCAATAATTTTCAAGGAAATATGAAACCGATGAAGACATAGAAAATATTAATAATTAGGTCGCGACCTAATTGTTTATATCGTTTTAACAAAGAATTTCAAAATAAAGCAGAAAGTTTTAAAAAGTTAATTCTAATTTAAACAATAATAATATTTAATAGTTTTTTCACAGCGATGTTTGTGAAACATAATCTCAAGGTTTATAATAATTTGCATAGCGTCACTGGAAAAGCAAAAAGGCTTTAGCGACACTTTTGTCAAAAATGAATTAAAGATACAGTTGTGACCAGTTATTATTTCTGCATCGAATGCTCTGACTCTCATTTGATTCTGCAGACTTTTGTAGCCTTTTAGCCATCTAAAATATATTGACTATTTGGGAGAAGGCTTGACTCAAGCGACACAAGTTTGTGACTTTTAGCTTTTTGTTACTTCAAGTAATTCGGTGAGAACATTGAGTTACCTGAATTAACTTTTTTTTCAAAATCCAACCTGGTACTGAAGACTTATGAAAAAAAAACTGTGAGGTGTTCTGGTGTAAGCTTCCCGAAATGGCGCTTCAGTCCTTTTGCCTTTCCAGTGACGATGTATGGATCTTAAGGTATTTTATGTATAGCTAGATTAAAAAAAAATTATATATATATATATAATATTTGAAACAACCCGTATATAAGAAAAAAATTCTACAAAGTAACGTTTCATCCCATCAACTAACCCCTGCAGGAAAGGTGCATGATGGTAGAGTTACATATGTATAAAAGTTATTTTTATACATATTATTACTTTACTGTGTGGAAAAATGTAAGTAAAAGTTATGTAAGTAAATAAAAAAAGTATGTAAGTAAAAATTATGTGTCTTTGTATATTGGTTAAGATTTTTTATACTTTACTTTTATGGTCTGCCAAAATCAGAGGAATAAAAATATTTCCTTTTCTAACGCTTACTCTCTATTTATGCTAGAAATAATAGCAGAGTTTCAATCGGCTCGTTGGTCTAGGGCAGAGGTCAGCAGTTTGTCAAGTGAGAAGAGCCAAATTGTCATGGAAACAGAATAACAAAAGTACCACAGAGCCACATATACTCGTATATAGGATATGGATTTTTAGGGAAAGAAAAGTTTGAGAAGTTTTATTTTAAAAAATAATTAGAACGGTGTTCATGCATCGCTTTAAATAGCTTTACTATATCTGGCAAATAGCTTCTCATTTTTAATTAAATACATTAATATAATTTTTCATACGTTATTCTGCTTCTATTCGTTTATTTTTTATTTGCATAGTTGAGAATGTTTGTTCGCATATATAAATGTAGGACCAAAGATTGTGAGAATACCAAAAGCTAGTTTTTTCAACGCGTCATATATGTCAGCCATACTATTCCATGTATCAAATATGATTGTTTCTATTTTAGGCAGTTGTTTTATAGCTGTCCATTTGTGCCTAGAAATTAAATTAGATTTCTCTCTTTCGAGTTATTTCAAGCGGCTGGTCCAATCTGTGAATTTGTTGCTCCACAGCCTTGCTTTTTGAATCTATCAACTGCTTCTAAAGTGAACCAGCATCTTTGTCGAAAGGTGTTAAGTTAAGTTCATTGGCATTTATTTTGAGAGGACATTCGATGAAAGCTAGCGTACCTTAATTGCTTTGAATTGTTGAAAACGCTCACAAAAACTCTTCTTCATTTATAATAATACGTGCGTAGGGGCTAAAGAGTGGTAGAGAGTATGTCGTACGAGTCGAAGTTTGTTCGGCGGCTCTATCTCACAAACACATAAGTTATTGAGCTGCTTGAGATGAGGTGAAATTGGAATTTATTTGCAGCCGCTCCTGCCAACACCTAGGAGGTTTGATTTTCACTTCGGGTGTGAAAGGATCCGAGTTTAAATCTGAGAAGAGCCCACAATTTCAAATTTTTCGATTGTTTTCAATGTCAATTTTTTTTGGGACAAATAATGGTAACTATATTTTAAAGAACGGTGCCGATAATATTAACAAATTAACGTACATTGTAAAAGATAAAACTCTTCAAAAACAAAACAAATAAAGAAGTACACGATAATAGTAACAAATTAATGTACATTGCAAAGATAAAACTCTTCAAAAACGAAATGAATAAAGAAGCATACGATATTAATAACAAATGAACGTACATTGTAAAACATGACTCTTCAAAAACAATACGATTAAAGAAGTATACGACAATATTAACAAATTAATGTACATTGTAAAGAATAAAACTCTTCAAAAACAAAATGAATAAAGAAGCATACAACAATGGTAACAAATTAATGTACATTGTAAAAGATAAAACTCTTCAAAAACAAAATGAATAAAGAAGCATACAACTATGGTAACAAATTAATGTACATTGTAAAAGATAAAACTCTTCGAAAACAAATTGAATACAGAAGCATACGATAATAGTGACAAATTAATGTACATTGTAAAAGATAAAACTCTTCAAAAACAAAATGCATAAAAAAGCATACGATAAAAGTAACAAATTAACGTACATTCAGAAAGACAAATCTCTTCAAAAACAAAATGCATAAGAAGCACACGATAATAGTAACAAATTAATGTACATTGTAAAAGATAAATCTCTTCAAAACCAAAACGAGTAAAGATGATAACGAATGCACAAAAAATCAAAATACAGTTCAGCAAGTATACGTTATTAAGCCTTTCATGTTAATTAGTGCCACGGTGTTCTTTCTTATCACTGGACCAGAGAAGAAAAAACATGGCTTGTTTATATTGTTTAAACGCTATTATGTGTGTCCGTGTTGACTTTGTTTTAGGCAAATATTGGCTCGCCGTGCAATTGCAAACACTGGGCGAGCCGTGTCCTCCAAACTCGCCTCGTAGTCGGCTGATACCAGCCACGGTGCTATACACACAAGATATGGAATACAACATCAAGTAAAAAAATATATGGAATACTTACAGATTTTTAGTTGTTTTTTTTTAATGTTGCCATATTTTAGATAAGTCTAGTGGCAAAGCTTATTCTTCTAGAGCCCTCTCCTATCGAAGGTTGACTATCATCAGGGCAATCTCTACACTGCAAGTTGCAGCCCAGAACAACTCAGTGGAACATCGTACCAGTCCGTAGATATTGAATATTTCGCGAGTTTTTCCTCAGTGCTGTCAGCATTTCACTTTTTCTAAACTATTTTTCTTTCTTGTTTCAGTTTTACCTTTCAATTATGGTCTGTATTTTTTCCAAGCTATCACTGTAAGTTTATTTGTGCAGTAAATGATTAGTTCACATTAAAATTAAAACACATACATTTTTCAAAATATTGACCATGCCGACTAAAAAAATTACAACCAAAATGTTTGTTTTAGTAAATAGGGATATATACATAATAACATATTATGTTTTTTTTTTTTAATCGCTGTTGCCTTATTTTCTTTAGTGGCCCCCCTTTCTTCAAATGAAGTCGTAATAATCCTGTAAATATGTCACGAAGACCTTATTTGCCTACTGACAAGTAGGTTTAGTAGTTTTCCGCCGGTTTTACTTTAAACGGAAGTTTTACAACGTTGTACTTGTCACTCTATTTTGATTCAATGTTTAAAAATAGGCACTTTCTGACTTTCTAGTGTAAGCAATACTACAAATAATTAAATAAAAACAAATTTATAACTTTATTCCACTTTTTTTTATTTTTGACTGGACCGGTTTCAGCCTACAACGGCCATCTTCAGACTAGTACAGGTTGTTCTTATTCTATGGCTTATATACTATTTTCGAGATGTCAGGGGTCCATTATAGGCTGATACCGGTCCAGTAAAAAAATAAAAAAGTGGAATAAAGTTATAAATTTGTTTTTATTTAATCATTAAAATGGAATTCCACCATGAATTAACAGTTACAAAATTAGAAATAATACTACAAATGATAAATTTTTTAATTCTATATGGGTGTTTAGAAAAATGTCTGAGGTTTCCAGTGAAAACAATTATTAAACAGTAATCTTTTAATTTTTTTATGAAAAGCAAACTAGAATTTTAGGTACGACGTTTAAAAATGCCTTTTCTGGTTTCAAAACTGCACTTTTTAATTTCATTTAATATCATTAAATTTTATGGATTACAGTTGTGAATTGTATTCACTGGAAACCTCAGATATTTTTTGACTACCTTAAATTTTTTGACAGCGGAATGAAGGTGAGCTTTTTTATTAATTGATACAAGATACAAGTTAAATTGAATCAGACAAAAAATCGAACTTTAACTTTTCATTTTAATTTTTGAAAAAAAGGGACAAATTGAAAAACAAATATTTCCAGAGAGAATTTGAAAACTAAAGTAAAATATAATTAAAACTGTGATTCTTTAAAATTCTAATATAAATTAATTGTGAAGTATAAAAAAGGAGACAAGTAAAATGAAAACCTTCCACAAGGTATTATATACGGCTACTCGGCCTCGCGTTGGATTAATTAGTTATAATACAATTATTTGATTGAGTGAATTATTTTACCGGTGCTTTTAAAAATTATTCAGATGCAAATTAATTTATTTTAGTGCTTTTAAAATTTATTTTAAACCACACGCAATAAAATATAGTTAGCCTTATAACGTATACATAATAAAAAAATGAGAATTATTGTTTCAAAAATATTTCTTTTACTTGCTAAATATTTCCAGTTTGATTTATTACTTCGTCTTATTGACGAACGAACGAAAGAAAGCAGAGAAGCAGTTTAGTCTGCTAATTAAAACAAAGATGAATCAAGCAAATAAAACAGACTCAGTGTCGGACTTGGAGATAAAAAAAAATAAAAAAACATTACTCCTACGTATTTTAAAACGCGATCAAATTAATTGTATTCAAAGAGCCTCTAAGACATGCAGTCTACTTCCTTATTATTTTATTTATTGAATTTATTGAATATAATATTTTTTTTTACCTTACGCAAACAGTAGGTAAAATTTAAATTCAATTAAAATACAAGAGGCGCGCGAGTGTCAGGTCCTAAAGCCTGGAATGGACTACCACATGATCTGAGAGTAATAAAACACTCGACAGAGTTCAGAGCCAAACTAAAAACCTATTTATTCAGAAAATCATATCCATAATCAAAATGTAACAAGCCCAATAGAATTTCTGTTTAAACCAAGAAAACTTTTCAGACTCTCATTCCTTAAATTTATTAGAAGATTATTCCCATTATACATGTTTGTAAGAATCAGCTAAATTTTAAGTTATTATGATATGCTGATTGTGTCCTGCCAGGTAAGTATGTTGTTGTATATTTATACAAAATAAGAATTAATATTAAGTAGAAATTAAGATTTATACAGCGCCCTTAAGGTGATTTTTCACAAAAACGGCGCTGTACAAATTATCAAAATATTATTATTATTAATAATGTCATTCTTATAATTTCTAGTTTGTGATAATTACTTCCATAATTGAGAAAATTATTGTGATCAGAGAGAGTACTATTTTAGACCGGTCGGTAGCTGAGTGGACAGACGCGTCAGATTACCACCCGGGCGTCGTGGGTTTAATTCATCACCTGGCTAAGTCCTCCATGATTGCACAAGCAACATTTTCCGCTTATTATGATGGTAGTAGGAGTTTTTCAAATATCTTCAGGTTATTCGAAAATCAGGGAACGTTTGTCTTTCTTTATATTTATATAACTTTTTTAAATATTTGAGATCATGGTGTGTGATGATCATAATGTATGATTTTCGAAATTTTAGATTTTTTCAAGTATGATTTCACCATTGAATTAATAAAAGTCGTTCGGTAAATGCCTTCGCGAAATCAATTTAAGCTCTTTGGCTTTTTTCCTGCGTAAAAAAAGAGGCTGAGAAAGTGTTCGCCATTAGGAAGGCGAAGGATGTGTGCATGTGATTTTCCCGCTTGCTAAAAGCTTCAGCCACCGGCAGTCTGCGAGTGAATAATTTACTTTAGCGCCCATTAAATTTTCAGTCAGCTCAAAAAGCTTGAGTAGTTATATCGAGTTTATAATATTCATCAAATATTTAAATAAATAATTTTATAGTAGACATATTTTAATGCAAACACTTACAATTATACCAAAAATACCTTTGAAAAATCCCTTGGACAAACAATCCAGCAATAAGTCACTTTAGAAACTAATTCGTTAAAGAACGAAGAGCAGACATCGATAGCTGGCATAAGCGCACTTCTTTTTTAAGTAGAGATATTTTTAGCAATACTAACGTAAGTAAGAAGAGCTATTAAAGCGTCTTTGAGATTGTCAAATAAATGATAATAACCGAAAATATTTCAACATTACATTTACATGATACAAGAACAGCTTTTTTTAATTATAATATTTTGAAACCCCGTAAAAAAGCGTCAAACGTCATATCGTCACTGGAAAGGCAAAAGGGCTTAAGCGACACTCTGTTCAAAATGAGTTAAATATGCAGTTTTGATCGAAAAAAATTCTGACTCTCATTTGATTCTGAAGACGTTTGTGGGCTTTCAACCATCTAAAAAATATTTACCGTTTGGGAGAAGGCTTGACTCAAACGACACAAGCTTGAGACTCTTTGGCTTTTGTCGCTTTAGGTAACTCAGTGAGAGCATGGAGTTATCTGAGTTTTTTTTTTTTCAAAACCAGGTATTGAAGGCTTATGCATTTTAGTGCTCTCGTGTAATTTTCCCAAAGTCGTGCTTCAGCCTTTTTGCCTCTCCGGCAAGGATATCACTTTGAGCCGAAAATTTATGACAAAAAACAGCTTTCTTAAATAAAATGTGAGACTGTATGGTATAACATTGTTCAGTACAAAACAAGTGTAAGTTGAATTTTTCGAAACCCCGTAAAATAACATATTTATTTGTTTATAAATTAACGGACTAAAGTCCAATTACAAAAAAAACATATAAAACACGAAATGGAAAAAAAGAGCAACAGAGAAGGAATAGCACATACATTATATTAAATTAAGGGATGACAAAATAGGACAAAACAAACATAAGAGAGAACATTCAAGCCATGGTCTAGTCAAAGTTTTGGTAGAGTCGTAAAGAATGACGAAAATCATTTAGACTGCTACCAAAAATTTCAAGACAATGGCTTGAGTTAACAAGTCTTGAAATTCTGGACATTGGAGAATTATACCCATATTTAGTATTGTGATGATTGAGGAACGGCAATTCATTGTTTCTGAGTCTACGGCAAGGAATGTTGAACTGGATAAGTTGCAACAGAGATGGTGAGTCAATAAAACAATTAATAATTTTCTAAATGAAAATTAAATCAAAGTCTTTCCTGCGCTTTTCTAATGAAGACATTTTCAATAATTGTTCAGTTTCATCATATGAATAATTGCCTCTTTCTCGCCCTAATCTCCATGTAATACCGCGTAAGAATTGATGTTGTACGAATAAATATGATGAATATGAACGGTATAGAATGGGGACCAAATCACACTAGCATATTCTAGATGAGGGCGAACTCATGAATTACGTCATGTCGACGTTAAAATGATATCATAATTCCAATTATAATAATATCCATCGGCTCCTTAATCTATGTGGATGATTTTGGCTTTGTGTGCAAGAGATCCCGTGTTCAAATCCCGGAAGACCCCTTTTCTATGTAACAAGTTCGGGCCATTTAAATAAGCAATAAATGAATCTGATTGACAGGATCAACACTACTAAAATCATTTGATGTTGGTCATTGAGTAAACTTTGTCCAAATGTAATTTTGTTTTAATGCCACAGTGGGTAAGAATCGTCGGATTTTATTTTCAATAGCAGGCTCAAAGACTTCGGATAGATTTACGGTGTTTTGGCGTTCAAAGGAAATCAGCCGTAAAGCCTTTTATTACGGACCGTTTCGGCTGATTAAACAAATAAATAAAACACATTTTTGCGGGTCATTATCAGGTTAATTAGTTTTCTGGCTGAAAACAGATGTTTTTTACATTACAAGCACCACTGGGTTTGAAAATACTTAATGTTTGATACTCTTAATAGCAAACAGGAATTAGAGCGGTTGTTGCTTACGATGTTAGTGATTTGCAACGTATTTAGTACAGACTCCATACAATGGTCTTTTTAAAATATATTTTTATAGTTTTTGTGGTTAATTTGCAGGACTCCATTAAAAAATAAAATTCTAATTTTGAAACTATTAATCCGTGGTGGAACTCCATTTTAATAATTTTAACTATACAATAAGCGTCCATTCTAGACACTAAATAGTATATATAGCCATGGATTTACTTAAAATTGTACCAGCCTGAAGATGCCCGTCATAAGGTGAAACCGGTTTGGGTCTTAAATAAAAGAAATAGTGGAATAACGTAAAAAATTGTATTATTAAAATCATTAAATTGAAATAATTTTTATTTTTTATTTTAGGTGACAGCTGTTTCGGAGTTTAAGGCTATTATCAAACATGGGAACAACATATAAATATGATTTTGGTTCCTTTTTTAATAACTACTAATTAGGTTAAAATACAAATTATCTTGAATTTTTTGTTCTGTGAGGTACTTTATTTTAAAATTAGTTTTTCCCATTTTGTGATTACATACTATTGCTTTTAAAGGCATGTTTTTCTCAATAGTTTAATTATGTGATTATATTGATAATAACATTTTCAAATAAACAAATAGATTGGTTTTGGGTCAGTTTTTGTATTTTGATATAATACGTTGTAAAAATGCTATTTTAATTTCATAATCAATTATATTTTTTTATTCAAACCTAAAATCTTACTAACGGAAGAAAGTAGTTTGAGAAGAAGGGAGGTTAAGAAATACCTAGCTATTCAGATCAAGTCACTGAATAAGGCTTAAGGCATTTCTACCACCATTTATTTTATTTCTGAATGGTAGTATTTTACAAGGGCGAAACTGAGAGTATCTACTATCTACTAATATTTAATAATATTTGGATAATTTGTATAGCGCCGTTTTTGTGAAAAATCACCTCAAGGGCGCTGTAAACAAGAGGTAAATTGACAAAATGAGCACACGTATTACTTGGTTAAAATATCAAGAAGTTTCAATCATTTAGAAAAATCGATAACTTTGGTGATTGTAATCAGACATAGCTTTTTTAATGATTCTAGCACGTTACCCTTGTCAAATGAAATCTAAGAATTATCATTTTTTTTCTCGTAAGAAGCAATCACATGGTGGTTGGAAATTATATTAAATAAAAGAATACTTTGTTTTAAAACCACAGAATTTTAAAAATTTTGAAAATTCTGTGGTTTTAAAACAACGTATTCTTTTATTTAATAATAAGATTTATCAATTTACGATTCAAGACTACTGGTATAGCGTTCTACACAAATACGCACAAATAAACGACTGACTTGTGCCATTGGACCTTTGCAGCCGTTATAGAATTAAGATTTTTTAGAGCATTGATGCTTGTTTTGTTATAAATATTATAAGCATACCAATACCTAAATTTGGTTTAATATTCTTGAAATGTATTCTCTCAATCAGAAGTACAAAATCATTCTCTAAAATAAATTGTCCACTTGGTAATTTTATTCGTATTCAGGCAATAGCGTTGAAATGGTTAACATCTTCGTAAAGCATCACCCCTTCCTCGTGTACTACGAGAGTAAACTTTTCACTTTACGCTTTCGGATAAACTCAACGAACGAGGTTCTAACTCCGTCATAACCGCTTTAATATTTATGTTAAAAAAGGTTGTCACTCACAGCGAAGTTCACTAACTTATGACTACCCACGCATGAATGTGAGTGTTATGCTTTACTCAGAAGACGTAGACTCAGTGCATTACATTGGGAGTGGAAGTGACGTGTGACTTCCGACATGTCTCTATTAAGATTATCTATTTTCAGCAAAAGAGATTTTCGTTTCTCAACAATACATATTTTAAGGCATTAGAAATAAACAGTTGTTGAAGTATTTTTGTAAAAGCTTAAAATCTTTTAGACAGAAGCCTTTGAAATGTGCTTATATTAATGGGCAAATCCTCGAAATACGCTTGACTGATGGGGTGAAATTGTTCTAGCAATAGAAATAATGAAATCTTATGTGTAAGTCACTAGATATTAGTTATAAGCTTAAGTGATAAATTATAGGTTAGATAAATTGATTTGTAAAGCGCCCTTGAGGTGATTTTTCCATAAAAACGGCGCTATAAAAGTTATTATTATTATTATTATAAAGATCTAACTAACTAACCACTGACCGGTCGGTAGCGGGGTGGACAAACGCGTCGGATTCCCACCCGGGCGTCGTGCGTTCAATTCCTCCTTTAAAGACATTTTTAAGTCTTCCATCATTGCACAAGCAACATCTTCCCCTTCTTATGATGGCAGTAGGAGTTTTTAAAATATTGTCAGGTTATTCGTTACCCGGGAATGTTTATCTTTCTTTAAAACAAAACAAAAAACTAACCGTCACGCCGTTTCCCCACAAGGACAGGCAGAGAAAATGGACCGCAATACAACTCTGTATTGACACACACTCCTTGCATTAATACATCGTCTCAGGCCAAGATTCACTTGATTGTGCCATGTCTTCCTCGGCCGTCCTTGACTTCTACCATTAACTTTCGCGTCATATATTCATACTATCCTCTTTTCTTCGCTGATCTGCTCTACATTCCCAAACCACGTATCCCTTTCTTAATCATAATTATTACACTTCCAGCAATCTTGCATTATTTGCGGATATCCATATTTTTATTACAGTAATACATAGTTTCACCACACATACGCTTCTAATTTATACAGCATTCAGTCTACTTTTATATTTCTTTTGTCAGCTCCATGCCTCATTGCCATACGGCAGGATTGTTATAAGCACTTTATTGTAGACTGCCAGCTTCATGACTTCAAAAAATTTTTGAAGCACTCGCGTGTGCAGTCATTTTTCCCTCGTAATAAGTTACTCGCTTTTATTTAGACGCGACATAAGAAATTAAATACTAAGAATTGAATTAAGATTAGGTCGAGAAGGAGGCGATTATTCATACGACGAAATTGAACGAACACTAAAAAGGTCTTCACTAGAAAATCCTAGGATAGATTATCATTTTCATGTTTTTAAAATTTTTAATTGTATTATTGACTCACCTTCTTTGTTTCAACACATCCAGTTCAAAGTTCCTTGCCGTAGAAATAATGAATTGCGCTTCCTCAATCATCACTCTACTAATTATAGGTATAATTTTCCACTGTCCAGAATGTCGAGACTTGTTAACTCGAGCCAAGGTCTTAAAAAAATTGGTACCAGTCTAAATGAGTTTTGTCATTCTTTACAACTCTACCAAAAGCTTATTCAGGCTTTAACTTGAATATTCTTTAAAATATGTATTTTTGTCCTGTTTCTGACATTGCTTCATTAAAATATTATGGATGTGCTGTTCTTTTTCTGTTGTTGTTTTTTTTCCCATTTCGTGTTTTGTAGTTTTTTTGTAATTGAACAACGGTTCGTTAGTAAAAAAATAAACATATAATGTGGGCAAAAAGAGGATTACTTTTTATGCAATGTAATTTTATCTGGAATAACTATATTTGTTGTACATTATGCATATTACACGCACAGTCTTCTTGTCGCCGTCATTAGTCTTCAAATCAGTTTGACAACATGTCACCTGAAGGGAAAAAGGGTGGGAAGAAAAGGTTAACTGATATAAGATAAGATATAAAATATGTTTTTTCGTGGATAGATATATATTGGGAAGTTTTTGATTCAAACAAATGAATAATTTGTAGAAATTTTGATGTTTTAAAAATAAACATTGTTTTACAGAAGGTTAAAAACCATATTAAATTAAAAATGCTCGACTCGTGTTTAACGGAAAGGGTTTTTTTTTCAGAAGATGAATAAGCTAAGAACGTTTTTTTTCAACGCTAAGCGTTTTGTATATGCCTACGTTTTGCTTAAAGAAAATTATTTGGCGTAAATAAATTATGTTTTTTTGGTTACTTTTAATTATGTCACAATTTTTTTTTTATTTACCAATTAACCTTTTTTCCGGTGCTGTCAACTGAGTTAACATCGTCCCTACTTATTTAAATATCCCTGTAAATACACTTAACAAAGAGTCCACAGTTTAGTCATTCTTCTGCAATACATTTATGCATTGGATAATGTAATAACAAAATATTAGTATTTATCGAACGCAACTGAAAAAACTTTTCCCCTATTAATCAACGATAAATATTGCCAATATGTACATATCGTGTGTGTGCATGCGTTGCCAAACAACTCATGGAGTATTGCGGTAGAGATCGGGAGAGATGTTGAGCATCGCTTGCAAAATTCTGAAGAAAAATAACTGGAACCGGTTTCTCACCGAAATAGTACCGGTTCCTATTTTCATGTTGTTATTTCGTGGATGGGGATTTCGCCAAAAAAAACTAGAAAACTAACCGGAATTAAGGAAAAGCACATCTTACTCCACGATATATGCATTTTAAGTCTCGGTCAATGATCAGTACATCATTTTCATTTATTCGACATTTTCAAATTTTCACCAAAATTAGGAATCCGTTCCAAAAATAACCGGTTCCTCCGAGAAATAATATAGACTATCTCTAGTGAGCAGATGAATGATTGCCAGCATAACGGATGCTTCCCCATGGAATAGGTTTACGCCTTAATAATTTAGAAGCATTAGATATAAATAAATCATCGAAGAATGATGTTGAAATATTAAATAATAAAAAGAACTTATCTGATAGTTCAATTTAAAGTTGTTCCTTTTCACCCCTTTGCTCCATGTAACCCTTACCCTCTCCATACCTTCCACCACCCCTTACTTGATGCTATCTGACTCCTCTAATTTGTTATGCCTTTTTTTATTCTACTAATTTATAATTATTATGTTGTTAGGTTAGGTTATATCATATGTCCCAACGCTTTAATTTTTTGTACTGAACCTGAAAAGGGGATATTTTTAGAATTGTCAGAATATGAATCCTAAAAAACGGCTATTTTTATTAGAAACACTACATCGTTAATACTACACTTACTAATAAACTGATCTAATTCTGAAAAAAACTGTCTCTACACTATACTCAGGGTATTTACAAGAACAGATGCATTTATAATGAGAGTTTGGTAATGCGTTCGAAAGGCGACACAGCTATCACCCTCAAATATAAAAATACTTACGAACCATCAGGAATCATTGTGCAATTTGTTTTTGTAACGTTAAAGGCTTAGGTTAATTAAACATATCTCATCTGAATGTTAATAAGGGTTGATTTAAAGTAGGATGTTGTCAACAACAACGTAAATGTTCGTAATTAACTCAAACCGCTAAAACAAAACTAAAATTTCGCAAAGATTCAATGATAACACATAAGTTACAATTCCAATTACAACGTTAAACAGAAAAAACTGTGTTTAAATTACGTTTATTGTTTTGATAATTTCATAGCGGTCTACTTGAAAATGTCGCTTTTTACTTATATTTCTCAGTTTAAAAATACCCATTTGAAGTTTTAAAAAATATATTTTGGGGGAGCTTTTTTCCCAAGTTATTTTTTAAACGACCATGTACGAGTAAATGCACCTCCCGCCTTCGGCCCAGCTGTAATATTATGAATAATTCTAAAATTAAACCGGTACACAATTTTCAGTCATTATCATTGGAATTTGAATCTCATTTTGCCAAAGGGGATGAAATAAATCATATCAAAGTGATTTTACGCAAAACGCGTGGGCTTAATCAAATGCCCTTGGATGGCGGCATTAAACTGCTTAAAAGGGAATAAAAAACCATGCTTGTGTATTAAATTGTCAAATTGATGTCAGAATTTTTTTTTAAATTCAACATGTAATTGAATTTTTTTATGCTTATTCATCAAATCAAAATTCACTTGAGGTACAAATTGAGTTAGTTAATTCAACCAACTTCGGTGAAAATTTGATAGTTATATCTTAATATTAAAAATATTTATCGCTAAATGGTTCCGATTGTGATCTAAAATAATTTATTATGTTTTTTCTAACATCGGGAAAATTATATTATAATAGGAGAAGGGAGTTGCTAAATGGCTATTCAATAAATGGTATTGCCGTAAAATATTATTTCACCGTGTATTTTTGAATGCACTTTCGTTAGTCGAACGAATCTGTGAAAAATAAATTATACGAAGAAAAAGATTTCTTAATAAAAGATATAATATAAATCTAAGCTAAATAATATAATGATAATAAAGTTTTTATTCCAGAAGGTATGCAAGAGTAGTGCAATGCAATACATTTTATAATTGATAACGATACAAAAATAAAGTTTTGGTGAATATATACACAATAATAATGAAGAGAAAAATAATATTAGTAATAAAAAAAAAAAAATTTAAGAAAGAACAAAATCGTAGGAAAAAATTAAAATAATAAATGTAAAAATTATTAATGCAGGATATGTGGTCTCATGTCTACAGAATGCCATCAAGAGGGAGTCCATCCTGGCAGCATTAAGATTGATGAGGGGCAATATTTTACTTCAATGCGCTTCTATGCCAGAATTCTAAATCTGACGGGATACCATGATGAGGTCATTTCCAGAGTTGTAGACCCTTAAGTGTGAAAAATGTGTAAAAAGTGTGTTATTTCATTTTAACATTAAAACTGCCCACATGATGTTACGATAAGAATGAAACTGTTCACGAAAGTGATCAAAAAAAATATATTTTAAAATTGCATAATGGCTACCAGTAGATTTCACGTAGTCATCACCACTTTTGATGCATTTATCACAAGAATTACGCCTCACACACTTTTTGTGGCTAAATATAGATCGTTCACGCGTTCAATTTTGTATACCAGTTATTATTCCGGCTGCATATTTATTTAAATCTACAAAAAGCCATAAGTGAAGAAAATTGTAAAAATAAGATGCATAAAATAAGGAAAAAAGGAACACGTAGGTACGTTTGGTCGAAAAACAGGAAAATGATTATGATTTTTTTATGTGCGTAAATAATGAGTAATTTAAAGTGATGGACATGACTCTGATGATCCATGCCTCCAAAGCGGCTTTAAACACTTTAGAGAAAAATTATCTTTATGATATTGTTTTTGCTTTCCTTGTGTCTCGAGCGAATCCCCGCAGATTTGTTTCTTAACATCGAGCAATATTTATTTAATTTACGAAATTATTAAATATGGTACACAGGTTTAAAAAATGTTACATATTACGACCTCCCAAACTAGGCATATCGATGTATTACTAGTGTTTGAAAATAAATCATTATCCGAAGAATACTCTATAAGTCAAAACTTAGCTCTTATCTTTTTTTTTAAATATATTTATTTTTAGATCTCAGGGATGAGGGTGGTACAATCGCATAAGTTCCATATTATACATATAAAAATACAAAGATAATACATAAAATAACATGATAATATATGCCCGAATCATAAAGGTCTGCATTCTATACAAAAGTATCATTTCCTATCATATATCACATCTTATCGCTGGAAAAGGCAAAAGGGCTTAGGCGACACTTTGGTCAAAAATGAGTTAAATGTGCAGTTTTGTTCGGCTTTTTTTTTTCTCCATCGGATGCTTTGACTCTCGTTTGATTCTGAAAACTTTTGTGGCCCTTCAGCCATCTAAAATATATTTAACATTCGCGTCACAAGTTTGGAACTCTTTTAGCTTCTTGTCGCTCCGGGTAAGTCAGTGAGAGCATTGAGTTACCTGAGTCAACTTTTTTTTTTAAATCCAACCAGTTAGTAAAGACTTTTGATTTTTATTGTTAAACAAAAAAAAACTTTAAAGTGCTCTGGGGTAAACTTCCCAAAATGGTACTCCAGCTTTTTGCTTTTACGGCGGCGATATCATATGTTAAGGCAACATTCTGGCTTTAATGAATGATTAATAGACCGGCAAGCACTGACAAATACATTAAGATAAGCAAAAAATATAATATACCATGAAGTAATTCCAAAGGGGTGTCAGTAACTTTGCGTTTCTTGGAATTCCGAGGAATCTGACTGTTATATTTAAGTGGAAATTCCAACGCGAAAGTCTCAACTTGCTTCAAAAACTTTCTGGATTTCAGTGTAGTATGTGATAGTGGACCCAGTCTATTTCCTTCGGGATTTATTTTCTTCCTCCGAAAAGAATCTATGGGATTTATATACTCGTGTCTTATAAAAAAAATACTTTTAGAATCCTCTGGATTAGAATTGGATAGCGATTTTTATAAACCAAAAACAGCTCATCAACCTATAAAAAACATTTTATGAATAATAAAATAACACTAAAAAGTGTAATAAAAATAATTAAACCATGTATGACCGTATTACAAATGTGGATATCCGAAAAGAATGCAAGGCTGATGTGAGCGTAATGAATAGGATTAAGAAAGGGACGCTTAGATGGTTTGAGCATGTAGAGCAAATGAACGAAGGAAGGAGTGTGAAAAGAATATATGATGCGAAAGTAAATGGAAGAAGAAGTCGAGGACGCTCGACAAAAACATGGCACGATCAAGTAAATCAAATACTTAAATCGGGTCAGAATAACAGAAGAATATGTATGAGACGATGTGTGAATGTAAATAAAGCAAGGAGTGTGTGCCAAGACAGAGTTGTATGGCGGTCCGTCCTCTCTGCCTACCCCTGCGGGGAAAAGGCGTGATTGTTAGTTAATGATAAAAAATAAATTAACGCAACAAGAAGTCTAAAATTAAAATTAAGTTTAAAATTGAAGTTTTTTTAAGCTCGGTAGACAAGACACTGTTATTAACTTTTATATTTTCATAGTGAATAGCGCACAAGAGTCCCAACTACTCCCAAGCGTCTAGAACCAGTGAGCCTATGGCATCCCCAATGGAGGTATGTTCTGAGGCTAAAGGTAGTGGGAAGAGGAAGGTTGGGAAGTAATTGGTTGTTCCTTCCCTGAACGACTTTTTTTAAGCTACTTGGGAATAATATGTCAAAAATGTTTTTTTTTTTACTATATTATTATTTCAAATAAATAAAACTGTAATTAACTTCCATGGTATTACAGCACGTCTTTTTCAATCCAAAATAGCACCCCCAGTATCTCAATAATAGAGTTGTCAATGTATTAGTCCTGTGCAGTCCGAATGCTATGAATGCGCCTATAAATTGCATTTTACGGCGCGATGGACGTCCATTGCATCGCAATGATTTATACTCATGACAATCCACCCGAAATAGCTGGATTTATGATGATAGAATTTAAAGGAAACAGCTGTTATAAAGGCAATTTTAACTTTCCACATGAATTGACATAAATATTATTATGTGTAATAATTACTGGTGCATTGTGGGCGTGTCTGAATAACACTATTTTTTTAATTAATTTCTTTCAAACGAGTATAGGTGATATTTTCGACGTATTTAACAAAAATAATATTATTGAAACTGAGAATCCATATAGTTTCCGGAAGACAAAGGGGCTCAAGCGACACTTTGTTAAAAAAATTAGTTAAATATGCAGTTTTGATCAGTTTTTTTTTGTCTACATCGAAAGCTCTGATTCTCGTTTGATGCCGAAGACTTTTATGGCCCTTCCGCTATCTAAAATATATTTACCATTTAGGAAAAGGCTTGACTCAAGTGACACAAGTTTGAGACTTTTTTAGATTTTGTCGCTTCAGGTAACTCAGTGAGAGCATGGAGTTAACTTTTTTTCCAAAATCCAACCAGTTACTAAAGACTTATGAATTGTATTGTAAAACAAACAAAAAACTTCAAAGTGCTCTGGTGTAAACTTCCCGAAATGGCTCTTCAGCCCTTTTGCCTTTCCGGCGACGACATATAATTTTCGTTGTCTCTCGCACTAAACAACTCTTTAGCGATGATTTATTTAAATACACTCTGCGCCAACGCCATATTTTTTACTTATTCTTAACAAGCCTTTGTGGCTTGCCGTAATTATAATGTAAACATATAAATTTGTTTTAAAACATTTTTTTTATCTATGATAGACATATTTCCAGTAAGCCGCTCTATTATTCCCGTAAAACCTCTAATTACCCTTTCCACGTTATTTGTCTCTAACTCCAGCACCTAAATATCTATGTACATCTGGCAGTATTTTGTATTTAATGATGTAACAAGCCCAATAGAATTTCCGTTCAAACCAAGAAAACTTTTCTGACTATCATTCCTTAAATTCATTAGAAGATTATCACTATTATCTGTTCCTCACTACGAAAAAATTAAAAAATACTTCCGATATACTCTATTTTAAATTTGCTGTTTTGCTTTAAAAATTAAAAAATAATAATAATAAAAAATAAAAATAAAATATATATATGTAAGAATCAGCTAAATTTTAAGTTATTACGATATGGTGATTGTGCCTGCCAGAAGTTACCTGCCAGGTAAGTATGTTGCTGCATATTTATATAAACAAATAATTAATATTAAGTAGAAATTAAGATTTGTACAGATTTTTCACAATAACGGCGCTATACAAATTATCCAAATATTATTATTTCGGAACTTACGAAACCGGTCGGTCAATGTATTAAAAGAAAGTGATTGAAAATTATTTTATTAAAAATATATATTTTCAACACCCACGCCTTGAATTTTTTCCGGGTATCCACATTTTAACACAGTCATACATTGTTTTACCGCACATACGTCCCAAGGATCTCATTCAGTCATCTTTCACCCTTCTTCTGCCAGTTTCATACATCAGGGTTGGTATAAGCACTCCATTGCGGACTGCTAGCTTCACTTCTTTTGTCATTTTTTATTTATTTACGCCAACAACGTTCAATCCTCCATTAATGGCAGTTCATTCATTCACCCTACTTTTAATATTCTTATCAGCCTTTCCATCTCTCTTGGACATACTTCTGAAATATACAAACTCATTCCTTAACAAATTCTGTTAATATTTCATGCAGATTGTGAATGCTTTTTTATCACGATAACGGCACCTTAAAAATTGGCCAATTATAATTATTAAATAAGATAAAATCTAATATTTATTTCTTATCAGGTATCTACAAAAATGCTTTTAGTAAAAGTATTTTCCCAAAACACACTTACGAAAAAGTAAGCAATGATTATAAGAAAAACTCTTTTTTTGCATAATTTATCTTGTCCTACGCGAATTAAAGATACATGAAAAGAAGATAACAACCTCACTGAGAGGTTCCTGTAATTGCTCCGCTTATATTTGAGTTTGTCGAAATTTCTGGCAAAGCCTTTGCGCTGGAGATATGTTTCCGTAAGCCAAAGTTTTGTATCCTACGCTTTTATTGCCCGGAGTGTTCTAGACTTAAATAAATTTCGAATCCTCTTTATGGCAATGATGTATGGAATAGTAAAACGGTTTTTATTCCAAATTCGCTTTGCTTTTGATGGAGATATTTAATAAAATAAATTATGTCAGTTTATTAGCGCCAAATTTACAATAACTCAATATAAATTTAATAATAATGGTTTATTAAGTGGCGTGATTCAAGTTCCGGATTTGTCAAAACGATTGGATACAATCCCGTTATAGAAAGAATGAAAAACTTGTGTCGTAATACAAAGAGAATTATTAGTTAATTGATTATGAATGAATTGTTGCTTGGAACGTGAATAATGTATTTACGGCTTAGATATTATATTACAATTTCGAATTATGTGGATTGTTAAGTTTGATTGGCGTTGCACTAATGAATCTACAGTTTTCATTAGGAAAATTGATGAATAAACGTAATCTAAAATTTCAAATTAATTTTAAATGCTTTAAATAAAGGCTCTGGCAGAGCAGTATAATAAACACTTTACACATATATTAATGGGGATAAATTGTTATCGTTTTTAATAAAAATATTAATATTCGCATTTTTGTTTTTTTCTGCAATGCATAAGGCACTTTCATTATTGAAACATTATTTCGTAAACTTAAAATCACCTGGTGTCTAAAATAATCTACTTATTAAACTGTTAAGCTCTATGAAATAATTGATTACGGAAAGAATATTAACAGTCTTCAAAGAATATGAAAATAGAAATAGACACAGAAAATACAAATATTAGGTTGTGACCAAGACTCGAACTCGGGACCTCTACGCATTTACCAACTGAGCCATCTTAACCATTTCACTAGGCGTGATTTTTAACAATCACACACTTCTTGAAAACCACTAACATCAATATTTACTTTTATTTTTTCAATGTGTTACCAACCATCTTTACAATCGTGAGCATACAATAATAAATTAAGGGTCAGCTCCCAAAAATACACATTTTTTGACTTTCTAGTACAAGGAAAACTACAAATTCTTTATTTGTTAATTCTATTTGGGTAGTAAGAAAAATGTCAAAGATTTCCTGTGAATATAATTCTCAATCAGTAATCTTTTAAATTCTTTATGAAAAGCATGCTAGAATTTTAAGTAAAACTTTCGAGTTTTACTTAAAATTCTTCGCCTTTGCTAAAAAAAAATAAGAAAACTGCACCTTTTACTGATATTTCAGTATATTTTCATAGAATTTAAAGGATTACAGTTAAAAAATTGTATTCACTGGAAACTACAGACAGTTTTCTTACTACCCATAGAAAATTTGTAGATAAATCATTTGTATTATTGCGTGCTGGCCGTCTAAATTGAAAAATAAATTAACAAAAAATGCGCTTTAAATATTTCTTCAGATACTCTCGTTATCCAAAGTACATAATGTAACTTTATAGTTTATGTGGTTCATTTTATTAAGGCTTCGACACGTTTTTCATTGGCTTTATTATACCGACGCTCCATAGAATTTTTATTTCTTTATATCAAGTCCATCAAAGTCTTTATTGTCAACTCTCATAAAACTACCATTAATCACCCCCTTGATACTATACTAATACACGTATGGAATGACATACATAGATATCATATTTTAGATGTTTTTTGTTACACGTGTCAATAAAATAACTGCGTGTTTAATGGCCGTGGGCTTAAGATATTTGATATATTATGTGCCCAGCATTATTTCTAAGAATCAGGAAGGTATTCTACGATTATTTTTTTTGTAATGCTAGTATCATTTCAAGATGTTTACTTAATTCAAAGTCATCACTTTTGAACAAATGTTTACATAAAAGGAATGATAATTTTCTAAGAAACGGTATGATGCATTACTGTCTCTGTCAATTTTGTTGAATAAGAGTTTGTTTAAAAATACGACCGATACGAGTTGTTCCGGGCTGCTGCCTGCAGGGTGAAAAATGCTCTCATAATCAATAACGTTACAAATATATAGACACGTTGTAGCGCTCCTAAAGTGGCAAGCAAAAACCACGCTAGTTAGTGTGCTCGGTGTTTAGTACTAAACTGTCACGCGTCGCTTGAGGTCGTTTACTATATCTAATCAAATTACAAAAATAAGTGCCCTCGTGTGTGATGAGAGAGTGTTTCAATTACACTGCGAAGACTACTAAAAGTCAAGAAATACCATTTCATTTCTAAGTACGCGCAAATTATTCATTATTTTAGACAGCACAACTATCTCCATTGTTGACCAGCATAATGACGTCTTCGCGTAAACGAATAAACGAAGTGCTATCTCATTTTTACCAGAGCATTCCGATCCTACATCTATTTCGTTCATACACACATATTCTATGAATGTCTTTCTTTGTCATACATGATCGATATTTGAATGATGAATTTACTGGTTACGTAAATGTGTTTGTTACTTGTCACATTTTGTGTCAATAATCTAAAGCGTGTCTATATATTTGTTATGTCATTGCTCGTGAAAGCCGAATTCGATAGAATAGGGCATCAGAAAAGAAGAATAAAATTAGACGTCTGGCTTAAGACAACAACTATGTTCTTTTGTAAGTTTTTGCAGTATGTTACTCACTTAGAAAAAAAAATATAACAAGACGATATAATTGAAAATATGGTGAAAAGAGCAATATTTAAAAGATAGTATAAATCTAAAGAATTGTTCCGGGGTGCTGCCAGCAGAGTGAAAAGTGCTCTTATGATAGCTAACCTCCAATAAGATAGGTCATCGAAAAAAGAAGAATAAAATTAAAAGTCTCGTTTGAAAAAAAACTATGCTCTTTTGGAAGTTTAAAAAAAAAAAAAAAGACGATTTTATTGACAATATGGTAAAAAGAGCAAAGTATATTCCATTTTTTTTCGCACACTCGCAGCGGTATTTTTACTCCGGTTTTCGGCAGAATTTTTTTTCACTATTTTTGGATTTTGCCCGCTCAGCTTCCACTCACGGAAAGGCAAGGAAATCCAATCTTGGTGTAAAGATTGAAAAGAAAACCACCGGCCTATTTTCCGTTAAGCTGGAAAGAAACGTGGTACACTGTTTTTTTTCCAAGAAGTTTACCTTACCAGGGAAGTCGCCAATAGGAGAAAGTACAGTGATTGTTTTATCGATCATAGTTTATCTGGCTTACCGCAAAAAGTCAGCAAAGTTTGTAGAGTAAAGTAATGTTACTTTTGTAGAAGAAATACAAAATCACACTTGAATCTTACTTCCCGGAGAGAGTGAGATGATAATACTTCAAACGGTGGCATGTTGGGAGGCGAAGGAAATGGAGGATGATAATGATAAGAGGAAAGAGAAAGATTAAGAGGTATCCGGTTCAACTGGTCTAGACGACCTCTGTGACAGTGAGATGCTGGAAGAGACTGAGAACTGCTAATTCAACATTTGCAAGTTCAAACCCGGCGTGCGTAAAATAACTTTTATTAAAATTGTTTGTGTTATAACACATTAAATTCATATAAAATAACATTAAATATATTTATGGCACGTTCCAGAGTGGTAGATACTTTAAGTATCGCCCTGGTGAAGACAACCATTCAGTATCTAAAAGTTGCTTGAAATGGCTTTATCCGTGTTTGGTGACCATATATGAATAGCCAGGTACTTCCCAACCTTCCTCCTCCTATTTCCTTCTTCTTTTCACTACTTTCAGCCTTCTACATTATTCTGACTTGTGCTTACATAAACCTAGAATTCTTATCGGAAATTCACATTTTAACACGGCCATACATGGTTTTACCTCACATATGCCTCAGGGCTCTTAAAAACTAAGTTCTGTCGAAATAGCGACTATGTAGTGAGCCCATGTTGAAATAGTTTACTGTTAAGGGGTCCACGATGTGTATTCTAAACCATAGACAGTCATTTTTAAACATATGAAATACCATGTCGTTTTAAGTACCTAATATTATGGTTGACATTCATGAAATAGAATGCAATAAAAATACATTTAAGTGCGTAAATTAAGTTTACCGAAAAACCCATACCCCAAACGGAGATGCTATATCAGTGGCTCCCAGTGGCATCTTTCGCGATAAAAATAATTCAGATAAAAAATGACAGGTTAGGGAACAATCTTCGATGACGCAGTAAAGGAAAGTGTCAGCTTAAGAAATGCAATCCTTTTGGAAGAATTTCACCGTTAGTAAAGATGGCTTGTAAATCATTTATGAGTCGATCGTGTTGCGAAACTGCCCACGTATTTTATCGTTAATAATTTCGTTTTGTTCGTTGAAAAACATGAGCGACTTAAAATGAATAGTTCTTTCTCGTCCCGCAACTTCCTCTAATAACAAAAAGGTTCCTATCGCAGGCTGCATTTTCCGGATAGGTATTTGTGTAGCGTACGGCCTTTGAGTTAATGCCTCAAAGGAAGTGCACCGATCGAACACCTTTGTATTTGCCCATTTTCCGCTGCAGCGAGTTTCATATTAACGACAAAGTTTGCCGAGGAATGTTCTGACTCGCCTAGAAATGAAAAAAACATTCGTCGTGTAGAATAAAGCTGCTTCAAATGTTTTTTTTTTGTAAGGCAACTTAGTAATTAGACGAACATTTTCAATAGAAAGTCAAACATTGCCGAGTAACAAATAACCTTACAATATTTAAAAAAAAAAAACTTCTGCTACTATCATAATAAGCGAAAAATGTTTCCAGTGCAATGATTTATTTTTATTTTTTTATAGTGAAAACCGCACAAGAGTTCCAACTGCTGAGTCTAGAGCCAATGAGATTATGGCATCCCCAATCGGAGTTGAGAGGCTGCATGTAGTGGAGAGGGGAAGGATGTAGGTAAGGGGAAGGTTAAAAAGTACCTGGTTAAACATGGTCACCAAACACGACTAAAGCCATATGAAGAAACGTTTCGATTCGATTTCACAGTTGACTGCTTATCCCAACCTTTATGTATGGCAGGGAGACATGGAACTGGCAAAAGAACCATGAAAGTTTACTGAATGCTGTAGAAATAAAATTCCTGGGACGATTTTGCGGTAAAACCAAGTATGATCATGTTAAAAATTTAGGTATCCGGAAAGAATGCAAGGCTGATGTAAGCGTCATAAATAGGTTTAATAGTTTGGGCATGTAGAGCGAATGAACGAAGAAAGAAATGTGAAAATAATATATGACACGAAAGTGAATGGCAGAAGAAGTCAGGGACGCCCAAAGAAGACATGGCACGATCAAGTGAATCAAATACCCGAGTCGGGCCATGTGAAGAGTCAGAATAACAGAAAATTACATATGAGACGATGTATGACGAATGTGAATGAAGCAAGGAGCGTGTGCCAAGACAGAGTTGTATGGCGGCCCGTCCTCTCTGCCTACCTCTGAGAAACAGGTTAATCGTTAGTTATTCAGTAAGTTAGCTGAGCTCCGTTTTCGATTTTCTCGTGATGTATATCGTCGTAGTTCTTCGATGAAATCTTAGAATTTGTATTACCTTTTACAATACTCTGATCGAGGGTGCGGAAGACGTAAAACCTTATTCACAGGGGAGTAAAAGGTTCGGCGCCTAGAGTTTTATCGCTTTGTAGTTGGCGCAGCACAATTTACATCAAGTGTTGAGAGCTATTTTCTCTGCAAACGCGTCAGTTTAACGTTCGACCTTGCAATTGTAATTATACCATGAATAGGTTTTAATAATGGATTTTCTAGCAGACGCATCGTTCAGCGCCGGGGTTATTAAAATTCATAAATTGTTTCCTTTCAGACGTAATTAAGTTTTAGCCATCAAACGTTGACCGAAGAGGTACAATTAACAATTTTAAAATCGTTAATAGCTGCTATCTGCACATTTCATGTGCAGCTATATTATAGCGAAATTCCACAAGGCTCCAACCATGTCAGACTCCAATCAAAAGCATTGTAGAATTACACTGAACGAGTACTAAAAAATTGTACGAGTAGACTGAATGCTGTGGAAATGAGATCCCTGAGACGTATACTGAAGTAAAACCATGTATGATAATGTGGGGGTCCGGAAAGAATGCAAGGCTGATGTAAGCGTATTGAATGGGAACAAGAAAGGGACGCTTAGATGGTTTAGGCATGTAGAGCGGATGAACGAAGAAAGGAGTGAGAAAAAAACATATGATGCGAAAGTGAATGGAAAAAGAAGTCGAGGACGCCTGAGAAAGACACGGCGCAATCAAGTAAATCAAATACTTGAATCGGGTCATGTGAAGAGTCTGAATAACAGAAGAGTATGTATGAATGTGAATGAAACAAGGAGTGTGTGCCAAGACAGAGTTGTATGGCGGGTCGTCCTCTCTGCCTACTCCCGCGGAGAAACGGGGTGATGTACTAACAAAAACTTCGCTTTGCAGAACGAGACATTACTGATTTGACTGTGATGCAAACAATCCGACCCAAAATCGGTTTCACCGATTGTGGTCCCTTATTTCCAACCCAAAAACGCTTCGTCGGGTATTTTGCAGCTGAGTACGCTAAAAACTTATACAATATATTGTTTTATTTAATTCGAAAGTGTTAGATACTCTTAGTATCGCCCTGGGGAAAGACCACCATTCAGAATCGTAACGTTGCTTAAAATGGCTTTAGTCGTATTTGTTGACCATATCTGAATAGCCAGATACTTCCCAACCTTCCTCTCCCTCATCTCCTACCTTCAGACTCACAACACACCCCGATCGGGGACGCCATAGTCTCACGTGCTCTTGACAGTTTGGGACTCTTGTGCGGTATTAACTATAAAAAATAATTAAATTCAATTTTTACATTATTTAGTTCTGATCGTGTTAGTTTTAGTTTTTAGTGATAGGTGTTTCGGCGTTTAACGCCATTATCAAACTGTAAAATATCATCTACATAAACGCTGAAACAGCTGTCAATAAAAATCATAAATTAAAATTAGCAGAACTAAATAATAATAGTATTAAATTTAATTCTAAAGAATTTATAAAATAATAAAATTGAGTTTTACAAACTAAACACAAAAAACTTTAAATAAATCATATAATATGCGCGATTGCATTTAAAATAGCATTCTGAATTCTTAACACTAGATGGTAAGTTCTTCAATTTAAAAAGAGTACTTTTGAGAAATACTCGTAAATGAATTCATACCAGTTGTACAATTTGATCTATTTGGTATGTATGATTCCAATTCTTTGAAATCGATAAAAAACCGATTCGCTGAACAATTTCTATTTTCAAACAACCGAGTTTTAAGAAATACTATCAAACGGTTCACGCAAACCATTGGTGCACTTTTTTCCAATTCAGTAAATTATTGTTGACACTAGACACTATTCCATTTCTCATTTTAATTTTATGTAGTTGCTTCTCGCACTAATTGTATGTACACTTCTTGTATACAGAGATTGCACCGTAGGGGAAATTAAAATAGCTCTGTTTATATATAAAGTTTTAAGAACATTAAAATAAAATTAAACAAACTTGCCTTTTTAGGACTTACGCACTTGTGTTGTGAATATGTTGTTTACCAATGTACAGGTGTGTAGAAGCCCAATGGGCATCTAAATAAGCAAATATCAGGTACAGATTTTGATACTAGAATATTAAATAATAAAGCAATGTGGACTAGGAACAGAATAAAGAGCTTTGCCAATTGTTTAAGAGCGTCAAAGACAAGATTTATTTCAATTGGGAAGTCTCAGAAACCCTTGGGAAGGTTTAACGAAAATGGATGAGAACCGGCCACCGAAGGCGCTTGACTTGCATAAACTTACAAGACGAAATAGTATTGGCAAGGACTTATCAGGATTTATCTTGGGTAGCTGTGGTGAGGAGGAAAATATCGCAGCTTTTGGTATAATAAACTGGATAGAAACGGTAGGAGACAGGCAAGAAAAAAGACGATTCTTGAAGACGGCTAAGTCTTTTTAAGGAATGAAGCGCAGATGGCGTAAGAAAAAACATAACATTATAAAATGAGAAACAGTCGTGGGCATTCACCACTTTCTTAAACCATTAGACCAGACAGACCTCTTTATCGGATTTCACGCCAAACTTTTTTCTTTTAAACGCAGCTACTATGAAATGTTTATAAACGACTCCGGCTGAAAATGTACAGACCAAAAACAAACAAATAATGGTGTTTGAAATAAAAACATCAATTGAATGAAAAAGAAACTTACGTGATGAGTCGTATCGTATCCTCCCAAACTCCTCGAAGCATTTGAGCAGCGCCGCCGTGCCAGGGGCTGTCTGCGGCCAGCACAGGATCCCGTCCCAGTAGACCGGGCAGCTGCCCTCGGGCTGCGCACCCGCCGCCCGCAACGCGCACGCCATCTCCTGGCTGCGGTTCACGCCCTGCGCCAGCTCCAGGTCCAGGTCCCCGAACTCGTGGCCGAACCCTGCTTCCAGGTGCTCCAGATCTCCGCTCATCTCGAAGCCGTGGTGGCCCCCATCGCCATGACCCAGAACTGTCTCTAGATGGGCTGGCGCCTCTGTCACAGCTTCTAAAAGCTTGCGTCCGATTTGCTTCAACACCCCTCCATTACTGGATTTTAAAAGCTTATCTAATAATACACTCATTTTTAAGCCGTTTATATAATCAATACCTTATTACACTTTTGAAGAACCTAATTTGTCTGGTGATGATTCAATGATGTTCATTAATCTTAAAGTTTTGAATTTTATACTTCTCTAAAACATATTTTTAACGCCATCCCAATTTACGTTTATTTATCTCGAAAATCTTCCGAGGATCTGTTCCGTTATCATCTTTTGCGATATTTACCCTAACTCTTTGTTTGTCTTCTTGCTTCCAACTCACTCGCTAAAGTTATAATTCTAACATGCTCTTATTTGAATATCAATTCCACTTGAAAAGTTTTAAATGCTTTAACGTTTGCTCGAGACTCTTCACTTACTTTAAACATAAATTACACATCAATATATTAAGTCTCAATTCAATCCGACTTTGAATTTTTGAATTTCGATAATGTAGAAACTTTATTCACTTATGTTTATTTAGCACTTAACTTTATCACTGAAAGTTTACAACTTTAGAAGAGAAATTGATTGAATCTGTGTTTTATACTAGGGAACCGCTCTCGTAACTTCCGTTGGCTCGGTGAGACTGAAGTTTCAGGTGTTTGCCGCATCTTGTGTCTGTTGGTTGGTATTGTTGTGTGACGTCATTCCGTCAACAGAGATGTTGGTCCACTCCTCCGCGATAAGGAGGATTCTTGCGGCAGCTAGAGGTTCCTCTCTAGACGGAGTTAGCAACTTATCTCATCGCGATAGTGGATTGTGTACTCGGCTGGAGAATTGCGCCGCTCGCTGTAGAGAGAAAATAAATGTATAAGTGAACAGTGAAATTCAATACGCCTTCCGTTTTCCGTTTGAAAAATGTCTGACATATATTATAACCATATCATTTCCAAATGTGTAAAAAAATCTTTTGAACAAGAAAACTTTAAAATCTCTAAAAATGGAATTTGCATTCTGCACAATTTTTCGCAACGTAATAAAGCAAAAAGCAAAGTATTGTTTTTTTAATAATAATAATCTATATATTAATAAGATAGATAATCTCAATATCTTTCTGGTGAAAAACCACTATTCATAATCGAAAACTTTCTTGAAATTATTTAACTGTTATATTTATGTTAACGTTACGAAAAACCAGCTTTTTCTTCCCCACCTATTTCCTCTTCTCGCTCTTTTCAGTCTCACAACATACCCCAGTTGAATGTAGTTATACAGATAGCATTCAACCCCAAAAATATGAAACTGAGAAACAGGCGTTTGAAAATATATATATTATTTTTTTTACAATAACTCCACACAGGAGGCCTTGAGGAAAACAATTTCCATCAGGGCCTATGTCATCTTTGGGGATGCTGTGTGGGAGGTTTTTTTGAGGAAAGGAAGGAGTGAACTTGGGTCTTGAAGAGGCCCATGTTGAAGGAGGGAGGAAACACAGAGGCCGGCAAATCGTTCCATAGCCGAGCTGTTGAACATAAGAACGAGTCGTAAAAGCGACCCGTTCTCATGTATTGAATGTCAACCGTGTACAAATGTTGGGTATGCGTTTGGCGAGTTTCCCGACTATGCACCGGTGCCGAAGGGATCATTGACGCAAGTTCCTCGGAGCATCTTCCATTGAAATACCTGTAGAACAAGGACAGCATTCCCACCTGACGTCTGTGCTCCAAAGTTTGCAATCCGTTTGTTAAGATAGGAGAATCTATCAAACGGGCCGCCCGTTTCTGCACAGAGTCAAGGGTTTTTTCAGGTATTTAGGGGCTTCCAGACCATAGGTGGCTACCAAATTCAACAGTGGGGCGTACTTGCGATTTGTACAAGGTCAGCAGTTGTGTACTATTGAAGTATCTGCGGGCCCTGTACAACACGCCCAACTTCTGTCTTAATGGAAGGTTTGTTGGGAAGATTACTTCCGTTGAAGGAGACTAAATTATCATTTGGATCCCTTTTAGTCGTAATCAGACATGATTGGGTCTTTGAAACATTAAATTCGACGAGATTATTCTTACCCCAAGAGGAGATTCTCTCAAGGTACTCGTACATTTTCTGCTTCAAAGCCCTCCGAGCCGTTTTTGTTTCTGTGCCCTTTGGGGGCTAGTCAAACAAAAAACCATCATGAACTGTACTGTCATCCGCGTAACAATGTATTGGTGCACATGACAAAAGGTCGATAGTTGGTATTAATATGCGCAATCGGAATTAGTAAAGTGAATATCAGTGTTTTTTTCTTTATTGAATATATTTAATCATAAATAATTTATAATCTGTCAATGCGTTTATTTAAAAAATGTATTTCTTATGTTATTTTACATTTTGTAACGTTTTCAAACTGCAATTTAAGTGAAATGTCTGCAATGTGCGTTAATAAAAAAAAAATTACAAAAGATCTATTGCATTTGGAGTTTGAGTATTTTCAGCAGATACAAATCTTGTATTTATCTATAGGAAAACATTTAAAACTCGATTTTGCCAAATTGTGGGTAAGACGCTTTCCGCATAACTATGTTCAATTGAAGATATCATAATTTCCCTGTCTTCGTCAGTTTTTTTACTGTGAATACCGCACAAGAGTCTTAATTGCTCCCAACCGTCTAGCCTTTTTAAGCAACGTTTCGATTCTGAATGGTGGTCTTTCACCAGGGCGATACTTAGAGTGTCTACCACTCTGGACCGTGCCGCAAATATAATTTATTTGCGCACGCCGGGCTTGAGCCCCCGACCTCTGGATTCGAAGTTAAACGTCTTACCACTCGACCACGGAGGCCGTAATGTAATGTTATGACGAGAGGAAATCTCAGACCTCTTCTTCCCCATATACTTCCCCTCCTTTCGGCCTCACGACATATTCCATTTAAAGATGTAATAGTCCCTCTGTCTTCGTCAGCTGGGACTTTTGTGCGGTATTCTCATGTTTTAAATACACTAACTCAAATAAATATATAATACGTTTGTAAGCATTATTTTCATGGCAGATAGAATACGTTTTTTTTTAATTTTGCATAGCATATCATTAGTAATTAATTGATGGTCTCACATATTTCTAATTGCTCTTTACTAAACCTAGTTAACTATTAACAATAGCTTTACGAGTAGAACAGCAGTATCTATACGTTATTAATGTTAAATACATATTTACCATGTTAGGAAAACCGCTTTGGTGTATCTACGAACATCATTTAAAAGTCTGGTAGCTCTTTGTGCCAATATTTAACTAAGATAAAAAATGAAACCAAATATAAAATACAGACAAATATAGGCAGCATCTTGCTTTGAAAATCTTTTGCTGATAAGAAGACCAAATTAAAACGAACCATCGGAATTCAGTTACTACAAATTATTTTGTTGCGAATGAATGAAGGTGCGAACATAAGCATTTGCTCACCAAACAATAAGCAAGCAATCACTGTGCACTAGCAATTATTTGACCGGATTGACCATTTCGAAATAACAGATTCTATTCCTGGAATAATCAATAGAATTCAATTATTACATTGTAATTATCGAACATGGTTACAGTTAATTATTAAGGATACAGCACGACCGAGAGCTTATTGTGTTAGCAGTAGCGTTTGGGGACTTCTTTCTTGTTGGCTTTAGAACCCTGATTTAAAAAAAAAACTTTTTATTGACCTTTATGTGACTGAAAGGGTATCCTGGTACCCTCTTCGATTTTTAACATAGATTTTTTTAATGTTCCAGTAAGTCGTACCGGCTGAAATTTCCCGACTTCTTCACAATAGTGAAAATGAACAATTAAACATAACCGTTGGATATGTGGAGGGTGGTATGTTAGCGGAAAACGAATAAGTATAATTTACAACTTCTGATGACTGAAAGAGTACCCGGGTACCTTCATATGTTTAATATGATTTTTTGAGCTTGTCCGTATTTCTTAATCATTTTATCTTATTTTGATTGATAAATATGATGTATTGTTGTGTTCAAAATACATCACATGTATCCTTAATGCTATTTGTAATCACCTATTAAATTAAAAACCCCAAGAAAGATGGTACTGGATGAAATTTCTATCCACTTCCCCAAGTCTTGTACTGTGTCGAAATATATTACGTCATAAAAGTGGTCCAGAAAACTTCAGTAAATGATATACTGTAAAAGAAACCTTCATATCAATTTTAAAAATGTGTAATTTTCTTCAGTCACATAAGGGTTAGTCAATCTAGATTTCAGAAATCCGTTGCAGCACTTCAATATTTTTTAAAGTTTACCGCACAAAAGTCACAACTGCTCAAAGTCAGTGGGACCAAGGCATCTCCAATTTGGGGTATGTTGTAGAACTGAAGTAGGTGCGTATGAAAATTAACCAAAAATTATCTTAAAGTTGTTTTGTTTAACCCAAACCCCTTGGCAAAAAAACGTCAACAATATCTTTAGACTGGTACACGCACTCGTTCGAAGATTTCTAGAGCGAGTGAAACCATTTAGATGAAAAATAAACAAAGGTTAACAAGTTTTTATCTTATTAAATAGTATTATTTATCTGCTCTCATTCCCTAATATAAAACAATAGAAAACATTCATAATTTAAATAAATACAAACTATAATTAAATAAAAACACATGTTGTTTTAATCCACTTTTATTTTGATATATATCAGCTAGTTTCGATTTAGCAGAACCTTCATAGGGACTTAAAAATAAACTGAGGTAAGTAAGTCCCGATGAAGAGTCTGCTTAATCGAAACTAGCTGACATATACGAAAATAAAAGTAGATTAAAACAACGGGTGTGATTTACTTAATTAAACATGCCAATCCACGAAGTGTTTGCTTATTGTGATAATTTACTAACTATACTTTTACCAATATTATGTGCTTTAAGTGCAAAACTGTCTCTTTCTTCAAACTAGAAGTAACTAAAATAAATGTGTTTTTGTGAAGTGACCTGTTGGGTGAGTATGCTTTTCTTTATAATATTTCTATTTATAATATTTAAAAAAAATGATATACCATAGATTATTTGTAGTTCGCAAGAAGATAAAACCTAGGAGCTAAGATTTGGACAGCGTCCTTGAAGTGATTTTTCCAAAACACGGTAACAAGCAGGTGCCAGCCCGGCGTACGCAAAGAAAATGCATTCAATTAACATGTGTCATAACACATTTCACTCAAATAAAATAATCTACAATATATTTGCGGTACGTTCCAGAATGGCGAATACTCGAAGTATCGCCTTTGTGAAAGACCAACATTCAGAATTGAAACGTTGCTTGAAATGGTTTTAGCTGTGTGTAGTGACCAGATCTAAATAGCCAGGTACTTCCCGACCCTCCTCTTCTCTGTCTCCTTCCTCTCCCCACTACCTTAAGCCTCACTATATACCTGATTGAGGATGCCACAGTCTCACTGGCGGTAGACGGTTGGGAGCAGTTGAGACTCTTGTGTAAACAAGTTTTATGACAATTAAAAAAAAATGTTAAGACATAAAGTAAACTCTCTTTGATTTAATGTAGAAGTTGTTTATCTCTATCCGTTTTGATGTATCTTTTTATCCACAGCATCATTGTCGGAAATCCATGTTAGAGTAGTAAAAAACAAAAATAAGTAAATTACAAAAATCGAAAAACAGATTTAAACAGTCATGTAAAAAGGAAACAGCATTGTCTTCTTCTCGCGAAAATAAGAAGAAATGTGTTTAGTTCCCGTTTCCGTTATTGAGATGAGCCGGGAAAAAATATTGCTGTCAGCACACATTCAGGAAATGGATTCTATTTTCCCAGGGTGGTGCAGATATCTGAAATAAGTATTTTTATCCCTTAGTATTTTTGAATCGTCGTTTTACTACGTCGTTAAGGGCTGACTAAAACCGAATCTCGAATAAAAAAGGTAGCTCACGTGTAAATAAATTATGAACAGTTCAGGAAAACTGCTAAATGTGTGTAAATGGTATATATGTAAAATAGGTAGTTAGGAAAATGTGTGAGGTTTCCAGTGAATTCTGACGGCCTCCATGGTCGAGTGGTAAGACGCTCGAATACGAATGCAAAGTTTGCAGGTTCAAATCTGGCGTACGCAAAAAACTTTTATTTAAAAAATATTTGTCATAATATATTTTAATTTATATAAAATAATACAAAGTGTATTTGCATCACGTTCCAGAATGAAAGGTATTCAAAGTATTGCCCTGGTGAAAGACAACCATTCAGAATCGAAACGTTGCTTGATTGAGATGGCTTTAACCGTTTGTGATCAGATCTGAATAGCCAGGTACTTCCCAACCTTCCTCTTCTCTATATTTTTCTCCTCCTCACTACCTTCAGTCTCACAACATACCTACTAATTACCCAAAATGAATACCAAAAATTAGAGAACAGCACATAATACTACTAAAAATTTTCAATTTCAAAAGTAGATAACACTAAAAGCCTTTTTTTTAGATGTCTCACTAAAGTTCTTAGGCAAAAAATGTACTCTTTCTACTTCTTCTATACGACTGAACTGTGATCATCTACCCTACTTATCGATAAACAATTTTGTTATGTTAATAATAAAAGAATACTTTGTTTTAAAACTACAAAATTTATTATGATGAAGAAGCTTGATCCAAACAAAACCATCCGGTTTTGTTTGGATCTTAGAGTATACAAGAGGTAGCCCAAGCCAAAGCCAGTGAAGTCAGTTTTGGACTTGTTTTTGATGATTTTAACATGACTCGGCGCAAATGGGCGTGGCTAAGACTAAGGCTACGGTATTTATACATCCATTCATATCACATATCGACATAATGTTTTTGTGTATTCGTATAGCCACTTTTTCACAGTATTTTTATCAACAAAAATATAGCATCTAACCTAAAAAACCGTTTAGTTGTGTCAAGTTTAGTGGCAAAATAAAAAATGTGGGCGGAGTCCTGCCGTTGACCAGCGAAAATAACCAGCTTAAGAACATTACGACAGTATATAGAAGCCGTCCAAGAAATTTGTTGTCTCTTTCTCTCTCATGGTGTACGATGTAAAAACACGGAAACAGTGATTTATTACAATTTCGGATGGGTTGGGTAAAACAAATTAGCTATCCCTCCATATATTGTTCCTTCAAGGTTTGGATCAAGCTTCTTCAGGGCACATATAATAACTAAAGAAAAATACAGAGTTTACAGGTAAGTACAAAAAATAATGATAGAGTGAGACAGCATATTACACAAAGAAGGAAGAGAAAGGGCATATACCATATTAGAGGGAGTCAACAATTGAAAGTAATAATTTGTGTTATGTTTTAAAAGTCAAATTTTTTATATATTTTTTTTGTTTTTGTTACAATGAAAACAAAAAACGTGTTCATCCAATACTATTACGCTTTAAACTCAAACCAACGTTAAAAAATACACATTTTTAGAGGTGTATGTCGCTACTCACTTCTTCAGACTGCTCCGAGGCAATAGTGTAAACCCTGCTATTTTGGAGCGCGTAAGTCTCTATGTTCCTGATGACTATCTAAGACAGCGTCTTCATAGATTATTCTATCTTCCTGTCTGTAGGACCAACCTGCCGATGGTTCTGCCGATGGGGAGGGGTATTATTCTCCTGAACAATTTTTTTTCCGAAATCGACTTATTTCATGTCAGTGAGGAGAGATTCAGAAGTGAAATCCCATTGATTCTTGAAAAAGTTTCTCCTCCTTGACCTGATCATCACCACTGCCTGAAATTTTATTTTTTTGAAATTTTATTTTTCTTCTGTATCTATACGGTACTTTAATTTGTATTTATTTTGTAAAAATTAAATCTTATTTATTATGTGCATTAAATTAAAAAAATTGTCATGTATAAGGAATGTAAAGAAATTATTGATTTAATAAAACAAAAAACAAAACAGTTACAAAATTAGAAATAATAAGAAATTATTATTAATATCATTTTTTGATCGTGTGCAGAATTTATCTCCACATGTGTTTCTGCCAGAAGAGATGAAGTTATTATCTAAAGGTTAATTTTAATATTGTCCTGATGATGGAAGGGTACTTCCGAAACCGGTAGACATAATATTAAATAATAAAGTGGTTATAAACAAAGTGTATGTGTTCCATTTATTATTATTTTTGTTTATTTTTCTTAACATTTCACCACAAGTTTCAAAATATAAACCTAACTTAGTTCTATAATTCCTAATTTCAGTTCAGTTATAAAAAGTTAAGCTACGTCAGTTTCGTACTGCTGGCATCTGATACGAGTTTCACTGTGAAATGTTTGTCCCCAGAGCGAATTTCAACGGAGCACTAATTCTGATGGTAACATAAACGATTCTGACAAATAGGGAAGATGTCAGCGCCAAGTTATTTTTATCCCGGCACTTGACTCGGCAACGAAACGAAAAACAGGATTGGCCAGAATAGATTTGTTCTTCAATTGAAGAGGGACTTTATGAATACAGACGGCAACCAAAGGATCAATAAGCAAGATGAACAAAAATGAGAACTGAAATATCTGAGATTTTAAGTTAAAATTATTTGACAGACCTATTTTTGGGTTTCATCTAAGGATGTTTTTTATTCAAGTTGATTTTCAGGGTTGTAAAGAGCTTTTGAGATGATTTGGTATTTTTTATTTGTATAAGTGTATTACTCCATAGAACATTTCAGACGTATAAACAGTTTATCCGTAGATGTTATTAAAATAAGTGAACTCAGATATTTGTAAAAAATATATATTTGATAATGCGTAAAAAGAAACATGAAAGAGTAAGTACTGGCAAAAGGTGAAACATGTAAATGCCACGATAAGTAAATCATAACTAAACGATGAACAGAAACATTGAATTAAAAACAAAAACTGTAAATTTTTATAAATAATTATTACTTGAAGTTGCTACTGTTTAAAACCGCAAATAAAAAAAATGTCCGAAGAAGCGAAGTTAGCGTTCCACAATTAAGTGCTAATACCAACCCTGTTGTATGGTAGTGAGGCATGGAACTGGAAAAATAACGATGACAGTAGACTGAATGCTGTAGAAATGCGATCCTTGAGACGTATGTGCGGTAACACAACGTTAAAAATGTGGATATCCGGAAAGAATGCAAATCGGATGTAAGCATAATATAGAATCAAGAATGGGACACTTAGATGGCTTGGGCATCTTGAACTAATGAACGAAGAAAGGAGTGTGAAAATAATATATGACGCGAAAGTGAATGGAAGAAAAATTCGGGGACGCCTGAGGAAAATATGGCTCAATCAAGTGAATCAAATACTTGAGTCGTGCCATGTGAGGAATCAGAATAACAGAAGAGTATGTATGAGACGATGTATAAATGTGAATAAAGCTAGAAGTGTGTGCCAAGACAGATTTGTGTGGTGGTCCGTCCTCTCTGCCTACTCCTGCGGGGAAATAGCGTAATAGTTGGTCAGTTAGTTGGTTAAGGTAAATTCTCTTAAACTAAAATCTCGCTATTCTAAATGAATTATTTTTTTCAACCAAGCTTATTTTTCTGAAATGTTTTTTTGTGTATTCATAAACGTAATTTCTTCTTTAAATCATATGAATATTCGAAGACAGTCATTTTTATTGTATTTCATATAGTTTCAATACAGTAACAATACACGATCTAACATGAAAATTTATACATTTACGCATCTTCCGTGACGATAATTTTTCCAAGGCTACCTTTTTTTTTTAACAGTGAATACCGAACAAAAGTACCAACTGTTCCCAATTGTCGAAAGCCAGTGAGACTTTGGCATCCCCAAGTAGGGATTTTGTGAGGATGAAGGTAGTGGGGAAGCAGAAAGAGATGAGGTAGAGAAAGATTGGGAAGTACCTGGTTGGTGGAAGTGGAAGTGGAAGACCAAGCACGGCTAAAGCCATTTCAATCAATGATGGAACGATATCTATCCTTCCACTACCCACTACCTTCAGCCTCACAACATACCCCAATTGGGGATGCCATATTCTCACTGGTTCTAGACACTTGGGAGTAGATGGAACTTTTTTGCGTTATTCACTATAAAAAATAAAAGCCAATAATTTTTTTTAAACATTATTTTATCTTAAATTAAACATGTTATGACACATATTACTTTAATAAAATTTATTTGTGCACGCCGGGTGTGAACCCGTGACCTCTGGATTCGTAGTCGAGCGTCTTACCACTCGACCACGCAGGCCGTCTGAAACGTTGTCTCTTGGAACACTTTTCTTTTCACCATGAGAAGTATTAAAAATAGTCAGTATTAAGTAAGATTCTCAAAACAAAACTGATAGTATTTCTCGCAGCCTACAATATATCCACTTTACGAAGAAAATATTCTAGCACACACAAGTTAGAATTATTACCACTTCAATGCACGTTCGTGACAATATAGATATGCGATTACATAGACCAAAGTGACATAAAGTGAGAAGGGCATATAAATCAACTTATATTGGAACACGGAATCGTTCCATCACGTGTCCTTGTGCGCCAAGCGATATGGAAGACCGCTCGAAAACTTCCCGAATGGGAAAATCTAATAAACCAGATATGATATAAAGAAAATCTGTGGCTTTGCCGAATTCAGGCCGAATAGAAAAATAAATGCTTTGTACGTATACTCTGTTTTACGTTGTAGATATTATGAAATGTGAGGTTTTTTTATCCGTGTTTTATAAAGAGTTATTATAAAAATAGATTTGACCTAACTTGTATCACTCTTTCTTTTAAGCTAAGATCACATTGTTGTATGCTTAAATATATAAAAAAAAAATCATGTTTTACATTACTGTAGAAATGAGATCCCTAAGATCTATGTACGGTGAAACCATGTATGACCGTGTTAAAAACGTGGATATCCGTAAAAAATTTAAGGCTGACGTAAGAGAGAATACAGTAGTACATAGTAAAAAGATTAAAAAAATCACTAAAAATAAAATAAAAAGGTAACTTACTTAATAAGCAACTAGATTTATCACCTAAGTTGATGGGCCCAATTTACGTTTTTCCCAAGCATTTTAATGCTGTTTTATTTTAATACATATTTTTTCAACCCTGAAGAAGGTTCAGGTAGAGCCGAAACTAGTTGGTATATAAATCTAATATTGTGGTGCCAAAACAAAGTTAATTTTATTTAAAATTCAATTATGTCTTACCACAAAGTGAGTGCTTCATGTCAAAAATCAAAAAGATAAATAAAAAATATATTTACCACTTAATATAAGTCGTGACTCAAGCGACACAAGTTATGATTTTTTTAGCTTTTGTCGCTTTGGGTAACTTAGTGAAAGCATTGAGTCACGTACGATAACTTTAAAATAAATTTTAAAAAAGCCTTTAAAGTGCTCTAGTGTAAACTTCCCAAAATGACCCTTCAGCCGGTGACATATTATGTTGGTACTTAAAACGACATAGCACAAAAAACAAATAAAAACAGGAATGCAAGATTACAAAATCATTTAAAGTAGCTACCCATTGTTAGACTCAAAATTTCACAACACAAAGAAAACACCAAAGAAACCGGGATTTTTTTTTAAATTCTGTATTTTTCTTTTTAAGAAAGAAAAACATTTCCGGGTCACGAATAACCAGACTTTATTTGGAAAACTTCTATCCCCATCACAACAAGTGAAAAATACTGCTTGTGTAATGATGGAGGGCTAAGCTAGTAGAGGAATTAAACCCACGACGCCCGGGTGGCAACCCGACGCGTTTGTCCATTCAGCTAGTAACTGGTTAAAACTTAAACTTTTGCATGGAGGAACTAAATGAATCATCAAAATGATAACCGCGTTCATAAAATTTTACGTATAATATTTATTGGTGAACAAAAGTGAAACTAAAATCTCTCGACCTTGGAACAAAGAATTTTCAATCATTTTTTGTTTCGAAGTTGAATCTATGATAAGCCCAGCAATCTCATCCAAGATATCTATATCCCTACAGATAAAAACTTCACAGGAAGAATAATTATTGTCGATTCCACCGGAGACTAGAGCTTTCGAGGAAACATTTATCCCTTTTGAGAAAATCAATAATAATCGTTGGTCAACTTCTCAAATCCAATTTCACCAACAACAAAAAGAAGCTCTCGGAATTAACTGAGTACTTCGGCGATGTCAGAAGGAAAACGGAAATAGAAAACTTTTCAAACTCAAAACCCGAGAAAGTGAGTTTCTGACACTGAATAAATAATGCACAGAAGTGTGCTCTACACATATTTGAACGCAAAACGATGTCTCCAGTTTGTATGACACCTTTTGACTTCTCAGCCTAGATATTCGATGAAAATCTTTCTTACTGTATTATTAAACGTAGTAAATACTCTAAAAATTGCCCTGGCGAAAGACCATTATTCCAAATGTCATTACAAATACATGATTCCTTTTTGTTATATTTTAAATTTTTATCTTTCGCGAAATTAGTTATTTTTAAGCCAAATGGGGACTGTATGAAATGTAACAAAATATCTTTTTTTCGTACTATATTATGATTTGAATAAAAATAAAAATAAAAACATTAAAAGGTATACTTCCTATTCAAAAAATACTACCCACACTCATAACCATTAATTTAAGTTTTTGCTTCCTAGCGTTCAATAAATTCTCAGCATTTATTTTAATCGAGATGACGAAGAATAGGAGGCATTAGTTCCACATAACTACAAAAAATTATGATGAATGAAATTTAAAAAAAATGCGTTTCTGTTTCTTCGGGCACACAGACACGCCCACATCACACTTCTATCTGTGTTTCTCTTCAGTGGATTCTGGTAACTCGCGAGCACAACAGTGTGGTAATCCCCGCCGCAGAAATGTGTTGTATTTCCGCGGTGGAAATTGTAAATGGCAAAGGAAGATTGAGAGTCATTCAATAAAAGAGATGGTGGTGGGAATGAAGTGGAAACTTCAATTGTGTAAAAACGCTGTGGAAATAAAAACGGTGCGATGGACTGTCTAGTTTTCACGGTGAATGGGGTTTATACTGGGTCGCCGGTCACTGGTCACTGGTGGTCGCCAGCTTATTGATTGTGGACCG